>CM062817.1:501555821-501970141 GCA_031772625.1 Pinus tabuliformis
GGTAGGAATTAGATCCACAATGGAAGGGATGGGATCCACTATGGTAGGGATGATAACCACTTAAGCAGGGATTCGAGTCCATATCCTCACCAATTGGAAAAATACCTCCAAAAGGCTTCTAGAATGGAAGCTTTGTGACCTTTTTTATTTTATTTTTAACCACGTAAAAATACCGATGCGCTTTTTGATAAGACAAGTTGTGATGGTGATGCAAGATATTAGCTATGCAAGGTGTGATGTAACAGGTTGTAATGTAGAATCCTATGATGGTCTCCAAAAATAGGGTTTTAAGGTAGGTGATCTAGGATTCTTATATTTTAAGGATAGGTATTTCTTCCATCTTCTTCGAGTATTGATGAAAATATTTTTTCAGAGGGCGAATGTCTGAATTTGACATCATTTTCCTAGATGCGACAAAATAATGTGTAACACATTGCTCTTTCACCTGTCTAGCTAGCATGTCTTGAGCATCAAGATATCAAGTATCAGGAAAATATATGAATTTTTGAATAACTGATGTTTTTGGGGCCTAATGTATCTTGGCCCTTAGGGATTATTACTTTAGCGCTCTATTATCAAGGGCTTGAATAAGTTCCAACCATATCGAGTATTGAGGAAATCCATGACCTTTTGTATTTAAAGTACTATGATATGTTGAGCTTTGATATCCGAGTATCCAATAGACATAATGACACTTGATGATAACTTTTCCATTCATTAACTAATGTCAGACCATAAAACCATTGATTTGTGGGTTGCTCCCTAGATGCTCTATTAATTAGTTTTAGATCCATCTATTGCACTTAGCCCCACTAGTGCAACATCATCCTCAACTGATTCTGTATTACCTCAAGTGGTTTTGGCTGGGGTGGGAGGGCATGAATCCTTTCATCACATGACAATTGAATTTTTATTACCATAATGTCATTTTGGACCCCACTTTTGGTTAAGGTTTGAGAATGTTGGGACCCCTAAAGATGAATACGAGCCATCAATCTAATACAAGATATGTTGATCTTTGATCTGCTGATCCATGTTATTGTGCATTGATCCAATATGTGTTGATCCAATGATTTTCCTTATGTGTCCAACTATGCTCTGCTTGATTACCCCTAATCACACCTTCTTGCTACTAAACCTCACTCTACTACTTGACCTCATTCCTTTTCTCTTCTCATGTGGATTGAGTCCTTTCCTCTTAACTTGGGAATCTATCCACTTCAAACTTTGTTTAACTTTGACATTAATAAAAATAGATTTTTTAAAAATCTTCATCTTTGTAATTGATGGAAACCCATGGCTTTTACGCTCTGCTGCTAAATGTGAAAGGAGTCCCCCTATCAACAATTTTTCTTCTTCTGATTGCAAATGTTGTCCTTGTCTATAACTATTCCTCTTCTGTAACTCTTCTCCTTTTGATACTTCTCTCCTTATCTGCAAATTATCCTTTTTCTGCACCTTCTTCTTGTTGGACAGTTGGCATTGTCTGTATGGCCAGTGGTAGTAAGTGTGTTGGCATTGATTAAAACTAAATTATAATTGATGATGAAGGCAACATAGGTGTTGGCATTGATGAATACTAGGTTGGAATTAATGTCCACTATGGCAGTTGTGATGGAAATTGGGGCTAGCATGATGTACATGGTGTGCCAAGCTTAGGGGAAGTCCCATGGTTGTTGTAGTCCCTTATAGAGAATCATCATAGTAGCAAGCTTAGTGGAGAATCATTATATGATGACTATGATGGTTCATAGTCCCATGATTTGAAGGTGTTTTAACCTCAAGAGATCAACTTAGATGCTCCTAGAAGTGACGTAGTTGGATAGTGCTCAGAAATATCTTTTCAACGGTATGCTAAAGACTGCAAATGGCCTCATGGATCACAACCTATTTCCAGTCTAAGTTAAGGTGCCCCAAACTCAAAATTATAGAGCTAAAAAGTGGTAGAGGACCATTTATTGGAAATTTAGTTTGGTATTGTTTTCCAAATGTAGCGAAACATTTTAGCGGAGGTGCTAAAGGAGAAATTGGCGGATATGGTGAGAAATAGAAATCATCGGGAGATTTTTGATTAGTCTTCATGGAGCCCCCTTTACACGCAAGCCTGATGGGAGTAGCCCCAGAGGTTTCATTGAGTGCACAAAGGAGAAGGTCAAGACGGGAACGTTAGGTGGACATGGACTTAGTAGTAGTGGAGATGAGTTTGATTAGCCAGTAGAGGAACCACTTTACATGTAAGCCCGATGGATAGACCCCGAAATAATTATAAGTGCGCAAAGGAAAAATCCAGGGATGACGTCATCCTGGCGGGTGCACCTTGGAGGTTTCACAATAGCGTAGTGATAAAGAATTGGCCCAGGACCCTTAGATTTTTAACAAAGGAATTGGTCACAAAACACAAGTCCCGGGACCACTTTCTCTATCCTTATCGAAGTTATGTGGAAACATTGTAGTGGTTGATGATGAAATCAACATGATGTCAATATAAGGGACACGTGGCAGGAAGATTCAACATTTTTGGGTACCTAAGTGGGCAAAACATGGATGACATTTGGACCACTTTGCAGGCGTTACATGGCATGAGTGATGACAACATGACATCATCCCACAGGTGATCCAAGTGGACATTGGTGGTCACTCACCTATTCCACCTATACCTCTAGCTGGTTCCATTAGTTTCCTTGATTATAGGAGCATTTACTATTTTTAGCAGTTTTTCAAGTCCTAAACTTCTAGAAATGTTTTGACCCCCTAAACAACGTTTTTTTGAGGTCTGCAATAGGCCTATTTCAATAGGAAAATGTCTATTTCAAATCTTGTAATAATCAGAGAGATATTTAAAATGAGGTATTATATGTGCAAAATGAAGATCATATGACAAAGTTATGACCCCAGGAAGTTGATTGCCAAACTAACCCCAATGGGGCCCACAAAGTCTTGGCATTCCATATCCTGAGGTTAGGGTTTTGGTTGTTTAGGGTTTCCCTTTGTTATTTAATAATGAAAGGGCCCTTGAGCCTCATTGTAGTAGAGCTTAGAGGCATGTAGCCACCACATCTCTTCTCAGAGATAAGCTACCATTGCCCGAGCTAGTTTATTTCCATTCTGCTTGTAAGCATCTTTCAGTTCTTTGATATTAATAAAATGAAGATTTATTTTTTCTGCATATCTGTGTTTATGTTTATATCTGTATTCTGTTGCGTCCTACATAAGTCCATATCAGGGGTATCAAAGCGGTCTTCTCTTTCTCTTTTTTGCATGTACCTAACGAGGTCAGGGTATAAGGAGTTAAGGCTCAAACTAGTTGAACCTTTGCAAGACTAGCCTCGCAAACCCCGATGACCTCCCATAGCAGAAGAAAACAAAGATGAGGGTGTGGAGATCCTTTCAAAATATTTCTCGAGGAAGCCCTCAGGTGACAGAGGAACATGATGATGGATTAATTTTCCCAGATCCTTCGGCGGCTACCCACAGACGACACATCTTCATCCAACAACCATTCTCGAGGCGCCACTCCTTTTAAGGTATAAGTCAAATTTGACATTCCCAAATTTGAAGGCTATATAGATGTAGACGCTATAGATAGATGGTTAAATTTGTTCGAAGGATATTTTTCGGTTCATGACTTTTACAATCAGGAAAATATTACGTTTGCACTCCTAAAAGTCACCCCCCATGTCAAGGACTGGTGGGAAACCCACTGTGAACAGAATAATGAGAGGGAACCCTTACTGTTTTCAGTCACACTCGCTTGGACTTATTTCTGAGATGCCATCAAGGAACAATATTACCTTGCTAGGAGATATGAAGATAAGTACATAAAGTGGACCACACTACAGCAGGGAAGGGACCAAGACGTGCAAGAGTTCAAAAATATTTTTCATACCCTTCGCATGAAGTTGGGTATTGAGGATTCTGAGCGGAATTTGGTACTCAAGTATCGTGACTATCTACATAAGTACATCTAGGATGAGATGGATTCCTTGGATCCATAAGAACCCCACTCACAACACAAGTGAGTGTCGAGCCAAGCAGTCACTGGTGGTCAATCTGAAGGCTTTTGAATCATATGCATGTTCTGACTTTGAGTCAAAACTTGACGAGGGTAATGACAAATGGGAGAATATTATTGATGCAGAGCCCAATGCCACTGTTGCCACCACCTAGATCCAGAAGATTGAGCCTGAAGATCCAGGGGAGGGGAAGCGACTCCTCCACTCACAAATATGGGTGAATGGTTCTCCATTGCAGTTCATTGTTGACAACGGAAGCCAAAAGAACCTCATTTTAGTAGATATGATGAAGTGGTTGGGCCTACCGACCACACCACACCCATATCCGTACAACATTAGGTGGCTTCACTAAGGACGAGATCTCTGCATCAGCCAATACTGTCGCCTTCTCTACAACATCAATACATTCAAAGATGAGGTTTTGTGTGACGTTGCTCCTCTTGAAGTTTGTAATTTATTATTAGGCCAACCATACTTGTGGAAGCATCATGTTGTGTATGAGTCCAGGGTTTTCATTGTTATTATTTCTTTGGGAAATAATTTATAGAGGAGGACAAACAACAGATGGAAAAGGGCGTGGAGGAGTACAAGGACATATTCACCTCACCCATAGGGGTACCCCTACACTATCAGGTCAAGTACTCGATCGATATGACGACAGGCGTGTTGCTACCCAATGGACTGATCTATTGATGTTTTGTTATGGATAACAATGAATTAAGAGGCAAATTTAGGAGATGTTGTAGAAAGTGTACATTAGGCCATGTTCATCACCCTGTGGGAGCCCGATCATGTTGGTACAAAATAAAGACGTCACCTGGAGGCTTTGTACTAACTATCGAGCACTAAATAAGATCATTGTTCAGAAGAGGTATCCAATCCCATGGATTGATGAACTTCTAGACCAGCTCAAGGGGACCAAATATTTTAGAAAGATTAATTTTAAGTCCAGTTATCATCAGGTGCCAATCAAACCCTTCGATGTGTGGAAGACTACCTTCAAATCCAAGGAGGGCCTTTTCGAATGGTTGGTCATGCCTTTCGGGTTGACGAATGCCCCCGCAATCTTCATGATGTTGATGGAAGACATATTGTGTCCTTTCACCAACTCATTTTTGGTAGTGTATTTGGACGACATCCTGATCTTCAGCCAAATTTGGGAAGAACACCTACACCATATTCGGCAGGTCCTCCAAACCCTGCGATAACACAAGTTGTGTTCCAATTTGGAGAAATTCACTTTTGGTATGACCTAGGTTCAATATCTATGGTACATGATTGATGAGAGGTGGGTGTGCATGCAGACCCAGCCAAGATACAATTTATTCGAGATTGGCCAGCCCCAACCACTCTAATAGAGCTACGCAACTTTCTGGGTCTTTCCAATTCCTATAATAGGTTCGTGTTTGGTTTCTCTCATATCACTTGGCCTTTGAGTCATGTCACCAATGGCGAAGTGAAAGAAAATTTATCCTGGTTCGAATCCAAACATAAGGCACTTGTCAAGTTAAATCATTGTCTCTGCTCTACACGAGTGCTCACATTACTAGACCTACAACAACCATTTGAGATTGAGACAGATGCCTCCGACTATGCTATTGGGAAAGTTCTTACTCAATAGGGGAATCCAGTGACATATCACAGTGAGACATTTTCATAAACAGTTTGAAATTATCCCACCTATGACAAAGAGATGTATTTCATTGTGCATTCCTGTCGACAATGGATGCATTACATTCTGGGGAAGGAAACGGTCATCCACATAGACCACCAACCCTTATAGTTCATGCAGACACAAGGAAATTTGTAGAATGATCGCCATAAAAAATGGTCCACATATATGCAACAATTCCATTTGAACATCAACTACAAGAAGGGAAGCACCAATAATGTTGCAAACTGTCTCATCCGACCACCGGTTATGGTGCTGACCATTTTGCTCGACTCTCGTGGAAATGAGACTTCGGGGTGGCCGCAACTTTACAAGAGCGATCCAAAATTTGACAATACATACCAGATTCTCTTGGAAGGTAAGAAAGTTCCATATTTTCACCTCTAGGGCACACTGTTATGCCACTGGGACACCTTTGTGTTCCTTCAAGTGAGCATGCCAAGATGATTCGGGAGGTGCATTATAGTTGAGTCACTGGACATTTTGGAGTAGAGAAAACAATGGTAGTGTTGCATAAGTATTTTTATTGGTCGAACCTTCGACAAGATGTTGGGAAATATATCAATCCTACACTTCCTACACCATTTCCAAACCAACAATAAAGAAGCAAGTGCTATATACTCCTTTGCCTACTCCTAGTCAACATTGAGAATCCATCTCCATGGATTACATTTCGGACCTTCTTTATACTAAGCATGGAAACAACGACATTTTCATGGTCATCGACAGATTCTCTAAGATGGCCATTCTGGTGGCTTGCAAGAAGAGTATCAAAACAGAAGACACTGCTAAGATATTCCTTGAATGAGTGTGGGTACACTTTGGGATCTAAAATTCCATTATCTCAGATCGGGACAAAAATTTCCTGAGTAAATTTTGGTCAAGCCTCTAGTCGATGCTGGATACCAAGCTCACTAAGTCCACAACCTTCCACCCCCACACTGATTGGAAAACATAGTTCGTCAACAGGATGATCATGCACATTTTATGCATGTACGACTCGAAGCATCCATGCACATGGGATGAAAGCCTCCCCTGTGTCCAACACACCTACAACATAGCTCTCCATAGCTCAACTGGCCACAACCCCTTTCAGGTGGGATTAGGATTCCAACCACTATGTCCCATTGATGTGGACATACCATTTCCAGCTACTCACGCAGATTCAACTCATGTCCAATGTGAAGGTGATAGATCTAACAGCTTCATTAAATGCATTCATCACATCCGCCAGTAGGTCCATGACATATTGGATAGAGTAAATTCTAAGTACAAGAAACATCATCATCAGCGTCGAGTGCCACACAACTTCTAGGTGGGAGAAAATGTTTGGTTACATTTGGAGAAGGAGAACCTCGTTGGGCTCCACCAAAAGCTTCACCCTTTCTGATATGGCTCGTACACCATCACCAAGGTTGTAGGGGACAATGATTTCAAGCTCATCATTCAACCATTCCTTCTCCCGCACCTAGTATTTAATGTGGACCGACTACAACCATACTTTCCCCCATTGTTGGACACATCTGACGTTGCTGAGAAGCTAACACCAATAGAGCTCAACCCAAGTTTCATCAAATAGGCCACAACTGACAAGATCATGGACACATAGATAAAGAACAGTATCCACGTATATCGAGTTGTCAAGAATGCCAACTCCTTCACCAGGGCAAGTGGTTCACCCGGCACTGGATTCAACAAAAATTTCCTCACCTCACAGAGGCTCTACATGCAATGGGGACCATTGCTTCCTAAGGGGGGAGGACTGATCCAAGTGGATATTGGTGGCCACCTTCCTATTCCACCTAGAAATCCATTCGGTTTAATCAGTTTCCTTGATTATAGTAACATTTACAATTTTTAGCAATTTTTTGGGTCTTGAACTTCTAGAGCTATTTTGACCCCCTAAACGATGTTTTTTTGAGGTCCGCAGTAGGCCCATTGCCATAGGTAGGGGACTAATACAAATATTCTAGTACTAGAAGAGATATTTCCAATGAGGTATCGTACATTCCAAATGGAAATCATATGACCACGTTACGACCACAGGAAGTTGGCTGCCCAACTAAACCCAACGAGCCCCACAAATTCTTGTCGTTCCATCTCCTAGGGTTAGGTTTTTTGTTGTTTATGGTTTCCCTTTGTTTTTTAGTAATAAAAATTCCCTTGAGCCTCATTGTAACACAATTTAGAGGAATGTAGCCGCCACATATCTTCTCAGAGATAAGCTACCATTGCCTGAGCTAGTTTATTTCCATTCTTGCAAAAATGTCTAGATCAACAAGTTTGGGCTTGGAAGGTTTGAGCAGTGTGCACAGAGGAATTAGTAGGATGACTGGGCATTGGAAAAACGTGGCCATGTCACAGTACGGGACAGTGGAAAATGCATCGAGAGGACCCCATTGGATGCGTAAGACTGCAAGGATTACCACAAAATAAAATAAAGGTGTGTTAGGAGAAGGTCAGGTTGTTGGAGCAGCGAGACACAAATACATATGAGTTGGCATTGACAACTCATCCTGGTAGGCTCTTGATTGGCTGGTGGCTACAATGGGTGGACCCATGGGACATGCCACCCCATAGGGGAGACCCTAGAAGGCTTTAAAGGGAGAAATATAAAAGCATTGAGTTAAAGGCATTAGGGGGCTAAAGTAAAGCACTAGGACATGGTTCTATTGTGGCAATAAGACCAAGGGCCTAAAATGTGAATGCGTGTTGTTTAAGACCTCAGGGGCTATAACTCAAAGGGGCTTAGCGATGGTCCAAGTGATGGTTTTTCGTGTGTTGGTGACCATGGGCCTACGGACTAATAACAAAGAAAATGACACTGGAGGAAAGTGTTTAAAGGGTGTATGTATCAACAACTATTCGACAGGTGTACCATATGTGGCATTGTGCCACATTTATGGTTAACATGCATTGAATGAGTCAACAGCTATTGTGCGTGCATGGTATGAGTGCAGAGGTTGAGTTGATGAAGTCAATGGAAATGGAAATTTCCATGAGCTCTGAATCAAGATAGAGAAGGAACAGGATGCATAGGAGAAAATTAATGGAGATTTTCCTAAAACAGAAGCAATCCATCTCTTATATTCCTTGCATGCTATGGAGAATTAAATGGAAAAGATTTTTGGCTGTAGAAGAATTGATCATAGATCAAATGAGCCATGTCTGAAGTACAATATAAGTTTTGTGATAAATTAAAGAGCATGGAGATCCTTGCTGAAATGCACAATTTGACTAAGAATTATCTCTCGGTATGGAGAAACACTCTATATCCCATTCCTAGAATTTAATGTTGTTGTAGTGGTCGCGTAATTAGACACAAAAACAGGATGGAGTTCCATGCATAAGTACACTTTCGGGTAGTGTGGATGACAACATAGACAACATCCTTTCCTGTGCAACAGAGGAACAAAACCCAAAATTGCAATTGAGACATCTAGGGGAATGCAACATAGCTGAGTGAGCTAAGTGGAGAGCTTTATGGGTGTGCACTTCTAAGAAGAGGCCATGAGTGCCTGTGCATAAGAAGAGGGCCAAGAGTAGAGAGTTGTATGTTGTTGCAGAATGAGTAGATGACAGAGTGTTGTGTGGGCTATATAAATAGAAGGCTGCAAAGGAGAACAAAGAGCTGATAACAAGTAGAGTGGTTGCCATTTACAGTGGATAAGTACTTCCTTATTGAGAGTGGGTTAGAGCCTACAAACCAGGGAGTTGGTGCTTCCATCTAGTGGGTATTTGAAGAAAGCTTGAGGGTTGGTGCCTCTTAAAATTTGGTGCTTGCATAAATCCAAGGAGCTGCGAGTTGGTGCTTGCAACAAATCCATGAAGTTGGTGCTTCTGGTAAGTTGATCAGGTGTTAGGTAGTTGGTTCTTCCTGCTAGTGGGTGCTGGTAAACAATCAAAGGGAGTTGGTGCTTCCTATGAGAGGAGTATCACAAACATTGTTGTAATAGAGTAGGAGCTCTTATTTGCATCATAATATAAATAAGCTTTGGTGGTTTTTCTCTCGGAAGGGTTTCCACATTAAACCTTTGTACCACATGTGTATGTTGCTCATGGTGTGCGTGATCATGTGTTGATTTGTATTGTTATTAAATAATGTGCTATTGCCAATCATGTGAATGATTGCCAAGTTTGAATGAGAAAATATAAATTGGCATGAAAATTTAAAGTTAGCCTTAATACTCATTCACCCCCCCTAGTATTAACATTGTTTCCAAAAATTGGTATCAGAGCCAAGTTCCTTTAGGAACAACTTAACCGCTTGACGGTAAATCAAAGGGAAAAAATGACTAATCGGGTTTGGCTAACACCATAGGGAGTTCCTTTCTTAAATGGATCGGACTATGAGCTATGGAGGATTAGAATGGTATAATATTTGATGGTCATCAATGTAGATGTTTGATTGTCTATAGAATATGGAGAGAAGAATATGGTCATTAATCTATTCTTTTAATTAATTAATCAAACAAATTAGTTAATTAATCAAACAAATTAATGAATCAATTAAACAAATTAATTAAAAAATTAATTTTACATAAAAGTAATAAACATAATAAAATTAATTAATTAATTTATGCCTTTAACTTATTAATTAATTAATCAAATTAATAAACATATTAATAAATAATAAATAATAAAATTAATTAATTAATCTATTCTTTTATGATGATGATGATGATGATGGTGGTTAACGTCCACTGAGACCAAATTGGTCTATCGGACCTACAATTTAATTTTTACTTGTCTGGCTCCTCGTCTTTCTTGGCGAGATTGGTGTTGTAGCTTTCTTTTTTTTCTCTACGGTCTTCCAACTTCCTTTATCTTGCATCTCCTTCATCTCTTCTGGTTCTTGGAACATTGGTGTCTTAGCTTCGCGATCTATTGTGTTCGTTCTTTTGAAGATAGTCGGAGAAGAAGTTTGGTCTGGGAGATCTGCTTTGCTGTTAAATGAAGATTTATTTTCTGAGTTATTCGAATCCTCATAACTGTTGATTTGCTGGGGCGGGATTTCTTCTTGCTTGTCTTGAGAGTTGTTTATTTCTTCCCTGCTTTCTTGTGACTCAGAGTTTTCTCTAGAATATTCTTCTTTGATGACAGTGTAGTGTTCTTTTTGTGCTCCTTCCCACCATGTAGATCTGTGGTGGTTTTTTCTAGCAAAATTTTTCTCAGAGGCTTTTGGGCAATTTTTGGCTAGATGCCCTGTCTCAAAGCAACATCGACATCTGAAGAGGACACTTTCATAATCAAGTTTCTGGTTCCACACATAGTCTTTACTTGTTAGGTTTATTTCAGCTGGGAATCCGGCGCTGAAGTCGATTTCCACACAGATGCGTGCATAGGTGGTTCTGGCATATTCCTCTGTTTCTGGGCACCTGCAGTAAAATTTCCCAATTGCATTTCCGATGGCTTTTAGTGAGGAGAGATTCCAGAGATGCAAGGGTAGGCTTGGCAATCTCACCCAAACTGGTGCTGAGGTTATCACTGCTGTAGAAGGATCGAATGATGGGTCCCATGGCTTCATGAATAGGCCTGATTTTTCCCAAAACCAAGGGCCGGAATCTAGAATACATTGTCTGCTTTCAGGATTTTCAAAATCTACTATAAAGAAACCCCTAGCACAAGGGTAAATATTAATTTCATCAGAAATGACAGGCTTCCATACCTCTGAAATCCAATTGTGGAGTGCTATCAGCCGCGGCCAAAAACCATTGAACCGGCAAATTAGGGCACTTTCGGAAAACTTTAACTAATTAATCAAATAAATTATTTAATTAATTACACAAATTAATGAATTTATTAAACAAATTATTTAAATAATTAATTTTGTATAAAACTAATAAACATAATAATTAATACAATAAATAATAAAATTAATTTATCCCTTCAACTTATTAATAAACTATTTAATTAAACAAATTAAAAAATTAAAAAAAAAAAAAAATATATATATATATATAGATAATAATAAATAATTAAATAAATGAAAAACTAACAGGATAATGGCCAACCAAATTTCATATATCTCTTCTTTAAAAACCTATATATATATATATATATATATATATATATATATATATATATATATATATATATATATATATATATATATATATATACCCTAAATAGTGCTCATGGATAAATCATTAATATCTGGAGAATATCTATCGATGCATCCCCTGATGATGGACTTACTTGGTAGTCTGAAACGTTGGGTTCACGAAACTCTATAACAGGTCATTCCTCCTCTATCTAAAACTATCCTCACCTATATGGATTCATTATTTAACAATGAATTTAATGCAGAAGCCAAGGAGATTATCATGAAAGGGCTATCAAAGCCAGATGCTGATAAAGTCAACCACTATGAGATAACAAAATAAATGTTGAACCAACTGCATTGTATATATGGAGGAGATAGTAGTGTGGCTTAGGAGAAGGATCAAGAACCTTGCTACTCAAGCAATGATTTAGACCATGTAAGTACTGTTGCTGGAAATTCCATTGGGAATGAAAGAAGGAAGAAGATGGAGAAAGAATCACGGAAAAGAGATGTTGAGAAGATTGAAGACTTTCCTTCTGACATGCAAGTTTTTGCTCATCACTCTCGAGATGATGATGGAGAATCAGGAGGTAAGCTACTGCTCAGTGATAAATGTAATGAGATAGGTCATTTATCTTCTAGATGTTCATATGAAGTTTTTGAAGAAAGATATAAAAGTTCATCTAGTTGTAGTATTGCAGATAGACCTACTTCAATAGCAGTAGAAAATGAGGGATCCTCTCAAGAAGAAGAGAGTATACCCCAAGAAGAGAAAAGGAGTATCCTTGGTAGTTATGAAGATGGAATACTCCTCAGCTCCATGAAGGATTCTAGAGACTCAAAAAGGGGTCTAGTTCCTTGTAGTGATTCTACCAACACCTCTAATAGTGAAGAAAATGATTTGAATGCAAGGATATACTTTAGAAAGAATTTGATCTCTGCTCTAAAAGAGATCAAGGAACTATCAGAGGAAAATATCAAGCAAAAGGAGAAATTACATGATTATGAGCTTGAGAATGATGAGTTGAGAAAAATGATTATAGAGATAAATACTCAATAAGAAGAGGCTAGCAGGTTGAATGGGATGTTAACCAATTAGTTAAATGAAAAAGAAGCCCTTTGTGAGAGACTACAAGCTAAAGTAGTTTCATTGAGACATGATTTAGAAGAGACTAATCATCAATTTTCTTAATATCAAAAGATTAAAAAGGGATCCAAGATTTTTAATGACTTTCTTATCAAGCAAAGACCTCTCTTAATCAAGGCCAGTTTGGGCTTAAATGAATTTTTGAGCCTTGAAAAGGAAAAGGTCGAAGGAGAAGCTAACCAAGTTGATGTAACAATGAAGTCCAACATTAGTAAAGGAAATTAACAACAACAACAAGAGAAGAAAATGAAACAACAAAATAGGGCTATGTAGCAATAAGAAAGAATGCATGGTAGCAATTCAAACAACCATGGAAGGCACATGAAGAACCAACATAGGTCCTTTCCCCCTAAAGGAAAAATCCCTCGAAGTATAGGTATCTTCAGTCCTCAATTTTTTTTCATTGTTATTGTTTTTCTTGCAATAATTTTGGAAATAAAGCCATAGATTGTAGATGACATGCAAGAAAAAAAAATGTGTTGGGTAGGAGCAACCTAAGAATACACAAAGTGTCTAGGAGAAGGCATACTAGCCACGAGTGAATTTATGATAGGAATGCTGCCAGGTATAGCAATTTTGTGGCCCCATTCCTAAGCCCCGTTGAATGCTACATATGTGGAAATTTTTGGCATAAAGTATTGGACTTGGAATATAATAGAATAAAGCCCGCCTCTCAGATTATGCAGTTAAATGAAGCAAGTCGACCATTGAGGATGAGAAGAAATATAGGAGAAGATGATTACAAGTATGTCTTCAGTGCTCTGTGCAAAGGGGGCATGCCATAAAATGGAGGAAGAAATGATCAAGGAGTTGATTTTTCTCTAAAGAAGAACTAGAGAAAAATTAAGACTAAAAGGGATGATCCTCATATTCTAGTGGTAAAACCCTTTATGATTTCCAATTATAATGAGCGCAAGCCTCAAGTGATGAATGGGATTAGTATCCCAACCAATTCTACTATGAAGGAAAAGAAGAGAGGCTATGAAAAGAAGGCTTGGATAAAGAGAGAATAAAAGAAGGAAGAGTGTCCTCTAGCCATGCACAACCATGAGAAAGACCAAACATAGGAAAATAAGAAGCTAGAAGGTAATGCCTCTATTAAGACTCATCCATTGCAGGTCCAGAGGAAGAAAGAGGACATACTACTCAAGAAGAGTAGATCCTATGTTTCTATTCACTAAAAGAAGAGAGCGGCCTTAAGAGAGACCAAATAATCCAGATGTAGGAAACCAGGAAAGGATAGTCATAAAGGTGCATCTGAACTTTGGAGGTATGGTCGAGTCCCCTTGCTGATTACAATGATAAAATTGTTTATTTCAAATATATCAACATTACAAGAGAAATTAAAGAGTAGCCAACATGGTTGTGGGGGGAGTACACAACAATAATCTATGTTGTGGAAGAAGAAGTGTTGCAATAGAAGTGTGGAATGACAAGAGGCCCAAAATTAAGTTAGGTCCGTAGGATCAATCCACACGCAGAAGCAAGGAAGCAAATGCAGGAGGTCAAAGAGCACTAGATCAGGGGGAGTTGCTTTAGTAAGAAGTAGTAGGCAACCATTTTCAGCCTTAGGAAGAAAGATTGCATAGGAAATTAAAGGTTTGCATCTTGGGTGAAATACCCTTATTTCATTTAAGATTGTGAATTTGATTATGCCTAGAAATATTGTGTTCATGAAAAAAATTGGTATAATATTTGCATGTACCTTAGCTTTCAATTAGTATTGCTATGTAAATTGGTGGTTTTTGGTTCATATGGAGTAATATTTTTGTGCAAATGGGAATTTCTTTTTTAGAAGTAGCTATTAGAGTTTGCATGGTACATTGTCCAATTTGTATCAACCTCTTGGTGCAATTTGTGTCATCTAAGCAACAATCCCTTTTTGGAGAGGTATGATCTCAAGGGGAGAAGCATTAAATGTTAGGATGCTCAAGTGAAGTGTGCGTAGTCTCAGTAGCAGCAACAAAGGTAAAGAGCAAGCCAAAATGCATCACCATTGAATGGTATTTGCATGTAGTAGCAATACCATGAGCAATTTTAATTGGGATCAATTTCTCTTTAATTGGTACAAAAGATGCATTAGAAGAGAGAGTATTTAGCAAGCATCCATAAGGTGCCTAGGATTGGAGGCATTCAAAGAAGAAGTAGTATATGTTCAAGGGGGGAATATCACTTATGTCCAGTTCCTAGAATAAAATAAACAACTACATGAAGATACAAAGATATGTTCTTACTAATGTTTGATTCTTGCAGATGTCTTTGTTTATGATGTTTGTAGCTGAGCTTGGATGATATACTTCAAGTGCCCCATCAAGAAGATATAAACCCTCAAAAGAGAAGTATGCATAGTATAATACACATCAACAACTTGACCCTCAGTCAGTAATTATAAGAGAGAGAAGAAGCAACTTGTAGCCCTTTTCCATTGATGTCAAAGGGGGAGAGTAAACTATGATGGCCCATGCATAAGAGAGAAATCCATTGGTGGCTCATGCAAAGAGAAGTGTGGGAGCAACATGAGGATTGTCCATCAATGCGAAGAAGTGATGAGGTGTTGCCATCAATGCCAAAGGGGGATACTTTTGGATAGTTGGCATTGTCTGGAAGGTCGGTGGTAGCAAGTGTGTTTTCATTGATGACAACCAAATTAGCATTGATGATGGTGGCAACAAAGGTGTTGGAATTGATGAATACTAGGTTGGCATTGATGTCCACTAGGCCAACTATGATGGAAACTAGGGCTAGCATAATGTGCATGATGTGTCAAGATTAGGGGGAGTCCCATGGTTGTTGCAGTCTCTTGTAGAGATTAATGATAGTAGCAGCTTAGTGGATAAGACACAATATGATGGCTATGATGGTTGGGAGTCACATTATTTGAAGAAATTTAAGCTTCAAGAGATTAGCTCAGATGCTCCAAGAAGTGACCTAGTTGGATAGTGCTTGGAAAGATATTTCCAACGATATCATGAAGACTGCAAATGGCCTCATGGATCATAACTTATTTCCAGTCAAAGTTAAGGTGCCCCAAAGTCAAAACAACATAGCTAAAAAGTGGTAGAGAACCCTTTAGTGGCAATTTAGTTTGGTGGTGTTTTCCAAATGTAGCGGAATATTTTAGCAGAGGCCCTAAAGGAGAGCTGGGTAGATGAGTCGAGACAAAGAAATAGTGGGGAGGATTTTGATTGGCCGACATGGAGCCCCATTTATACACAAGCTCGATGGGATTACCCCCAGAGAGTTCATTGAGCGTACAAAGAAGAAGGTCGGGATGGGAACGTCAGATGGAGGTGGACCTAGCAGTAATGGAGATGAGTTTGATTGGCTAGTGGAGGACCCAATTTACATGCAAGCTCGATGGATAGACCTCGAAAGAATTATAAGTGCACAAAGGTGAAAGCCAAGGATGATGTCATCCCAACAGGTGCACCCCGGAGGTTTCACAACAACACAATGATAAAGAATTGGCCCAAGACCCTTATATTTTTAACAAAGGAATTGGTCACATAACACAAGTCCCGAGACCCCTTTCTATCTCCTTATGGAAGGTACGTGGAAATATTGTAGTGGTTGATGATGAAATCAACATGACATCAGTATAGGAGACAAATGGAAGGAATATTTGTTTGGGCACCCAAGTGGGCCAAGTGGACCACTCTAGAGGCACCACATGGCATGAGTGACATCATCATGATGCCTTCTCATAAGTTTGGGCCTAGAAGGTTTGAGCGGTGTGCATAGAGGAACCAAAAGGATGACTGAGCATTAAACAGAGGTGGTCGTGCCAAAGCATGGGCTAATGGAAAATGCACTGGGCGGACCCGATGGGATGCATAATCTTGCAAGGTTTACACTGGAAGAAAATAAAGGTGCGCTAGGAGAAGGCCATGGTGTTGGAGTAGCAAGACACGAAGGAGTATGAGTTGGCATTAACAACTTATTCCAACAGGATCTTGATTGGTTGGTGGCTACAATGGGTGGACCCATGGGACATGTCATCTTGTAGGGGAGACCTTGAAAGGCTTTAAAGGATGGAATAGGAAAGCACCGAGTTGAAGGCATCAGGGAGCTAAAGTAAACCACCAGGATATGGTTTCATTGTGGCAATAAGACCAATGGTGAAAAAGTGGATGCATGTTGTTTAAGACCTTAGGGGTTATATTTCAAAGGGGACCAATGATGGTCTAAGTAGAGGTTTTCCTTTTGTTGGTGACCATGGGCCTATGGGCTAATATCAAATAAAATGGCACTGCAGGAAAGTATTTAAAGGGCGTATGGGTTGGCAACTATTTTGTAGGTGTGCCATATGTGGCATTGCACCATATTTATGGTTAGCGGGCATTGAACGAGTTACCAACTATTGTGAGTGCATGGTATGAGTGCATAGGATGAGTTGATGGAGACAATGGCAATGGAAATTTCCATGAGCTCTAAATCAAGAAAACAAAGGACAACGATGGATAGGAGAAAATTAATGGAGATTTTCCTAAAACAGAAGCAAGCCATCTCTAATATTCCTTACACAATATAGAGAATTAAATTAAAAATATTGTTGGGTTCATAAGAATTGATCATAGATCAAATGAGCCATGCTTGAAGTACAATATGAGTTCTGTGATCAATTAAATAGAATGGATATTCTTACTAAAATGCACATTTTGACTAAGAAATATCTCTCACTATGGAGAAACAATCAGTATCCCATTCCCAATATTTAATGTTGCTGCAGTGGCCATCTAATCAGACATAACAACAGGATGGAGTGCTATGCAGAAGTAGGATTTCAAGAAGTGTGGATGAAAATAGAGACAACATTGTTCCCCATGCAATAGAGGAAAAAAACCCAAGATTGCAATTGAGCAATTTGGGGGAATGCAACATAGATGAGTGAGCTGAGTGGAGAGCTCTGTGGGTGTCCATTGCTGAGAATAGGCCATGAGTGCCTGTGTAAAAGAAGAGGGATGAGAGTAGAGAGTTGTATGATGTTGCAGATGAGTAGATGACAGAGTGTTGCATGGGTTGTATAAAGAGAAGGTTGCAGAGGAGAAACAAGAGCTTATAACATGAAGAGTGTCTACCATTTACAATGGATATCTAGTTCCTTATTGAGAGTGGGTTAAAGCCTGCAAACAAGGGAGTTGGTGCTTCCAACTAGTGGGTATCTGAATAAATATTGGGGGTTGGTGCCTCCTACAAGTTGGTGCTTTCATAAATCACAGGAGTTGCAAATTGGTGCTTGCAACAAATCCATGAAGTTGGTGCTTCTGGTAAGATGTTTAGGTGTCTGCAAAAGAAGGGATTTGGTTCTTCCTGCTAGTGGGTTTTAGAAAAAAATCAAAGGGATTCGGTTCTTCTTGAGTGTTGGATCACAAACATTGATGTAATAGAGTAGGAGCTCTTATTTACATCATAATGCAATAAATATTTGGTGGTTTTTCTCACGAAAGGGTTTCCACATTAAACCTCTGTCTCACATGTGTATGCTTCTCATGGTGTGTGTGTTTATGTGTTGATTTGTATTGCTATTAAATAATGTGTTATTGTTGGTTACATGAATGTTTTCCAATTTTGAATGAGAAAATTTAAATTAGCATAAAAATTTAAAGTTATCCTTAATACTGATTTAACCCCCCCCCCCGCCCCTTGATATCAACATTGTTTCAAACACTTCTTTTCCTGCAACTTAACTCCCCTATGAAATCAAAGGGATACTCCCCTTGTCCTTATAATTCTTCTCATCTACACTTCTCATTTTTTGTAAAGGGATGCTCCCCTTAAAATGATACTTCTCCTTATTTTCAACTTTCATTTTCTACAACTATTCCTCTTGTTTGGAACTTCTCCCCTTGAACTTATGCACGACTGTTACTTGATATACACCATTTACTTCACTTTATTTACACCATCTATTTTCCACATTCTACAAACTTTCCATACCATCTTTCCTCTCTTGCAACTTACATTCTAATGCTTCCATCTTCTTGATAAGGCCTACCATTTCTTGCTTCACTTGAAGCTATACTCTCTTTTATTGATGAGTTATTAGTGATATTACTCCCATAGAGTAATTTTTCTTTCTTTTAATCTCATTGAGGACATATACATTGTTTGGAGACTTGATTACATTTGCTTCCTGAACTTGCTTTTCTTATTTCACATCCTTTAGAATGGAATGTGAGATCATACGCTTAATCAAAAATTTAAATTACATTCAATATATTGTTCTTTAAACCTTCAACAAATAAAACAATATGAGTTTTTTCCCTTCCATCATCCATATTGATTGTGCCTTTTCCAATTATCCTTCTTGAATTATTATTTCCAAGAGTAACACTACCGCTTTTGTATTCCTTTAGAGAGATAATTTCTCTTTTGTCTCCTATCATATGACTTGAACATCCATTGTCTATATACCATTGTCTTCTCTCTTTTTTTAATATATAGATCTAGACCACATTCTTCCTGCTTCTCTTTCTTCCTTCTTGATACATTTTTTCTTTAATTTCTGTTTGTGATAATATTTTCTTGTATGCTTTGATTTGGAGGTGTCAATGAACTTATACTACAATCATGAGGTTCATGCCCAAAATTATTGCACTTGAAACATTCAACATGGTCCAAAAGGGGAGAAAATCAATTGTATCTTCTAACACCACCTTCATAATGATTTTTATATTTGTTGCTTACATAACCATTCATTGATGTTTCATAAAACAGTGTTCTTCTGTTTCTACTATAGCCATTCCTTGCATAGTCTTTACAATCTATAGCTTTATGACAAAATTATTACATGAAAAGAAATAGCCACAAAAGGAATTTTGATATCTATATGAGAAGGTCCTTCTTGGGGGAATTGTTCTTCTGAAACCATTTTGACAATCTTTTTGAGGAAACTCATATGTCTATTGATTCCTTAGTTACTTTCTAGTGCTACTTGTATTTCTAATTAGGCCATCTTTGTTGATCCCTGGCTTAATTTCAGACTCTGCTTGCATTGCAGCTATATCCTTTGAGCACATTAGCATAGGCTTTAGGTTCTTCCTTTTTTGGTGTTCTTGATATTTATTCTCCTTTGAGTGTCTCACAGTCTTCTTTATACCTAAGACCTATCTTAATAGAGGGAGATCTTTGGTAGATGAGAATATTATCTAATGTTTTAGTCCCTTCTACAAATTTTAAGTTTAGATTCAATTGACCATTTTAATTCTCTATATCCTTTCTTAAGGACACAAACTTTGCTTCTATTTTCTCACAATTTCTATCATTTTTCTTTCAACTAACTTATCAATATACATTCTACTTTCTTAGCTTCTTCTAGTTCTATCTTTTAGGAGGATGATTTTTTCCTCATTAGAATCATGATATTTCTTTTCATATTTATATAATACCTCCTTCTGCCTTTTAATCTTTCTTATTAGTCTTTCTATTTCTTCTAAGGCACTAATAAGTTCTCCCTCAAGATCTACCTCTCCATCAACATATTCTTCCTTCGAATCTATCTTTTCTTAATTAGTATTATGATTCTCCAAGGCCATGCCTAGGCATTCTTCTTAATCATCACCAGATGCATGTTCATCACTCTCTTCCAATGAATTACCATCTTCCTTGGAATATAATATTTTCTTCTTGAGAGATATTCCCTTCTTATTTTTATGGAATTTACCTCCATTTTTATGTTTTCTTTCATCATCAATTTCCTCTAGTTTTTCATATGGATATTTAGAAGCAAAATTACCTCTTCTACCACAATTAAATAATTTGAATGGCATATTACCTTTAAATTTGCTAGATCCTCTTTTCAACTTTCTTACAAATTGAGCTCCCTCTTCATCTGATTCAAGGCTAGAATAATCAGTGGCTCGGTGCACTTTTACTTTCTTTGATGCTTTGAAGGTTGCTTTCTTTAATCCTTGTTTTTATCTTCTTGTTCTCATTTCATATGAAGTAAGAATTTCATGTAGCTATTCCATCTTCAAATTTTCAAGATCTTTCATTTCAGGAATAGTTTAAACCTTTGGATTAAATATTAGGGGGATATATCTTAGCACTTTTTGAGCAGCTATTGATTCGTCAATAATTTCATCAAGTCCTCTAATAGTATTCACGACTTCATCACATCACAAAAAGAGTGATGTGATGAATCCAAAAGAGAAAACTCTAAATATATTCTTCTTCATTCATCTTTAAATTCTCAAATTGCATTCTATCAGTTTGAAGCTTTTCTCTCTTCCTTTCATAGACTCTTTTAAGCTTGTTCCAAATTTCTTTAGAAGATCCACACTGCATTACCTTGACAAATTTAGATTCTACATGACCACATAAAATGACATTCATAGCTTTTGCATTATTTACAAAATCCTTTCTATCATTTACATCTATTGGAGGAGTTGATGGAACCTGATAACCATCCATCATAGACAACTAAATATCAACACTAAGTGACATCAGTTATATCCTCATCCTCATCTTCCAAAATGTATAGTTTGTTCCATAAAGGAATGGGGCTTTGTTTGATAAAATACCATCTTGACTAGCCATTATGCCCCTCTGAGCTCTACCTTCCATTGGTTATATTACTTCTGAAGGATTGGATTTTGATACCAATTTTTGGATTCACAATTATATTGAGAGGTGGGTGAATCAATATAATGAAAATTTATATGTATTCAAATATCGTAAAACATCAATCTCATAAACTAAAAAAGTAATACAAGATATATGTGGAAACCATTAGAGGAGAAAATCAAAAAATTATTTTAATTAATTGATATTTGTAGTCACCAACCTATTGTTACAATATTTGTAGGAACCAACCTATAGGAGACACCAATCCCCTCAACTTTGCAGGCACCAACTTGCTGGAGACACCAATTTCCACTACCATGTAGGCACCAACCTATAAGAGACACCAATCCCCTCAAATTTTTAGGCATCAACCTATTGGTGATACCAATTCCTGCTACTTTGTAGGCACCAACCTACAAGAGACACCAATCCCCTCAAATTTGCAGAAATCAACTTGCTAGAGACACTAATCCCCACTGAACTCTGATCTGCAATTTGATTTTTTTGGTCCACTTTTCTCTTCTTCAATTCTTTAGCTACTTCATAAACATCAACTTTGCACCATGTGCTTCATACTCTTTAATGCACAGATCCCTCTCTACTGTTGAGATCCATTTCTACTACTCAATTCCATTTTTCACAGTATTTATATCTCCCAGGTTAAGGTGCTCACTTAGCCCAATCAAACCACGTGCTATACCATAGATCCCACATTTACTGCTCATCTTGTTTTTCACACACACAAACTTCTCATGTGCTTATAATCGTTATTGTGCACCTCTTCTCTCAAAATGCCTCTCTAGGCCTTTTCAATTTACAAATGCTTCCTTCATCCCCAATTTAATTAATTTGGCACTTTTTCCAATCAATCCTTGATCTCTACCACTTACAATGCTTATGAAAACATTTTATTATTATTTTAAATTTTCCTCCTGTCTAACGTCTTTCAAAGGTTTAAACAAGCACTATGTAAGTAGTTTTCCTGTTTCTTTAATATCCCTTCCATCCAACCTCAAAACCCCAAGATTGTGGAATTATTTAACCACCGAATTTGAACTTTATTGGGTGCACACTATATACCCAAAAACTAGAAACTCTTTTAAAATTAAGTTCCTTTGGACCCACTGACATGAATCTTTCTTATTAGGAGACAAAAAACTTTTTTTCCTTTGAAATTGTTAGCTAATGGATATTGGCTTATTGTGTCTTAGGAGTTACTAATACAACCATATGTGTAAACACTAGAATTTGAAGCTCCTTGAGCACCCAGGTGTTGAGGAAAATGAGCGCCTAAAACCACACACAGTAACTAAGCACCTACCATATCGACTCATTGGGTTATCGCGAGTTTTTGAATACTTTCTTGTAAACCATTACCTCAATATTATGGGGATTAGGGGCACTAAGCCCTTATGTGCTACAAGCCTCCCCTACGACCAAGCCCTGTGACTATAGGCCATACATTATCGGGTAATCAAGAGATATTTTACGATATTCTAGGCATATCCAATTTTTTGGAGACTTAATGGCTCTTGGTCCTTAGGAACTTGTTGATGCCTCGAAAATCGCTGCAACAACATTGGGGGATAACCACCCGGTCCGGACCTTAAAAGCAGCTCCTTTTCCGTTTGGTGTGGTGGCTCCGACTGTTCATCTAGGTCCAGTTACCTTCTCCCTATTGCTATTGGTTTATAATGTATCTTTAACTACCAATAGACAGGGACATCAGATCACTTCTTCTTGCTGATCAGGCAAGAGAATGACCCTTAAGCTGATTTGGGTTCAGCCAAGCCACAACTAAAGTTTTGTCTCTTTGAGGAGAGGACTTAAAAGAATGTAGAATTTACTCTAAATGCAAGCTTATTCTATGATGCAAGCAAAAGAACCTAATCTAAATCCTATCTCAATTAGGCAGATATAGATCTAACCCAACTAAGAGCAAGATAATTAAAATATTGGGATTTAAATATGTCTTGTTTATAATGAATATCAAGTTAATGAAGTAGTTCAATTAACTGATATTATGGTTACCAAAACACATTCTATTGAGACCTTAAAACTGAAATAATAAATCAACAACATTCAGGAAGTAGTTCTCAAAATGATATTGATTATCAAATCAATAAATCCAATAATTGAATAATGATATGTAGAAATAGTTCACACACATTATTATTCAATAAATCAGTTTCATAAGACAAATTTCAGAGTAAGTAGTTACTCCAAAATGAGAAATTAATCCATAAAAACAGAGATACATAATAACAAGATTGAGACAAATTACCCATATTGACAATAATGCACAAACATGAATAAAATGACACATTCATATCACCATAAAATTAAAACTGATATTTGAAACAGTAGTATTAGAAATACCAATTTATTGCATCCATTTCTCTGTTCTTGGTCTCCAACAGCCCTTTACATTGCTTGAACTTCTGCCTTCAAAACTAGAGCCACAA
The DNA here is from genome assembly GCA_031772625.1 of Pinus tabuliformis. Taxonomy (NCBI): domain Eukaryota; kingdom Viridiplantae; phylum Streptophyta; class Pinopsida; order Pinales; family Pinaceae; genus Pinus; species Pinus tabuliformis. Next base: position 501,579,730 of record CM062817.1, read on the forward strand.
TAGTGCAAGCTTTGTTCCTCATGCATAATTCAATATACAAAGGGAAAATCCTCAATAATCCCCAGATCTGAGATTTTTCACTCCTCCCTCCTACAACTCTAAATTCCAATTACAATAGTGCTTTTAGAAGCTCTAAAATTGCAGAGGAGAGCAGCCCCTTGTTCCTTTCTGCAATCTGTTATTTATAATATTTGTAAAAGAATTTTTTGGAGAGGAGAGTTTGTTGAAGAGAAATCTGCCAAATATAATTTTAATTGCTCCTAATTCTGATCTTCAATTGCTGGAGCATTCTCATTGCTTGAAATCCTTTTCTTCATATCTTTTCCACTGTTTTCCTGCAAAAGAAATCAAAATAAATTAAAATGCAATCAAAATATCATTTCTGGCAGTTAAATCAAACCCAATCAAATTCTATTTAAATAAATAATTAAAAACAAAATATAAGCTCTGTATTTTATGCTTGGAATGGTTTAATTGGCCAAGAATATCATTGACGAGTGAATCTGCAATTAGAAGAGGTCTGGACCAATGAAATTGAAAGCAATAACTCAGAAAATTGATTTTGTTTTCAAAATTCGAAGCCTGATCTTCTGCCTGATTTTTGGCCCAATAAATGATCAAATCTGTTGGTGAAACCTCTTTCAAAATGTTCTCCTTGATTTTCTCTTTCCAATGAGCCGTCCTGGGCTTCATTCGGCCAAGTAGAACTCAATTTATGAGCTTCCAAAGTTGATGAGTCAAATCTGGCATGAATCTGGAAATTCTGTTGCTGGGCTAAAAAATTGTAATTAAAAACTAATCCTAAATTAGTCTCTAATTAATTCTAAATCAATTGTTAATTATAAACTAAACTAATTATTAATAACCTATTTATTAATCTAACTAACTGATATCTAATTAGCGATTTATAAACAAACTTAACCTAATTAAAAACTAATCAATATTAATCTAATTAAAAAAACTAATTAATATTAATCTAAATAATGTTTAAATTTTAATTTAATCAAATTAATTAAATGTTATTAATTAATTAATCTGATTAATTTAAAATTCATTAATTAAATATTATATACATTAATTAAATAATATATATTAACTAATATTTAATATATATTAACCTACCACATAATGTTAAATAAACTAACCTACACCACTCCTTATATATATAAAACATTAAACATAACCATTATCACTATTCGTAAGAGTTAAATAACAAGTCGTTTAAAACAAACCAAATAAAACTTTAATGAATTGTTTTTATGCCTTTTCGCTTATCGGCACATACCTTATCGCATCGGGTAGCTTATGAGGTTTTTAAAACATGTCAAGTCAAATTCCCCGATGCGATATCGCATTTGGGGAATCATGGTTATCGGGATTTTTAAAATATTTCACATAAAACTTCCGATGCGAAGTCCCGACGCGATCAAAATAATTTTGTTATATGTTTTTTTGTTTTAAATTTTAATTTAATTAAATTAATTATATTTAATATATTAATTAATTTAATTAATTTAAAATTTAATTTTAAACATAAATTTTTTATTTTTTGTTTTATTTTTATGAATATAAGTTTTTAAACTACAACTAAAAATAAAACTACAGCCACTTAGAAAATAAATGAAAAATAATAAAAATAAACTACAGCCACTTGAATGTTTGGTTTTTCGAGATTAAGATTTGATTAGAAAATTGGAGTGAATTTCTTAAGTCCCGATGGTTAATTATTTGGCTGCATAATGAAAAATGTTAGTAAAACCCTCTACGAGTTAATATCTAAACTGAATGCGTCATTGGACAAATTTATTTACAAAATGCGATATTGTACATTTTATGCATTTTTAACCCAGGCTAGATAAATGATGAGATTTCAAAGGAGTGCCATTTTCAAACCAGTTGACCAAATGAGACGAAACAAGCGTCAATGAGAAGCTTATAAAAAATCGAATCCAAAAAGGTGCTTAGCCAAAATTTTTATAGAAAGGGTCCCCATTATTCGAAGTAGACACATCAATAATGGGGGGTGTTGTGTTTTTACCACAACAATTGGCGACACACGGGAGAAGAACCAGTTATCTCTTTTTGTTATGAATGAGATTTTCCTAAAATTAAAGTAAAAATAATTAAAGAAGAGAAAATATTGCGTGAAATGCTTGAGTAGGTTCATTAGTCTGACTAAAAGCAAGAATCATCTAACTGTAATTTTTCTTAAAATTTCTCATAAATTAAAATATTTCAAAACTCTATATCAGTCATTAATTAGCTGAAGGGATAAAGCAGGGGTAACTTTACAGCTTAGCTTTTAAGATATACTCATTTGTCACAGGTAGAGCCACTGTTGCCAGCAAACATCTATAGTCTCGACAGGGTTACCTTTTCAATCATCAATGATTCAGAATCCCATCTTTTCCAGAATTATTGTCCTAGAGATAAATCCATTTATATATATATTACTTTTTTTTTTTTTTTTTTAATTAAATCTTAAAAGCCATTGTCCTAGTATGGTAGCCAGATAGTTGACAATGCCATTCACTGGTTAAAATTGGACTGAACAAGCTGGCTCGTGATGAGACCCCTTGTCTTATAATTGTTTGCAATCATAAGTCATTACCCTGGTTTGTTTAGCAGTGTTGGTAATGTCAGCCTATTTTCCCCTATGATCATGGTAAGCAGGCTCACGATGAGACCTCTTATCTTTTAAGTTTAAATATATTTCTGGATTATTCTCTAGAAAAATAAGACTTGTTGAGACAGGGAGAATCATTGACTCCTTAAGAGTTAAGAATGACAATTTCAGAGTTAAAGGTGCTTTGCTGTAAAGTGTCTTTACTTGGTTATAAATAACTTTTCTTGACTGATAATAAAACTTTGAAAGATCTTAATAAAATTTTGAAATCTCAAAATGATTACAATTTTGATGAAAAATGAATTTTTGCAGATTTTATGATACTTTGCCAACTTCTCTTGATTGATGATCTCTTCCTTAAGTATATCTACTTTAATAATAAGAAAATCAAACTTTACTAAGAGATTTTAAGAAAAAGCTAATAGGTGACTATTAACAATTTTTCTCCACGTATCCTGACCATTGTTAGGTAACCAATAGGCCTTCCATATAAATAATGGCAAAGTCACCAAAATCAAAACTGAAAACCAAAGAAAAATAATTCTTATGCTAAAATGGGAAAAGAAATCAGCGAGCAAAAATCAAAACCAAGAAATCTCTAAAAATGGAAAGGAAAATCCAATTCTCGCAAGATAAGCTCAAACAAGAATGTTTATACCAATGTCTCCAACAATATGAAGAAAAAGAAAATAAGCATGTAATCATTCCTTCTTATGTTGAGATTTAGAAAAACATACCTTGCAGAGTTGTGAATGCTTTAGGCTTTTAGATAATAGTGATCGTAAAATTCAGCCACAATGAATACTTTCTGTTTGATATGAATCTTCTTGTTTCCAAGCATCATCTTAATCATTTTCTAAAAAAGAAATGCTTAGAGAAACAAACTAAAGGTTCAGAAACTTCCTGGTGTGGCTGTTTCAATGAGGATTATCGCTGCTTCTTGAAATAAAGCCAGCAGAAGAGTATGGACTTTCGAAAATATGATCTGGCAGAGGATTGAAGGCTTTTAAATGGAGAGCTGCAAAACAAAGTTTTATATCAGCATAATTTAAAAACAAAAATGAAACTAGAATGATGAAATGGAAATTAATGAAAATGGGCATATGAATCTTACCATTGGATAATTGCTTTTGATCTTACCTGAAAGGTATCAGTTTCTCCAAAGTGGCTGACTTCTTATTTTAATTAATATTAAAAACATGAAGAAGTCAAACTAACCAAAATCATATAACCCCAAAATCATTATTTATTTTATTTAAACTAAAGCAAGCAGTAAAAATGGAATGCTTAGTGCTCAAGGGAATTGAAATTAAAAGAAATGCATCAGAAATGAAAATGAGAATTTGCTGTAATGACTGTTTCTCAAAATATTATTAGTTTTATATAAACTCCATGATTTTATAATTTGTCCAGAATCAAGACCAATTCTATGATAATAAAAATTTAAATATGAAGATAGAGGTCTTGAACTCCATTTTTAATTATGGAATTATATATTTAAAACTAAAATGTATGAGAAATTGAAATGATTTAAATGTACTGCAAATTCGTCATTAACTACTTTCTTACCATAATTATTACCCAAGCTAGCTTTTAGAATAACACATCGTTGTATCGGATGATTCACATCAAATGTCTCTTCATCATGCTTGAATTTTAATTTACAAGACTTCACCTTTTATTGCTATGCCATATATTGATTAAGTGTTAACGGCTTAGAGGCATGCATTGGAAGTTCTCGCATCAAATGTTGCAATGGCGAATTGCCGATATGAAAATATGCGATGAGAAGTTGTGCTATGAGATAGAGCGATCGCATCATTAAAGAAATATTATATCGGGGATTGGGAAATATTGACACTGTGCTTACCACATCGCGCATTGCAGATTCCGAGATATGATATGTTATGAGCATAAATAAAAATGCGATGAGATGATTGCGATATCGGCGATTGCTAATCGGCGATGAGTGGACTTTTAGTACCCGATGTAACACAATATGATTCTTGCGATGCCGATATGCGATGAATGACGTGGCTAATCGGCGATCTCGATCGGCAATCTTAAGCGCATGATGTAACAATTTTCAATACACCGATATATGACGAAAAGCGAACCCGATAATTTTATGATGAAAATTTGATAACATATCGGATCCGAAACATCGGCCTCCTTTAAAGTTATACTCCTACCATTATTGCGATTAAACGGACGCGATATTTTATGAATTTGATTTGAATTTCATATCGGGTCCGGAATTATGTGTTTATCGCAATATCGGTAAAGTCGATTATCGGAGATAGGCGATTCATGTTCATGGAAGTATACTTCACTTGGAAAGCTCCGATAAGCGAAATGCAATATGACATATGAGTAAGATAATACATCGGAGGTCTTTGATGAGCAAAGAAATGCTAAGAACTACTTCCAATGAAATCTTATAATGCGAATGGTCTTTTGATATTCCTTGGAATTTCAATTGGGTTTTCTAAGTGAATAAAAGCAAAATTTAAAAATGCTTAAATTCTAATGCATCACAAATAAAATTTCTCTGAGCCTGTTGCAAATTTGAAATGGGTTTGCTGCTTACTTCAAGTTTTGACAGCAAATGAAAACCTGCAAATAAAACAGAACGAGAAATAAAAATAAGCTGAAGAAAAGAGGAACTAATAAGAGATGAAAATGAACTTGTAGATGCGTACCTGGAAGGAAATTGTCTGCAAATTTTACCTTATGAATCTTCAAATTCTTCCTTTGATTTATCAAAATTTTGACTTTGTTCAAAATCATCTCATCATTTATTCTAAATCTAAGTTTGCAATCAACCTAAATAAAATCTGTTTATTCATGTCCAGGGAATATAAAATTTATCAGAAATAAATATTAAGCTATGCTTCCCTTTTGAAGTGAAACAACAATTTATTACCTCTGCTCATTGCGAATTAATCTTGAGAAGAATCTGTATTGTTATAGTGACTTTTTAATAATGCCTTTAGTAAATAGACATGATGCGTTTTTACAGCATCAGATAATAAACTAAAGATTAGAATGAGATTAAGCCACTAATTGTAGAAAAATGTCAAAACAGATTTAAATGTGTGCACTTGGCAAAATGGGCATCCTTAAGATCAGCTTTTGGCAAATTCCGAGGAATATAATATGAACTTCATATGATTGCTGTGACAAGTTAGATTGACTGATAATGATTGAATTAGAATTAGGCTTATCATAGTCAATCATACATCTCATAGGATAATGGGATCATGAAGCTTTTATATCCTCAAATCCTTACCATATAAATTTCAAAAGAAAATCTTAGAAGGAAATCCCGAAATGAAGAAGAGTGGCTTTGAGGCAATCGATGCCAAGTGCAATTTTAATTGACTTTGATCAAGACATTATTGAAAATAGGCAGAGTAGAGAAATCACTATAAGAAATTTCAAAAAGGAAAGCAAGAATTAAAATTTTCTGATAAGGAAAAAATGTTTCCACTGAACATGTATGAGAAGGCTGATTGCTTTGTTTTATTTTTTAATCTACAGAACTATTGCAAATAAATTAACTACATAAAACAAGCTAACTAAATTAATTCTACTCCTATTCTAACCATATACATGAAAATGACTAGGTATAGTCATATTTCCAGTGTAACCATTCTCTCATTTTTATTCCCGCGTTTATGTACAGTTCAAATGTTAGCAATAAGAATAAAAATCTAACTAAACTAAGGAAAATAAATCTGAAATCAAAATGTACAGTTATTGTTAGAAATTTAATTAAAATCTCTCTCTCCTGAAATTTCCTTTCCAATTGACTACCAATTGGATCATAGAAATCTGGATGGATCTCTATTAAAAATTGGGAAATGTTCAAAGGAAGAGATAACAGGCCAGATTGTGAAGATGAGCTTTTAAATTCAAAGGCCTGGAAAGAATTGTTAGTATTATGTACAAATGTTAAATCATTGACAATTTTACTTGAAGGAAATATTTCCAAACAATTTTCAAACGAGTCAATGAAAAATGGATGGAAGCCTTTCAAATAAAATGACAATTTATTAATTGAATTGAATTGCTGGCCAGATTGCAAAAATACATTCTCTTGTTGATATCGCCTTTGAGAAGATAGAAGCTTTTGATAAGCAATGAACATCGATTGACATTGATATGTTAACAGTTTTCTATGTTCATGGTTATAATATGAAACTTCAATTTCCCAATTCGGCAATGCCTCAATTGAGTGTTTGATAGTAAGGTATTCAATATGCCAGCGAAAAGTGTGGAAATTTTGCAAAATAAAATCAGAAAGTAAATCTAAGTTTAAACAAAATAGTTGTGAAAGAAAAACTAAAATGAAATCACTATTTGTACAACTAATGTTACAGCACATTTGGGATTGCTTTGAAATGATTTCATTTTCACAAGGAATGGCCAGAATTATGGAATTTGGGTAATTTCGAATTCCAACTCGTGAAATAGAAAACGAATTATGATTATGAATAGGAATGGGAGTTTGATCCTCATATGAATCATAAATTGGAATGATTTCTTGAATAATGAAATCATGAAGATAATTAGCTACTCTAAAATGAGGATTGGTTGGGATAATTTCTAAATTGAAGCGTTCCTCATTTTCATATGTTATTTGAATTTTATCATGAGGATTCTTTTGAGAAAAATTGAAATCAACATCCTCAATATCAGAGTAATCATCATAAATGACCTCACAAGATTCTCTAGAATTTCCTTCAATCTCATCCAATATATCAAAACAAGGAGGGACAAGAATTTCATGTTCATCAGTGGCAAAAGAATGATCAATTATTGTTTCTTTATCTTGATAAAAACTTAATGGTAATTCATTTAGATCAGCCTCTTTAATTTCTGGAATATCATTAACATCAAGAGGAAAAATATTACCATCATTGAAAATATCAGGATAAAGGGAAAAGTGTGAACCTGAAACAATGCATTTAAAACTGTCTCTGTTTGAGAGCTCTTGTGCATTATGCCCATTGTAAATTTCAGATCGCTGATCATTCCTTTGTGTGCATATGCTTTCTTGGAGAACGCTGCTTTGCTGCTCTGATTTTGGCATTTGCTCATTATGGAGAAATTCAGAAATTTTTACAGCAGTTTGCATTTTGATTGCTGTCTGTACTTGCTGATTTGCGATTTGATTTTCCGAATTTACTTCAAAGTAGCTTTCAGATTTCAAGGCGGTTTTTCTCCAAAATTGCTGCTGTTGTCTTCTTGCATTTGAATGGAAATATTTTCCAAGCTTTATGAAACCACTTTATCACAATTTATTTGCACATCCAAATTGGGATTCTCATTTGTATTGGAAGGGGATGGAACAAAGCTTGAATCAATTTCATATGGATTGGGAATGGTTGGAAGAGAACTAATATATTTAAACCAATCTAATGATTCTTCTTCCGTAGATTTATCTTCGTCGCTAAATCTTAAACAATTCAAGTGAAATCGAATATGAAAATCATTAACAGATTCATTTTTAAACCTTCGTAGATATTCAATTTCTTGACATACCTGTTCATAATCGTAGCCGTCAAATTTACAAATGAAAATTGTAACAAATTGATCCCAAGTATGGATTGAGGCAACTGGAAGAGTTTTGCACCAGTTTCTGGCAACTGCCGCAAATGTGAGAGTAAAAATTCTGCATAAAATGCCTTCATCAATTCCTTGAAAATCATAATTTGAAACATTTTGAATAAATTGAAAGACATGGTTAAAAGCAGAAGAATTTCTCTTACCATTAAACTTTGCCTGAGACAAGAGTCTTACCACTTTGGGTGGAGTATTGGAGGATGCACGTCCATGGATACAACTCCATATTGGAAGGTCAAGAGGAGCCATCACAATAAATAAAGAATTAAAATTGAAAAGACTCCAACAGACAAAAATCTCAGGCCCTCCTTCTAGCGCCAAAAATGTTGATGCCTCGAAAATCGCTGCAACAACATTGGGGGATAACCACCCGGTCCGGACCTTAAAAGCAGCTCCTTTTCCGTTTGGTGTGGTGGCTCCGACTGTTCATCTAGGTCCAGTTACCTTCTCCCTATTGCTATTGGTTTATAATGTATCTTTAACTACCAATAGACAGGGACATCAGATCACTTCTTCTTGCTGATCAGGCAAGAGAATGACCCTTAAGCTGATTTGGGTTCAGCCAAGCCACAACTAAAGTTTTGCCTCTTTGAGGAGAGGACTTAAAAGAATGTAGAATTTACTCTAAATGCAAGTTTATTCTATGATGCAAGCAAAAGAAACTAATCTAAATCCTATCTTAATTAGGCAGATATAGATCTAACCCAACTAAGAGCAAGATAATTAAAATATTGGGATTTAAATATGTCTTGTTTATAATGAATATCAAGTTAATGAAGTAGTTCAATTAACTGATATTATGGTTACCAAAACACATTCTATTGAGACCTTAAAACTGAAATAATAAATCAACAACATTCAGGAAGTAGTTCTCAAAATGATATTGATTATCAAATCAATAAATCCAATAATTGAATAATGATATGTAGAAATAGTTCACACACATTATTATTCAATAAATCAGTTTCATAAGACAAATTTCAGAGTAAGTAGTTACTCCAAAATGAGAAATTAATCCATAAAAACAGAGATACATAATAACAAGATTGAGACAAATTACCCATATTGACAATAATGCACAAACATGAATAAAATGACACATTCATATCACCATAAAATTAAAACTGATATTTGAAACAGTAGTATTAGAAATACCAATTTATTGCATCCATTTCTCTGTTCTTGGTCTCCAACAGCCCTTTACACTGCTTGAACTTCTGCCTTCAAAACTAGAGCCACAATAGTGCAAGCTTTGTTCCTCATGCATAATTCAATATACAAAGGGAAAATCCTCAATAATCCCCAGATCTGAGATTTTTCACTCCTCCCTCCTACAACTCTAAATTCCAATTACAATAGTGAGCATTGCAGAGGAGAGCAGCCCCTTGTTCCTTTCTGCAATCTGTTATTTATAATATTTGTAAAAGAATTTTTTGGAGAGGAGAGTTTGTTGAAGAGAAATCTGCCAAATATAATTTTAATTGCTCCTAATTCTGATCTTCAATTGCTGGAGCATTCTCATTGCTTGAAATCCTTTTCTTCATTTCTTTTCCACTGTTTTCCTGCAAAAGAAATCAAAATAAATTAAAATGCAATCAAAATATCATTTCTGGCAGTTAAATCAAACCCAATAAAATTCTATTTAAATAAATAATTAAAAAATATAAGCTCTGTATTTGATGCTTGGAATGGTTTAATTGGCCAAGAATATCATTGACGAGTGAATCTGCAATTAGAAGAGGTCTGGACCAATGAAATTGAAAGCAATAACTCAGAAAATTGATTTTGTTTTCAAAATTCGGAGCCTGATCTTCTGCCTGATTTTTTGCCCAATAAATGATCAAATCTGTTGGTGAAACCTCTTTCAAAATGTTCTCCTTGATTTTCTCTTTCCAATGAGCCGTCCTGGGCTTCATTCGGCCAAGTAGAACTCAATTTATGAGCTTCCAAAGTTGATGAGTCAAATCTGGCATGAATCTGGAAATTCTGTTGCTGGGCTAAAAAATTGTAATTAAAAACTAATCCTAAATTAGTCTCTAATTAATTCTAAATCAATTGTTAATTATAAACTAAACTAATTATTAATAACCTATTTATTAATCTAACTAACAGATATCTAATTAGCGATTTATAAACAAACTTAACCTAATTAAAAACTAATCAATATTAATCTAATTAAAAAAACTAATTAATATTAATCTAAATAATGTTTAAATTTTAATTTAATCAAATTAATTAAATGTTATTAATTAATTAATCTGATTAATTTAAAATTCATTAATTAAATATTATATACATTAATTAAATAATATAATATATTACATATTACATGTTAATATATTAACTAATATTTAATATATATTAACCTACCCCATAATGTTAAATAAACTAACCTACACCACTCCTTATATATATAAAACATTAAACATAACCATTATCACTATTCGTAAGAGTTAAATAACAAGTCGTTTAAAACAAACCAAATAAAACTTTAATGAATTGTTTTTATGCCTTTTCGCTTATCGGCACATACTTTATCGGCACATACCTTATCGCATCGAGGTAGCTTATCGGCACATCGCATCGGGTAGCTTATGAGGTTTTTAAAACATGTCAAGTCAAATTCCTCGATGCGATATCGCATCGGGGGAATCATGGTTATCGGGATTTTTAAAATATTTCACATAAAACTTCCGATGCGAAGTCCCGACGCGATCAAAATAATTTTGTTATATGTTTTTTTGTTTTAAATTTTAATTTAATTAAATTAATTATATTTAATATATTAATTAATTTAATTAATTTAAAATTTAATTTTAAACATAAATTTTTTATTTTTTGTTTTATTTTTATGAATGTAAGTTTTTAAACTATAGCTAAAAATAAAACTACAGCCACTTAGAAAATAAATGAAAAATAATAAAAATAAACTACAGCCACTTGAATGTTTGGTTTTTCGAGATTATGATTTGATTAGAAAATTGGAGTGAATTTCTTAAGTCCCGATGGTTAATTATTTGGCTGCATAATGAAAAATGTTAGTAAAACCCTCTACGAGTTAATATCTAAACTGAATGCGTCATTGGACAAATTTATTTACAAAATGCGATATTGTACATTTTATGCATTTTTAACCCAGGCTAGATAAATGATGAGATTTCAAAGGAGTGCCATTTTCAAACCAGTTGACCAAATGAGACGAAACAAGCGTCAATGAGAAGCTTATAAAAAATCGAATCCAAAAAGGTGCTTAGCCAAAATTTTTATAGAAAGGGTCCCCATTATTCGAAGTGGACGCATCAATAATGGGGGGTGTTGTGTTTTTACCACAACAGAACTATACCTTAGTTCTCTATAGCTAGGGGTTTGACCGAGTGCAAACCATATCGGATATCGGGGAAATCCATCACCTTTTGTTTTAAAAATACCACAATACGTCGAGCATCCAATAGATGGACTAACACTTTACGATTACTTTTCAACCCATTAATTGATGGTAGACTAGAAAACCTTTGATTTTTGTAATGCTCCCTGGATTCTCTATCTGTTGGAGTCATATCCACCTATCACACCTAGCCCCACTAGTGCCACATCACCATCAACTGATTCCATATTTCCTTGAGTAGTTTTTTTTTGGGGGGTGTCGATGATGGTTTTGGTAAGGAGTTGGGGGGGGGGGGGGGGGGAGATCCTTTCATTGTACATCGTGTACCTTCAACAGTTTACTGCCCTGACATCATTTTAGACCATCCTTTTGGTTAAGATTCAAGCTTGTTGGGACCTCCTAAAATGAATAAGATTCGCTGATCTAATCCAAGCCGTGATGATCCTTGATCCGTTAATCCATTCTATTCTGCGTTGATCCAAGTATTTTCCTTGTGCGTCCAACTATGCTCTACTTTCTTTCCTCTTATCACACCTTCATGCTAATTGACCTCGTGCCTATACTCTTCTCATGTGGCTTGAGTCCTTTCCTCTTAACTTGGGCATGTATCCACCTAGGACTCCACCTAAATTTGACAATAATAATAACACATTGTTTGACACATAGAAGAATGACTAAGGAAATATTTAAACGAAATTGTTATTCCATAATAACTACCTTAGCAATTAGATTAACATACATAAGCCAACTTATACTCCAACAACTAATGTTGTAGGAAACTTAGAGAGAGTGGATTCATGCCACTAATCAATCCTTCTATGATTTTGTGAGTGTTCTATATTCTATTCAAAGCAATTCCCTTTCTTGCTTCCTTGCCTTCGATCATTTAACTTTGTGAATAGTCTTATATATTTTTAAAGCCAATCCTTGACTACAATTTCTTTTTTTCTTCTAGGTTACTACATATTAATTAGTCCATGGGATCCTAATCCTATTCCATTAGGGATGAATGCATTTACTTTATTCATATGAGTATCAATATTTTGTAAAAACTTTTAGGCTCTTACTCTATTCAAACTTAATGTCTATTTTTTTTCTCTTGCACAAAGTTATTTCCAGGAGGGCATATCATTTATGGTTTCTATGCTTTTAAATGAGTAATGAAATATTTTTAATGTTTTCCTATGACTCTTTATGATCTTTGAATGAATGAAGTCATTTTAGATTTCTCTAAAAATCTAGGCCCTTTTTTTTTTCTACTTCTGCGAATTCGCTTCAACTACACTTTCCTCATTATGTATGAATTCATGTGTGCATTGGAATGAATTAGTGAGACAATATTTATTTCTATTATTTTCTTTCCTTTTTGTTATTACTTTTTAAAAAACCCTTGGCCCACTCACAGGAGAATGTGTTAAATGATTAAGTTTCTATGCTTTGAGTTCTTTTGAGTATTTGAATGAATTACTAGAGGAGGACCACCACTATAGAAATGAAAATGGAATTTTAATAAGTCCCAATGAGGTTGAATTTGGTCCTTAATAGGAAAAATAAGAGGCACATGAGTAGATCAATCATATGTCATGATCTACATTTGTACTTCAAGAAGCTAAGTACACATCCCCTCCTTCCTTTAAGGAGGTATTTTGTTCTTTGGAAGGACATCAATAGATCCTTTCCCTCTCTCCATGCTTTTGAGTCTATAATTATTCTTGAAATGCATTTCTTTTCCACACTTCCAACATCTCTTTACAAATTTCCCTGTAGATTTAGATCAACCAATATAGTTAGATGTCCCACTTAGGACTTTTTCTTATTTCTATCCTATGAACATCTTCTTATAGTTAAAGAATCTATGTTATGATTTTCCATGTTGTTCTAACTCATCTCTTATAACAACATGGATGGGACCACAACATCAAAACTTAAATTAGTTGCATCACTACCTATGGCTACAACTAGACTATCCCATGAGTCCAGTAAAGAGTAGTAAACTAATACAATTATCTTCATTAGAACTATTAATACAAATATACATTAATTGACTTACCATATTATTGAAGGCATTTGGATAACCATCTCTGAATATCCATCATTAATTCTTAGTATGTACAACTTCTCCGGTAGGAACAATTTGCTCACTAGATACTTAAACAAATATAAATTCCCTTAATCGTTCTATAATGCCTTCATTGTAGTTTCTCCTAAAATGTTCAATAATATTGAATATAAGAGATACTAACATATTTTTCTCTTTTCCTTGTGATCCAAGATGATATGGTCTCCTGACGACGTCCTCATTGGTACATTACCCAAATCCACAACGATCCACTGATCTTTGTCTACCAAATGATCTTCCATATTGAGCTTCCCAATCTCAAATATTTTCCCATTAAATTATTGATCTCTATATTCAAACTACTTTCCACTCTTTTCCAACACAAGAATCACCACCATAGAGCTCCCATTGCAACAAGGTGTATTGTTGGCATTATGATATAGGTATGACACAAGTGTTGTCCTTGATGGCAACTCTCTCAAATGAAAGATCACAGTATAGCAAGTAAACAACAAGAATGAAGAAAGAAAGGTATAGGCAAGTTCACTATATACCAAGTCGCATATACACGCAGGTTCACTATATACCAAGTCGCATATACACGCAGGTTCACTATATACCAAGTCGCATATACACGCAGGTTCACTATATACAAAGGCACGTATAATGTACACACACACTTTCACATAAGGAAAGGCGCGTACATGTTGGAAAACTAAGTTTTTGTCCATGGTATTTGGACCATGGTATTTTGGTATTGGTCCATGGTATTTGGTCCGAGGTATTGACCCCAGGTATTGGGTCCAAGGTATCGGTCCTACGTGGTTTTGGACCATGGTATTGAGAGAGGCCTAAACCTATATAAGGAGAAGAAGATCATTAGGCCAAAGTGCAAGTGTGAAATTGATGAATATCTGATGAAGGGTGAGATCTAGTATTCAGGTTATGGGTATGTGATGCTTTGTTAAGGATGCACCTATGTGGCGAATGAAGGTTGATGAACCGGGATCATGAAGACTAAAATGCATTATCATTATATGGTATGATCATAAATAGTTTAGATTTGAATACTGACATATGTCTTATCCTTTATATCTTATGTTCTAGGTATATCTGAAGTTGAAAATTGCACCGAAGGTACAAGTAATAATTTTCAGATCTATACGTATGTTTCCTTTGGTGAAAGAGCATATACACGTTGGTTCGACACAGCCAAGTAGCGTATACATTATGAGATTTGATATTTGAGGTTGTTATTGGTTCTAGTGGTTGTTGCAGAGTTTTGGGTTCTTCTTTGTGTTTTGATGACAGGGTTTCAGTGTTTCAGTTGTTGGGTGATTTAGAGATTGATGATGCAGATATAGTTGATGGTTGTATTGCAGTAGTGATTGATTTTGTATTGATGGATCCAGTCTGAAAATTTATGAAACGTGGTCCTTGGAACAAAAGAGAAGGTCGTAGCCTTCTGTAGGCCAGCACCTACATACTAGTAAATATATCGGCTAGTACAAGAGCTAGGGGGTTGTAGCTCCCTTCAAGTAGAAGCTGGAGAGCGAGAGAAGGTTATAACCTTCTACAGGTGGGTGGGTGCGTACTAGTATAAGTCTGCACCAATACAAGATTGTAAACAGGTTTTTCTTATCTTAAAGAAAACAGCATTAGGTGGTTTTTGTCTCGCATTGGGTTTCCACCTTATATCATGGTGTTCGTGTGTGTCTCTTATGTGTGATGATCTGTTCTGTTTTTACTGCACCTGGTTACTGTTTATACGGTTAATGATGTTCTGATGCACTGATTAAAGATCAACATATGATGAAATAATTGAATCATAAGTTTGTTGGATATACGCTACTTGCATTAAACACAGTTGTGTGTGCACGCGAGTTCCCTTAACTAAAGTAGCGTATATGAATCTGATTATGGAAATGAAAAAGTTATTGATTTTCTAATACTGATTCACCCTCCCCCTCTCAGTATTATTTCCAACAATTGGTATCAGAGCAGGTCCTTCAGAAAAATCTTGATCGCTTGAAGGAAGATCCATCAAGATGAGTAATCAAGAAAGAGAGCGATCCATCAGACCACCAATCTTCAATGGGAGTAATTTTGTTTACTGGAAGATAAGAACCACATCCTATCTACAATCACTTGGAACAGATATTTGGGAAATCGTGGAAGGAGGATATACATTTCCATCAACAATTCCTATTGATACAACAAGTAGAAATAAATATGAAATCAATGCCAAAGTTGTTACTATCTTATTGGGAAGTTTGTCAAAATCAGAGTTTTTCAAGGTCATGCAGCTCAAATCAGACAAAGAAATATGGGACAAAATCATTCTAAGCTATGAAGGAGACGCTCAGGTAAAATGTGCTAAGCTTCAAACTCTCAGAATTTAGTATGAAACTCTTAACATGCATAGTGATGAAAGCATAGCTAATTACTTCCTACGTATAGATGAGATTGTCAATTGTATGAAGAATCTGGGTGAATAAATTAAGGAAGTTATCTTAGTTGAGAAAGTTTTGAGATCCTTGTCTGCTAAATTTGAACCCAAAGTGTCTGCCATAGAAGAAAAGCAGGATCTACAGAATATCACTATGACGCGGCTTCACAGAATCTTAACTACATTTGAAATGAGAAAAGGAGGACCATCAAATATGAGAGAAGCCACATTTAAAATATCAACAAAGGGAAAAGAAAAACTCAATGAATCATGATACATTTCAGAAGAAGAATATGAGGTGAATTTTTTCAAGAAGCTTCAACGGGGATCTAGAAGGTTCAAAGGTAAGCTACCTTTCAAATATTTTTCTTGTGGTAGAGTTGGTCATTATGCTGCTAGATGCCCTCATAACAAAGGAAAGATGTCTAAAGAAGGTAATAGAAGTTATTATACTCATAATAATAGTGATAACTCACCCAATAGTGATGAAGATGATCAAGAAATTAAACTTCTCATGGCATATGAAAATAATGACGTAGAAAAAGAAGAAGTTACCAGATTAAAAGTTCAGCTGGAGACAGTAACCAGAGTAAGGGAGCAGTTGCAGGATGTAGTAAAAGATCAGAGCATAACAATCTAGAGACTTGAATCTAAGATCCTCTCTCTAAAAGAAGATCTTGAAGAATCAAGGAAGCATAATGAAGAAGCTCTTGAAGAACAAGAACATAAAGTGCTCGAATTAAGGCAACAAGTGGAAAAAGGAAGAAAAGATGAAGAAAACATAAAGAAGCAATATCTGGAAAAGGAAGAACAACATCAGGTTGAGGTAAATATCTTAAAAGGTAAATTAGAAGAAAAGGATAAACTGTTACGATTTCAAGACAGTACTAATATTTTGGATGATATTCTTAGTAGTGAAAGATCCCCTGCTATCAAAACTGGTCTTGGTTTTTATGAAACTGTTGAAGGTGAATCTAGCTCACAAGGTGAGGGAAGGAACTCTAATGCAAAACTTGAAATGCTCAACAAGGAGATAAGAGGTCAACCCCAGCAACAACCAAGGAAAGAAATTCTTCAAAGAAAATCTTTTGCTCCTAACTATGGAAGTGATAGATGGTTATTTCCTACGATGAATAATGTTGAATGTTATGAATGTCATAATCTTGGACATGTTGCAGCCAGATGCAGAAGTAGAATGGTTCAAGACAATCACATAGAAAGATCATCGCGTTCCAGGTACTTTAAGGGATATTGTTTTGCTTGCAATATGTTTGGGCACAAAGCTATTGATTGCAATAAAAGAAATATGAAACATGTAAGATGTTATGCATGTAACAAGTTTGGACATAAAGTAAAGGAATGCAAGAGAAAAATTCGGACACCAAAGCAGAAGGAGCATACATCATCTCAATCCCAGGTATTGAAGAAGACAGAATCAGTGTCAAAAGATGTGGCATAACTCAATTAGCAAACATAATAGACCCAGGGGAAGCTGAAAGTGTAAACCTTCAATATTCCAATTTGCATACGCAACTATTATGAAGAGAAGTAGCATATATACACGAGTTCAAAGCTGCACAGTCGCGTACATGTTGGTTTGAGGAAAAGCAGTGGGACAGACTTAAGAAAAAGGGTCTGATATGATTTAGTCAATTATTTTCTTTGTTTGATAATGGTTACAATCTGCTGATGATGTGTGGAAATGTGTTGGTACTCATAAGATGTTGTTTAGAAGTGCTTTTGATCCTAACTTGATGATGATGATGCCTTGATACTTCTTGCTAATATATGCATGATCAGATCTGACAGTGAATAGATGGAACAGGTTCAGGGGGAGCATATGCTTTGAATAAATGCATTGTTGGCATTATGGTTAGAAATCTTTGGTGATGATGCTTATGTGGCTAAATGATTGTTGGTTGGCCAAGAGAATGGTATTGCAGGTTACAGGTCTGGATGCTGGTGACAGATGCTTATGGTGCAGATCATATATGGTGTATGATAGTTGCTAATGACTATCATGGTCCTGTTTAGATTGCTGGTCATTGTTATAAAAGTCATGTATATCATTTGATGTAAAGGTCATGAAAAGACCTAATTTGTAATCCCAATTTGCATGGGAAGGAAGATGTAATAAGGTCTATTTCAGTCATGTATAAACATTTGGTATATCCCCACTTGGTTGGATGGATGAGTCAAAATGGTGTATCCCCACTTGGTTGGGAGATTGATGTATGTATGAGTCATTGGTGATAGGAATGTCATACTCACTTAGTTGAGTTGTAGAGTCATGTTATTCTTTTGAAAAATATTTTAGCAGACTCGGCATGTGCTTAGGGGGAGCATGAACGGATTGATACATCTTAGCATGTACAAAGGGGGAGCTCAATCAGAGATTTCAGCATGTACTCAGGGGGAGTATGGACAGCAAAATGTATATCAAGGGAGAGAATATCTTGGTCCGCCCTTTGCCCTTGATGTCAAAGGGGGAGAGTGACTTGGTGTGGTTGTTGCCATCAAGTCCAAAGGGGGAGATTGTTGGCATTATGATATAGGTATGACACAAGTGTTGTCCTTGATGGCAACTCTCTCAGATGAAAGATCACAGTATAGCAGGTCAACAACAATAATGATGAAAGAAAGGTATATGCAGGTTCACTATATACCAAGTCGCGTATACACGAAGGTTCACTATATACAAAGGAGCGTATAACGTACACACGCACTTTCACAGAAGGAAAGGCGCGTACATGTTGGAAAACTAAGTTTTGGTCTGTGGTATTTGGACCATGGTATTTTGGTATTGGTCCATGGTATTTGGTTCGAGGTATTGACCCCAGGTATTGGGTCCAAGGTATCGGTCCTACGTGGTCTTGGACCACAGTATTGAGAGAGGCCTAAACCTATATAATGAGAAGAAGATCATTAGGCCAAAGTGCAAGTGTGCAAGTGATGAATATCTAATGAAGGGTGAGATCTAGTATGCAAGTTATGGGTATGTGATGCTTTGTTAAGGATGCACCTATGTGGTGAATGAAGGTTGATGAACCGGGATCATGAAGACTAAAATGAATTATCATTATATGGTATGATCATGAATAGTTCAGATCTGAATACTGACACATGTCTTATCCTTTATATCTTATGTTCTGGGTATATTTGAAGTTGAAAATTGCAGCGAAGGTATAAGTAATTATGTTCATATTTGTACGCGGGTTCCCTTTGGTGAAAGAGCGTATACACGCTGGTTCGACATAGCCAAGTAGTGTATACATTATGAGATTTTATGTTTGAGGTTGATGTTGGTTCTAGTGGTTGTTGCAGAGTTCTGAGTTCTGTTCTATGTTCTGGTGACTGTGTTTTGATGACAAGGTTTCAGTGATTCACTTGTTGGGTGATTCAGAGATTGATGATGCAGATATAGTTGATGGTTGTATTGCAGTGATGATTGATTTTGTATTGATGGAACTAGTATGAAAATTTATGAAAGTGGTCCCTAGAATAAAAGAGAAGGTCGTAGCCTTCTGTAGGCTGGCACCTACGTACTAGTAAATATATCGGCTACTACAAGAGCTAGGGGGTTGTAGCTCCCTTCCAGTAGAAGCTGGAGAACGAGAGAAGGTTGTAACCTTCTGCAGGTGGGTGCCTGCATATTGGTATGAGTCTGTGCCACAAGATTGTAAACAGGTTTTTCTTATCTTAAAGAAAACAACAGCAGGTGGTTTTTGTCTCGCATTGGGTTTCCACCTTATATCATGGTGTTCATGTGTGTCTCTTATGTTTGATGATCTGTTCTATTTTTACTGCACCTGGATACTTTTTATATGGTTAATGATGTTCTGATGCACTGATTAAAGATCAACATATGATGAATTAACTGAATCATAAGTTTGCTGGACATACGCTAGTTGCATTAAACATAGTTGCATGTGCATGCGAGTTCCCTTAACTGAAGTAGCGTATATGAATCTAATTATGGAAATGAAAAAGTTATTGATTTTCTAATACTGATTCACCCCCCCCTTTCAGTATTATTTCTAACAACTGCTATCAGAGCAGGTCCTTCAGAAGAAGCTTGATCGCTTGAAGGAAGATCCATCAAGATAAGTAATCAAGATAGAGAGGGATCCATCAAACCACCAATCTTTGATGGGACCTACTCTCTATGAAGGACCAATCTCTGAAGGACTTGCTCTGATACCATAGTGTATATGAATCTGATTATGGAAAGGGGGATATTGTTGGCATTATGATATAGGTATGACACAAGTGTTTTCCTTGATGGCAACTCTCTTAGATGAAAGATCACAATATAGCAGCTAAACAACAAGAATGAAGAAAGAAAGGTATACGCAGGTTCACTATATACCAAGTCGCGTATACATGCAAGTTTACTATATAAAAAGTCGCGTATACGAAAAGGTATACGCAGGTTCACTATATACCAAGTTGCGTATACATGCAGGTTCACTATATACAAAGGCGTGTATAACGTACACACACACGTTCACAGAAGGAAAGGTGTGTACATGTCGGAAAACTAAGTTTTGGTCCTGTTGTGGCCAGCAACAACCCCCCCCCCCCCCCCCTTTTTTATTTAAGTGTTGTCCAAAATACTAAATGAATGGGGACCCTTAGTTAAAATTTAGGAAAAGCAAGAGTTTCCTTTCTTCAAAATAAGGTTACCATCGTAAGCTTAGGAAGATCTTTTGAATACTTTAAAACCTAAGTTTATGATAAGAAAAATCTTTAAAAAGTCGCATCATAAAATGATATAAAACACCTCCATTTGGGTATAATCCTAGTATGTGAAAGAATTCTCGTACTAAGCAATATATCGCATCGCAATAAGGTAATGCCAATGAGAAAGACTTCAAGATTTTCCGATTTGCGATAACCCTGATCGCAAGATCACATATCGCAGGGAATGGGCTAACAAAATATGGCAAGCATAAAACTTCTGCGATCTGCGATGTTGCGATATCGCGATAAAGCGATGGTTGCGATATTAAGCCAAATCAACTCTGCGATGTTATATTTGTGAGTCGGTGCGAGAGCGCGATAGTGCAATAATGCGATGTCACGATCTGCGACGATTGCGAACCAAATCGCAAAATCACTCCATCACGAATCTTTCGAGCACGCTATTCAAGAAAAGCCACTTACCATAATCTGACTCGAGATCATGCGCTTTTAATGATAATAAAGGAATTAGTTGTCATCTATTAAATGTAGAAGCGTGCTTTTGCAAAGAATTACTTCACGTAAGGTGGCATATTTGATATATCTGCTGCATTTAAGACTCTCCCATCACCTTTCTTGATCAGTCATTTCTATTTCGCTTGTGATCTGCAGGAACAAAGAACGAAGGACGATACCAAGCCATACACAGGAAGAAATGGGAAAGAAAAATGAGGCTCAGGGCTCTGAGGTGAAGGAAATGGCACCTTTATATACAGACACAACTTGTTGCAGAGACGCAAAGATATCGACATGGGAAAGCATGTACAGACTTCTTGAAGAAGAAAACCCCAGGATAATGAAGGTTACCGCTATCACAGACTCACAGGGCTCTTTCGAAGCATCCTTAGAAGAACTAGCGTGCTCATTCCTTCATCGGATAGCAGCAAGGCCTAAAATTCTCCCATATACGGATATGATCAAGTGGATACTTGACAATGCAAAAATGAACGACAGACAGTTCAAGATTCAAGGACATGGGCTCATCGGGTCATTCGCTGCACAAGACTTAAAGCTCATGTATCATCTTCCTGAACCGCAGGCGACTTACAATGCACAATTCATTAAAATATTTGTGGCGGACAACCCAAACCTATCAGAGACCACCAAAGATTGGTCCAGAAAATATGAACCGCTCAAGAAAGATAAAAACGGTATGTACAGCACTGGTTCCCTCACCTCTCCGTATTGTTTTGTTGCGGCCATGCTTTGTAGATTATTTGGGATGCCAGATATCAATAAGTTTTCTTCTGAATGGTTACCATTGATCGATGCTGCCACAAATGCTGTTATTATAGATTGGGCCAAGATCTTTTTTGATAACCTATTCACGGCTATTATCAATTACTGGTCTAAAAGATCCATGTCTCAAAGGATCTATCCTCCTTTTTACCTATCCACATATGTTATGGATTCTATTTGTTATGTGTCTAAATTTCCCGCTATGGGTTGGAAATGGAAAACTCAGGACCCATTACCCATCCATGTTTATCATAAGATATTATGGGATTCTCAGTTCATTCCACATTTCTACCAAATTTGTCACGGGCTTATCTTACCCATGTATAGAATGATGTATGATAAAGAACCCCCGAGGTGCTCACCTGAGGCATAGATAGATATCATCCCCATCGCAAGATGGTTCGGAGAAGAATGGTTCACCTATATTAGAGTATTTGGAAGCACCGTCCCGCCTCATGTCATGCCTTTGTATATTCCTGACAAACTTCTGGCTCGAGAAATTGCATATCAAACATGTTCAGAAGGCAGCCTAACTAAAGAACTAAAAGACAAAAAGAAGGCATTATGGCCTCAGTTTCCTGTAGCTTGTGGGGCCTTTTCATTGTTCGATGTAGGTCACGCGTTCACCGAAGTAGAGAATATGACGTGTCTACAATTATTTAAATTCCCGGCAAGGCCATTTGACCCAAATAAAAGTGTTCATTAGAAAGAAGGATCTATTTGATGATTTATTTTAGAGTAAAAGCTCACTCCAGGAAATTTTGTAGGAAGCTCAATCGCGATTGTCTCCAGATGACCTCCAAAGATTCATGGTATACAGGGAAAGAAGACTAGCCAGTGTTCCTCTAGAAAAGCTGCAACTACCTGCCAGAGAACCTACTCCAAGCATTAGCCTTAGTGGGAATTCAAGCGCTTCCGGATCTAAATCTAAGACTGGACAAGAGATGCCTGAGCATTCTAAAAGATCCGAAAACAACCAAGATAGAGGCGAAGAGTCAGCTAAGGACACCGCTCAGTCAATGGAATTTCCACAGCAGCAAGTTATCGCCTCCTCATCAAGAGATGTCCCCCCTCTCGTCATTGAAGCACCACCCATCACAACAGAATTAGATAAGGAATGGGAAACCTTCAACGAACTGATCAATCTTGAAGGACAGGCCCCAAAAACACCTGTGAACAATACACAGTTAACACAAGAAGTGGGCTCAACCATAGTCAGCAATGTCACAGAAACGAAGCATATTCCTATCGCTCCATCTTCTGAGCTTCTATTGAATGTAGAAGAAATTCCCCCACTGGAAATATTTTACAGTCCCCAACATAAAGAAGTTGTAAGAAGACAGAGAAAAAAGAGGAAGTTAGAAAATACACTTTCTCAGGATACTGAGCAATTAGACGTCCTGTGGAAAGATCCTGCCAATAATCCAACTGAAAATCTCACCAAACTGTCTCAAATCGCAGGGGCGTATGCCTCTATGACTATTGACAAAGCGTCAGAAGTACAACAATTGTTGAAAGAGCAAGAAAATCAAATACAGGTACTGCAACTACAATTACAACAAGCCAATGCTAATAATGAGGCATGCAAACAGCTTGAAAAGTTGCAGGAAGACTTCCAGCAAATGCAAATAAGTTAGCAAAGAAGTTTGGATGAAAAGGGAAAACAGTTGCAGGATGTACAAGAGATGCACAGAGACGACCCTAAACTTACATAGTTTATTTCAGAGTCTATTACCTTGAATGAAAAACTACTGCAGCTATAGGAAGAGTTGGTACAAAAGATATCACAGTGGAATTATTATTGCGAACTGAGTGATAAAATCACCAATCAAGTGGTAGACTTGCGAAGTGACTATGATCAGATTGACAAACGAGTGACGGAGTACTTGGCTTGGCAGGATGAAGACGAGGGAAAAAGAGCAGGTGCACCTAGGATAAACGAGAATCATAAAGAGTTGCTCTTCAACAAGTGGGACGATCAAATCAGGGAAGCGGAACAAGCAACAGAAACACCGGCCATGACAGCAAGCATTCTTGTCGACTGTGTAAATGAAAATTTGCACAGAGAAAATTTAATCGCAGAGACCACCTCGGGGTATTTATCAAATAAACTACGACTAGAAGCAGAATGGAAGCAGAAGGCGCGAGAAAAGGGAGAAGCGGTCCAAGCACTAAACAAGTTAAATTGGGAGTGTTACTGGGCATACTTGGTGAAGCCGCATAGTCAGTGGATGACTGTGAAATGTATCATAAATGTGGCCAAAAAAGTGGTGCCAGCTCTCACAGATTCCGTTTTCTCAGCCCAGCTCAAATCAGAAGTCAGCCAGCCGACTCTCCTCAAACCAATGATGAATGCATGCAGCTTTAAATATCAGATTCAGAAGTAGCTTAATTTTAGAATGTTGTTTTTTCTTAAAAATTAGATTAGAAAAAGGACGGTCATCTGAAAACAACATTCTAAATTTTGTAAATAAACTATTATTAGAATTAGGAAGTAGTATTTAAACCCTTCTCATGCATTTAGAGAAGGGTCCAGAAATTTGTCAAAAACTTGTCCTCAGAACATGCACTTCTGCACCCTCAGAGGAGGTTTTGATGAATGAATGGATCAAGGTTTATTAATGTTTGCATTTGATATCTCCTACTGATGTTGCACTTCTGTACTCTTGGTAGATATTAGAACAAGTAGAGATAAATCATTGTTGCTTGAAGCTTATGAGTAGGACTAGTCATAAATGGTACTTTTATCTCTTGATCATTTCTGCTTATATTCTTAAAGTGATATACAGTTTTTAGTTGTTTATATGTTATTGCATGAATGTTTGAGTTACCATTTGGCACTTTTGTACGGTGGAGTCATTTATTTATGTTTGATATATGAATAACTTATTATGCGATATGCTGTTCACAACTGTTTTGCCTAACTTTTTATGCAAAGTGGTTCATCTGAATTGATTTCCATTCTTATGATAGTTGAATGATCTTTATTACCAGTTATTAATGAAATCTCTTTAGATCGCATAATAGAAGAAATACATCCCGAGTTAGCATAGATTAGATGTGTTGTTTTCATTAGATTACAATAGCATAGAATTAGATTAAAGTAGCTTAGATTAGAACTCTTAGGTCAGCATCATCCAACTCTGCACACACACACACCCTTAGATTGGGAAACTGGTCCCATTATCCCCAGTCGGACCCGCTATACCAAACGGATAAGGAGCTTCCAACCAAGGTCCGGACCAGGTGGGTATCCCCCTTGTTGTCGACCCGATTTTTGGGGCTTCAACATATTTGGCGCTAGAAGGAGGGCCTGAGCATAGTGTCTGTTGGAATGGTTTGAAATCATAATCATTTGAATTAGGATGGCTGCTCACAAACTTCCCATTTGGAGTTGCATCCATGTTCGTGCCTCTTCCAAAACTCCACCTAAAGTGGTAAGACTCTTGTCTCAGGTAAAATTCAATGGTAAGAATAATTCTTCTGCTTTTAATCATGCCCTTCAATTTATTCAAAGTGTTTCAAGTTCGAACGTTCAAAGAATTGATGAAGGCATTTTATGCAGAATTTTTACTCTCACATTCACGGCGGAAGCTAGAAAATGGTGTAGAACCCTCCCAGTTGCCTCAATTCACAGTTGGGACCAATTTGTCAAGGCTTTCATTTGTAAATTTGATTGCTATGATTATGATCAGGTATATGATGAAATTGAGTATCTACGAAAAGAAGATGAATCTGTTAGGGATTTTAATATGCGATTTCATCTTGATTGTCTAAAATATGATCTTGAAAATGAACTCATGAATGAAGAATCTTCAGATTATGCTGAGCATTCCCTACCTCCTATGTCCGATCCATCAGAAATTAGTCCAAGTCTTGTTTTATTTTCTTCTAATAGGAATCAAAATTCCAATTTGAATGTGTAAATCACTCATGATGAAGAAACTTCCCAAAGCTTAGGAAACACGCCTGCTCTAATGCAAGAAGACAAAAGTGAGAACGTTGAAAGAAAGCCTACCTTGGAACCAGAAAGCAACTTGGAGACAAGGTTAGATAATATCATCGCAAGTCAACAAATGCAGACGCCAAGGTTAGAAGAACAAATTAATTCTCTTTCGGAAAATACAAACACGCAAAGGTATGATCTAAAGCCCGATGTCTAGAATGAATGTGATGAAAAAGAATTTTTTCACGATGATATTTTCAAATGCATTGTTTCGGAATCACATTTTTCTCTTTATCCTGATGTATTTAGTGATGATAATTTCCCCCCTCAGTATTAATGATATCTCAAAAAGTACAGAGGATTATTCAAATGAATCACCATTAGGTTTTCAAGATAAAGAGGCAGCTATAGAACATCCTTTGGTCATTTACAAACAAGAACGACTTGACCTTCCTTTTCTGAAGATATTGGATGAAAAAGAAAAATCTAGAGAAACCTGTAAAATCATGCATGATAGCTACTTTGATGATGATGATGATGTTGATTTATCTCAAGTAACTCAACAGAGCTCAGATAATGAGAGATATTCTAATTCAAGAATCATATCAGTCGATTCTCATTCCAGAGTGACGGATCATTTGCATGATTTCACTATCCAAAACAATATCCCGATCTATGATTCGTATCATGAGAAAACCCCCATGCCTGTTCCCAATCATAACTTGTTTTCTCATTCACAAGACGTAATTCGAAATTACTCGGATCCCGTAATTCTGGCCAGTTCTTGTGAAAAAGAAGATATTTCAAGTCAATCCCAGTTGTGCTGTAACATTAGTTGTATAGATAATCATTGCATTCTTTTTCGCTTGCACTCATTTTGTATAAAATCGGATTGTATTTTAAATTTTCAGACTTTTGATAGATTACTATGGTATATTGAGCACCTTATCAAAGAACATTCGAAAGATGTATTACCATTTTGGAAAACTAATTTGTGTCAAGGAAATACAGAACTTTTTCAATTCCACAATCAATTAATATCAGCCTTTCAGAAGAAACTTCTGTGTCATCCAAAACATCATCAACAAAAAAAAATATTTTTGGAAACTTGCCAGCAATTCGCATTAATTGATAAATCTCTTTCCAAAAATTTCCATCTATTCTTCATTGATTTATTTAGTGATTTATATGTGGAAACTTTCCTTTTACGAGAAATTGCTAAAAGCTTGACTTTAACGCATAGTAGATTACAGGCCATTAAAACTAAAAAATCATATTCGCAATCTGGCTTGTCATCTTTCCTATTACATGATCACCAATCCATAACAGAAATTCATCCTAATTTTTATGATCCAATTGGACAGAAGATTTCATAAGAAAGAAATTTCAGGCGGAATTCCGACTGAAGTTACACTTTCTAATCCTACATTCAATATTCATAGTCCAAAAAAAGTTTTATTCTTAACACTAATGTTTCAAAGGTACATACGTGTAGGAATAAAAATGAAAAGATGGTTCCACTGGAAATATCATTTTACCTAGTTAATTTTTCTGTGTATAGTTAGAATAGGAGTAGGGGTAGTTTAGCTAGGTTATTAGGTGGATAATTTAGTTTTTAAATATTGGTAGGCAAAATAAGAGAAGAAATTATCCCTATCATGTACATAATCCAAGGGAATAGTTACCTCTCATTTCTTTAAATATTTTCCTCCCTAATAAAATTTGCCTGTGATTAACAGCATTTGACATTTACTAAAGACACCATTTCTCTATCAGATTTTGAACTTATGCTTGTATAAATAGCAAATCTTTTGGAAACTTGATCTTTATTATTAATAGATATAGTTAAAAACTCTAAACCAGATATGATACTAGTTTCAACTTCAAAAAAATTGACGAAAGCAATCTTAGTGAAGAAATTGTTTTATATCAGTACAATGAAAGGTATCAATAACAAAATGAGGATTCCCTGTAGAACAGCCATGTCCAAAAAACTCTATTATTGTCGTCCAGAGCTTTCTTAAGGAAAAAAATGACTTCCTCCCTGCTAAAGAAAATCGCAGCATTTAGATAAACGACCCAAGGATACACCATATCTTGAAGAATAAGAGGTCTCATCACGAGCCGGCTTATCATGATCACAGATATTATAACTTTTCTGACTTTGCCAAACACTGTCCATCAAAACAGGGCAATGACTCAAGATTGTTGAAATCAAAAGACAAGGGGTCTCATCACGAGCCAGCTTGTTCAGCGAAAGTGTAAATCAAGTGAATGACTGTGTCATAATTTGGCTACCAAACCAAGACATTGTTCTTTAAGAATAAAAAAGGAAAAAGTGTCAATATGGGTTTTTCTTTGAAATTTGTAGATCACCTTAAGCAGGATAAAGGATCATTACTGGGTAATAGGTAACCTTGTCGAGGCTATGAACGCCTGCTGGCAGCAGAGGCTCTACCTACGACAAATGAGCATATTTAAAAACGGGTACATAGGGAAGACTTTATTTTATCTTTACAAGACCAAGTAATGGCTGATGTAAATGAAAGGACAAGCTGAGGAAGCAAATAATTAAAATAGAAAGAGGTTGGAACAAAATGTCATTGACAGTTTGGAGTATAATGCGCTTTATCTTTTTATAATAAAGTTTAATTTTCTAAAAAAATTTGTTTTGGAAATTTGAAAAGTTCAATAGAAAATCAAAGATAACTGGTTCTCCCAAGTGAATCGCCAATTGTTGTGGCCAGCAACAACCCCCCCCCCCCTTTCATTTAAGTGTTGTCCAAAATACTAAATGAATGGGACCCTTAGTTAAAATTTAGGAAAAGCAAGAGTTTCATTTCTTCAAAATAAGGTTACCATCGTAAGCTTAGGAAGATCTTTTGAATACTTTAAAACCTAAGTTTATGATAAGAAAAATCTTTAAAAAGTCGCATCATAAAATGATAGAAAAACACCTCCATTTGGGTATAATCCTGGTATGTGCAAGAATTCTCGTACTAAGCAATATATCGCATCGCAATAAGGTAATGCTAAGGAGAAAGACTTCAAGATTTTCCGATTTGTGATAACCCCGATCGTAAGATCGCATATCGCAGGGAATGGGCTAACAAAATATGGCAAGCATAAAACTTCTGCGATCTGCGATGTTGCGATATCGCGATAAAGCGATGGTTGCGATATTAAGCCAAATCAACTCTGCGATGTTATATTTGTGAATCGGTGCGAGAGCGCGATAGTGCAATAATGCGATGTCGCGATCTGCAACGATTGCGAACCAAATCGCAAAATCACTCCATCACGAATTTTCGGGCACGCTATTCAAGAAAAGCCACTTACCATAATCTAACTCAATATCATGCGCTTTTAATGATAATAAAGGAATTAATTTTCATCTATTAAATGTAGAAGCGTGCTTTTGCAAAGAATTACTTCACGTAAGGTGGCATATTTGATATATCTGCTGCATTTAAGACTCTCCCATCACCTTTCTTGATCAGTCATTTCTATTTTGCTTGTGAGCTGCAGGAACAAAGAATGAAGGACGATACCAAGCCATACGCAGGAAGAAATGGGAAGGAAAAAAAGGCTCAGGGCTCTGAGGTGAAGGAAATGGCACCTTTATATACAGGCATAGCTTGTAGAAGAGACGCAGGGATATCGACGTGGGAAAGCATGTACAGACTGCTTGAAGAAGAAAACCCCAGGATAATGAAGGTTACTGCTGTTGCAGACTCACAGGGCTCTTCCGAAGCATCCTTAGAAGAACTAGCGTGCTCATTCCTTCATCGGATAGCAGCAAGGCCTAAAATTCTCCCATATACGGATATGATCAAGTGGATACTTGACAATGCAAAAATGAACGACAGACAGTTCAAGATTCAAGGACATGGGCTCATCGGGTCATTCGCTGCACAAGACTTAAAGCTCATGTATCATCTTCCTGAACCGCAGGCGACTTACAATGCACAATTCATTAAAAAATTTGTGGCGGACAATCCAAACCTATCAGAGACCACCAAAGATTGGTCCAGAAAAGATGAACCGCTCAAGAAAGATAAAAACGGTATGTACAGCACTGGTATGTACGGCCATGCTTTGTAGATTATTTGGGATGCCAGATATCAATAAGTTTTCGTCTGAATGGTTACCATTGATCGATGCTGCCACAAATTCCGTTATTATAGATTGGACCAAGATCTTTTCTGATAACCTGTTCACGGCTATTATCAATTACCGGTCTAAAAGATCCATGTCTTAAAGGATCTATCCTCCTTTTTACCTATCCGCATATGTTATGGATTCTATTTGTTATGTGTCTAAATTTCCCGCTATGGGTTGGAAATGGACAACTCAGGACCAATTACCCATCCATGTTTATCATAAGATATTATGGGATTCTCAGTTCATTCCACATTTCTACCAAATTTGTCACGGGCTTATCTTACCCATGTATAGAATGATGTATGATAAAGAACCCCCGAGGTGCTCACCTAAGGCACAGATAGATATCATCCCCATCACAAGATGGTTCGGAGAAGAATGGTTCACCTATATTAGAGTATTTGGAAGCACCGTCCCCCCTCATGTCCTGCCTTTGTATATTCCTGACAAACTTCTGGCTCGAGAAATTGCATATCAAACCTGTTCAGAAGGCGGCCTAACTAAAGACCTAAAAGACAAAAAGAAGGCCATATGGCCTCAGTTTCCTGTAGCTTGTGGGGCCTTTTCATTGTTCGATGTAGGTCATGCGTTCACCGAAGTAGAGAATATGACGTGTCTACAATTATTTAAATTCCCGGCAAGGCCATTTGACCCAAATGAGGTTGCCCAGGATTTCACAACGACAGTCAAGATAAAAGTGTTCGTTGGAAAGAAGGATCTATTTGATGATTTATTTCAGAGTAAAATCTCACTCCAGGAAATTTTGCGGGAAGCTCAATCACGATTGTCTCCAGATGACCTCCAAAGATTCATGGTATACAGGGAAAGAAGACTAGCCAGTGTTCCTCTAGAAAAGCTGCAACTACCTGCCAGAGAACCTACTCCAAGCATTAGCCTTAGTGGGAATTCAAGCGCTTCCGGATCTAAATCTAAGACAAGACAAGAGATGCCTGAGCATTCTAAAAGATCTGAAAACAATCAAGATAGAGGCGAAGTGTCAGCTAAGGACACTGCTCAATCAATGGAATTTCCACAGCAGCAAGTTATCGCCTCCTCGTCAAAAGATGTCCCCCCTCTCGTCATTGAAGCACCACCCGTCACAACAGAATTAGATAAGGAATGGGAAACCTTCAATGAACTGATCAATCTTGAAGGACAGGCCCCAAAAACACCTGTGAACAATACATAGGTAACACAAGAAGTGGGCTCAACCATAGTCAGCAATGTCACAGAAACAGAGCATATTCCTATCGCTCCATCTTCTGAGATTCTACTGAATGTAGAAGAAATTCCCCCACTGGACATATTTTATAGTACCCAACATAAAGCAATTGTAAGAAGACAGGGAAAAAAGAGGAAGTTAGAAAATACGCTTTCTCAGGATACTGAGCAATTAGACGTCCTGTGGAAAGATCCTGCCAATAATCCAACTAAAAATCTCACCAAACTGTCTCAAATCGCAGGGGCGTATGCCTCTGTGACTATTGACAAAGCGTCAGAAGTACAGCAATTGTTGAAAGAGAAAGAAAATCAGATACAGGTACTGCAACTACAATTTCAACAAGCCAATGCTAATAATGAGGCACGCAAACAGCTTGAAAAGTTGCAGGAAGACTTCCAGCAAATGCAAATAAGTTATCAAAGAAGTTTGGATGAAAAGGGAAAACAGTTGCAGGATGTACAAGAGATGCACAGAGACGACCCTAAACTTACAAAGTTTATTTCAGTGTCTATTACCTTGAATGAACAACTACTGCAGCAACAGGAAGAGTTGGGACAAAAGATATCACAGTGGAATTATTATTGCGAACTGAGCGATAAAATCACCAATCAAGTGGTAGACTTGCGAAGTGACTATGATCAAATTGACAAACGAGTGATGGAGTACTTGGCTTGGCAGGATGAAGACGAGGGAAAAAGAGCAGGCGCACCTAGGATAAACGAGAATCATAAAGAGTTGCTCTTCAACAAGTGGGACGATCAAATCAGGGAAGTGGAACAAGCAGCAGAAACAACGGCCACGACAGCAAGCATTCTTGTCGACTGTCTAAATGAAAATTTTCACAGAGAAAATTTAATCGTAGAGACCACCCCGGGGTATTTACCAAATAAACTACAACTAGAAGCAGAAGGCGCGAGAAAAGGGAGAAGTGGTCCAAGCACTAAACAAGTTAAATTGGGAGTGTTACTGGGCATACTTGGTGAAGCCGCATAGTCAGTGGATGACTGTGAAATGTATCATAAATGCGGCCGAAAAAGTGGTGCCAGCTCTCATAGATTCCGTTTTCTCAGCCCAGCTCAAAGCAGAAGTCAGCCAGCCGACTCTCCTCAAACCAATGATGAATGCATGCAGCTTTAAAGATCAGATTCAGAAGTAGCTTAATTTAGAATGTTGTTTTTTCTTAAAAATTAGATTAGAAAAAGGACGGTCATTTGAAAACCGCATCCTAAATTTTGTAAATAAACTATTATTAGAATTAGGAAGTAGTATTTAAACCCTTCTCATGCATTTAGAGAAGGGTCCAGAAATTTGTCAAAAACTTGTCCTCAGAACATGCACTTCTGCACCCTCAGAGGAGGTTTTGATGAATGAATGGATCAAGGTTTATTAATGTTTGCATTTGATATCTGCTACTGATGTTGCAATTCTGTACGCTTGGTAGATATTAGAACAGGTAGAGATAAATCATTGTTTCTTGAAGCTTATGAGTAGGACCAGTCATAAATGGTACTTTTATCTCTTGATCATTTCTGCTTATATTCTTAAAGTGATATACAATTTTTAGTTGTTTATATGTTATTGCATGAATGTTTGAGTTACCATTTGGCACTTTTGTACGGTGGAGTCATTTATTTATGTTTGATATATGAATAACTTATTATGCAATATGCTGTTCACAACTGTTTTGCTAACTTTTTATGCAAAGTGGTTCATCTTAATTGATTTCCATTCTTATGATAGCTGAATGATCTTTATTACCAGTTATTATTTGAAATCTCTTTAGATCGCATAATAGAAGAAATACATCCCGGGTTAGCATAGATTAGATGTGTTGTTTTCATTAGATTACAATAGCATAGAATTAGATTAAAGTAGCTTAGATTAGAACTCTTAGATCAGCATCATCCAACTCTGCACACACACACACCCTTAGATTGGGAAACTAGTCCCATTATCCCCAGTCGGACCCGCTATACCAAATGGATAAGGAGCTGCCAACCAAGGTCCGGACCAGGTGGGTATCCCCCTTGTTGTCGACCCGATTTTTGGGGCTTCAACAGGTTCGTGGTATTTGGACCATGGTATTTTGGTATTGGTCCATGGTATTTGGTCCGAGGTATTGACCCCAGGTATTGTGTCCAAGGTATCGGTCCCACGTGGTTTTGGACCATGGTATTGAGAGAGGCCTAAACCTATATAAGGAGAAGAAGATCATTAGGCCAAAGTGCAAGTGTGCAAGTGATGAATATCTAATGAAGGGTGAGATCTAGTATGCAGGTTATGGGTATGTGATGCTTTGTTAAGGATGCACCTATGTGGCGAATGAAGGTTGATGAACCGGGATCATGAAGACTAAAATGCATTATCATTATATGGTATGATCATGAATAGTTCAGATCTGAATACTGACGCATGTCTTATCCTTTATATCTTATGTTTTGGGTATATCTGAAGTTGAAAATTGCAGTGAAGGTATAAGTAATTATTTTCAGATATGTACGCGGGTTCCCTTTGGTGAAAGAGCGTATACACGTTGGTTTGACATAGCCAAGTAGCGTATACATTATGAGATTTGATATTTGAGGTTGCTATTGGTTCTAGTGGTCGTTGCAGAGTTCTGGGTTCCGCTCTGTGTTATGGTGACTGCGTTTTGATGATAGGGGTTCAGTGATTCGGTTTTTGGGTGATTCAGAGATTGCTAATGCATATAGTTGATGGTTGTATTGCAGTGGTGATTGTTTTGTATTGATGGATCTAGTCTGAAAATTTATGAAACATGGTCCCTGGAATAAAAGAGAAGGTCGTAGCCTTCTGTAGGTCGGCGCCTACGTACTAGTAAATATGTCGGCTAGTACAAGAGCTAAGGGGTTGTTGCTCCCTTCCAGTAGTAGCTGGAGAATGAGAGAAGGTTGTAGCCTTCTACAGGTGGGTGCCTACGTACTGGTATGAGTCTGCGCCAGTACAAGATTGTAAACATGTTTTTCTTATATTAAAGAAAACAGCAGCAAGTGGTTTTTGTCCCGCATTGGGTTTCCACCTTATATCATGGTGTTCATGTGTGTCTCTTATGCATGACAATCTGTTCTGTTTTTACTGCACTTGGTTATTGTTTATATGTTTAATGATGTTCTGATTCACTGATTAAAGATCAACATATGATGAATTAACTGAATCATAAGTTTGTTGGATATACGCTATTTGCATTAAACACAGTTGCGTGTACACACGGGTTCCCTTAACTAAAGTAGCGTATATGAATTTGATTATGGAAATGAAAAGTTATTGATTTTCTAATATTGATTCACCCCCACCCCTCTTAGTATTATTTCCAACAATTGGTATTAGAGCAGGTCCTTGAGAAGAAGCTTGATCGCTTGAAGGAAGATCTATCATCATGAGTAATCAAGAAAGAGAGGGATCCATCAGACCACCAAGCTTTGATAGGAGCAATTTTGTTTACTGGAAGATAAGAACCACAACCTATCTACAATCACTTGGAACGGATATTTGGGAAATCGTGGAAGGAGGATATACATTTCCATCAGCAATTCCTATAGATACGGCAGGTAGAAAGAAATATGAAATCAATGCCAAAGTTGTTACTATCTTATTGGGAAGTTTGTCAAAATCAGAGTTTGTCAAGGTCATGCAACTCAAATCAGCCAAAGAAATATGGGACAAAATCATTCTAAGCTACGAAGGAGACGCTCAGGTAAAACATGCTAAGCTTCAAACTCTCAGAATTCAGTATGAAACTCTTAAGATGCATAGTGATGAAAGCATAGCTAATTACTTCCTACGTATAGATGAGATTGTCAATTATATGAAGAATCTGGGTGAAGAAATTAAGGAAGTTGTCTTAGTTGAGAAAGTTTTGAGATCCTTGTCTGCTAAATTTGAACCCAAAGTGTCTGCCATAGAAGAAAAGCAGGATCTACAGAATATCACTATGACGTAGCTTCACGGAATCTTAACTGCTTTTGAAATGAGAAAAGGAGGACCATCAGATATGAGAGAAGCTGCATTTAAAGTATCAACAAAGGGAAAAGAAAAACTCAATGAATCAGGATACATTTCAGAAGAAGAATATGAGGTAAATTTTGTCAAGAAGCTTCAACGGGGATCTAGAAGGTTCAAAGGTAAGCTACCTTTCAAATGTTTTTCTTGTGGTAGAGTTGGTCATTACGCTACTAGATGCCCTCATAACAAAGGAAAGATGTCTAAAGAAGGTAATAGAAATTATTATACTAATAATAATAGTGATGACTCACCCAATAGTGATGAAGATAATCAAGAAATTAAACTTATCATGGCATATGAAAATAATGACGTAGAAAAAGAAGAAGTTACCAAATTAAAAGTTTAGCTGGAGACAGTAACCAGAGTAAGGGAGCAGCTGCAGGATGTAGTAAATATCAGAGAATAACAATCCAGAGACTTGAATCTAAGATCTTTTCTCTAAAAGAAGATCTTGAAGAATCAAAGAAGCAGAATGAAGAAGCTCTTTAAGAACAAGAACATAAAGTGCTCGAATTAAGGCAATAAGTGGAAAAAGGAAGAAAAGTTGAAGAAAACATAAAGAAGCAATATCTGGAAAAGGAAGAACAACATCAAGTTGAGGTAAATATCTTAAAAGGTAAATTAGAAGAAAAGGATAAACTGTTACGATTTCAAGACAGTACTAATATTTTGGATGATATTCTTAGTAGTCAAAGATCCCCTGCTATCAAAACTGGTCTTGGTTTTTATGAAACTATTGAAGGTGAATCTAGCTCACAGGGTGAGGCAAGGAACTCTAATGCAAAACCTAAAATGCTCAACAAGGAGATAAGAGGTCAACCCCAGCAACAACCAAGAAAATAAATTCTTTTTCTCCTAACTGTGGAAGTGATAGACGGTTATTTCCTCCGATGAATAATGTTGAATTTTATGAATGTCATAATCTTGGACATGTTGCAGCCAAATGCAGAAGTAGAATGGTTCAAGACCATCACATAGAAAGATCATCACATTCCAGGTACTTTAAGGGATATTGTTTTGCTTGCAATATGTTTGGTCACAAAGCTATTGATTGCAATAAAAGGAATATGAAACATGTAAGATGTTATGCATGTAACAAGTTTGGACATAAAGTAAAGGAATTCAGGAGAAAAATTCGGACACCAAAGCAAAAGGAGCATACATCATCTCAATCTTAGGTATTGAAAAAGACATAATTAGTGTCAGAAAGATGTGGCATAACTCAGTTAGCAGACATAACAGACCCAGGGGAAGCTGAAAGTGTAAACCTTCAGTATTCCAATTTGCATACGCAGCTATTATGAAGAGAAGTCACGTATATACGTGAGTTAAAGGCTGCAGAGTCGCATATATGGAGCTCTGAAGAAAAAGTAGCAGAACAAACTTAGGAAAAGAAGTCTTATATGGTTCGGTCATGGTATATGTTGGTTGGAATAGGTTTAGGGGGAGCATATGCTTCAAATAATGCATTGTTGGCATTTGGTGATGATGCTTATGTGGCTATATGATACATCTTGCTACTTATTTTTGGTTGGCCAAGAGAATGGTATTGCAGGTTACAAGTCTGGATGCTGGTGACAGATGCTTATGGTGCAGATCATATATGGTACTCGGCATGTGCTCAGGGGGAGCATGGACGGATTGTTACATCTTAGCATGTACAAAGGGGGAGCTCAATCAGAGATTTCAGCATGTACTCAGAGGGAGTATGGACAACAAAATGTATATCAAGGGAGAGAATATCTTGGTCTACCCTTTGCCCTTGATGTCAAAGGGGGAGAGTGACTTGGTGTGGTTGTTGCCATCAAGTCCAAAGGGGGAGATTATTAGCATTATGATATAGGTATGACACAAGTATTGTCCTTGATGGAAACTCTCTCAGATGAAAGATCACAGTATAGCATCTAAACAACAAGAATGAAGAAAGAAAGGTATACGCAGGTTCACTATATACCAAGTCGCGTATACATGCAGGTTCACTATATACAAAGGAACGTATAACGTACACATGCATGTTCACAGAAGGAAAGGTGCATACATGTCGGAAAACTAAGTTTTGGTCTGTGGTATTTGGACCATGGTATTTTGGTATTGGTCCATGGTATTTGGTCCGAGGTATTGACCCCAGGTATTGGGTCCAAGG
This sequence comes from Pinus tabuliformis, assembly GCA_031772625.1. Classification (NCBI taxonomy): domain Eukaryota; kingdom Viridiplantae; phylum Streptophyta; class Pinopsida; order Pinales; family Pinaceae; genus Pinus; species Pinus tabuliformis. The sequence continues at coordinate 501,617,357 of CM062817.1, forward strand.
TATCGGTCCTACGTGGTTTTGGACCATGGTATTGAGAGAGGCCTAAACCTATATAAGGAGAAGAAGATCATTAGGCCAAAGTGAAAGTGTGCAAGTGATGAATATCTGAAGAAAGGTGAGATCTAGTATGTAGGTTATGGGTATGTGATGCTTTGTTAAGGATGCACCTATGTGGTGAATGAAGGTTCATGAACCGGGATCATGAAGACTAAAATGCATTATCATTATATGGTATGATCATGAATAGTTCAGATCTGAATACCGACGCATGTCTTATCCTTTATATCTTATGTTCTGGGTATATCTGAAGTTGGAAATTGCAGTGAAGGTATAAGTAATTATTTTCAGATCTGTATGCAGGTTCCCTTTGGTGAAAGAGCGTATACACGGTGGATCGACACAACCAAGTAGCGTATACATTATGAGATTTGATATTTTAGGTTGTTGTTGGTTCTAGTGGTTATTGAAGAGTTCTGGGTTCTGCTCTGTGTTCTGGTGACTGAGTTTTGATGACAGGGGTTCAGTGATTTAGTTGTTGGGTGATTCAGAGATTGATGATGTAGATATAGTTGATGGTTGTATTGCAATGTTGATTGTTTTGTATTGACGGATCCAGTCTGAAAATTTATGAAGCGTGGTCCCTGGAAGAAAAGAGAAGGTCATAGCCTTCTATAGGTTGGTGCCTACGTACTAGTAAATATAGCTTATCTACAATCGCTTAGAACAGATATTTGGGAAATCGTGGAAGGAGGATATACATTTCCATCAGCAATTCCTACAGATACGGTAGGTAGAAAGCAATATGAAATCAATGCCAAAGCTATTACTATCTTATTGGGAAGTTTGTCAAAATAAAAGTTTGTCAAGGTAATGCAGCTCAAATCAGCCAAAGAAATATGGGACAAAATCATTCTAAGCTACGAAGGAGATGCTCAAGTAAAACGTGCTAAGCTTCAAACTCTCATAATTCAGTATGAAACTCTTAAGATGCATAGTGATGAAAGCATAGCTAATTACTTCCTACATATAGATGAGATTGTCAATTGTATGAAGAATTTGGGTGAAGAAATTAAGGAAGTTGTCTTAGTTGAGAAAGTTTTGAGATCCTTGTCTGCTAAATTTGAACCCAAAGTGTCTGCCATAGAAGAAAAGCAGGATCTGCAGAATATCACTATGACGCAGCTTCACAGAATCTTAACTAATTTTGAAATGAGAAAAGGAGGACCATCAGATATGAGAGAAGCCACATTTAAAGTATCAACAAAGGGACAAGAAAAACCCAATGAATCAATATACATTTCAGAAGAAGAATATGAGGTAAATTTTGTCAAGAAGCTTCAACGGGGATCTAGAAGGTTCAAAGGTAAGCTACCTTTCAAATATTTTTCTTGTGGTAGAGTTGGTCATTACGCTGCTAGATGCCCTCATATCAAAGGAAAGATGTCTAAAGAAGGTAATAGAAGTTATTATACTCATAATAATAGTGATGACTCACCCAATAGTGATGAAGATGATCAAGAAATTAAACTTCTCATGGCATATGAAAATAATGACGTAGAAAAAGAAGAAGTTACCAGATTAAAAGTTCAGCTGGAGACAGTAACCAGAGTAAGGGAGCAGTTGCAGGATGTAGTAAAAGATCAGAGCATAACAATCTAGAGACTTGAATCTAAGATCCTCTCTCTAAAAGAAGATCTTGAAGAATCAAGGAAGCATAATGAAGAAGCTCTTGAAGAACAAGAACATAAAGTGCTCGAATTAAGGCAACAAGTGGAAAAAGGAAGAAAAGATGAAGAAAACATAAAGAAGCAATATCTGGAAAAGGAAGAACAACATCAAGTTGAGGTAAATATCTTAAAAGGTAAATTAGAAGAAAAGGATAAACTGTTACGATTTCAAGACAGTACTAATATTTTGGATGATATTCTTAGTAGTGAAAGATCCCCTGCTATCAAAACTGGTCTTGGTTTTTATGAAACTGTTGAAGGTGAATCTAGCTCACAGGGTAAGGCAAGGAACTCTAATGCAAAACCTGAAATTCTCAGCAAGGAGATAAGAGGTCAACCCCGACAACAACCAAGGAAAGAAATTCTTCAAAGAAAATCTTTTGCTCCTAACTGTGGAAGTGATAGACGGTTATTTCCTCCAATGAATAATGTTGAATGTTATGAATGTCATAATCTTGGACATGTTGCAACCAGATGCAGAAGTAGAATGGTTCAAGACCATCACACAGAAAGATCATCACATTCCAGGTACTTTAAGGGATATTGTTTTGCTTGCAATATGTTTGGTCACAAAGCTATTGATTGCAATAAAAGGAATATGAAACATGTAAGATGTTATGCATGTAACAAGTTTGGACATAAAGTAAAGGAATGCAGGAGCAAAATTCGGACACCAAAGCAAAAGGAGCATACATCATCTCAATCCCAGGTATTGAAGAAGACAGAATTAGTGTCAGAAAGATGTGGCATAACTCAGTTAGCAGACATAACAGACCCAGGGGAAGCTGAAAGTGTAAACCTTCAATATTCCAATTTGCATACGCAGCTATTATGAAGAGAAGTCGCGTATATACGCGAGTTAAAGGCTGCAGAGTCACATATATGGAGCTCTGAAGAAAAAGCAGGAAAACAGACTCAGGAAAAGAAGTCTGATATGGTTCAGTCATGGTATATGTTGGTTGGCATAGGTTCAGGGGGAGCATATGTTTTGAGATGACAATTTTGGAACATCTTCACTTCTACTGGGGCATTAAAGTGAATCTAAATAAAAAAATACATATTCGTCTCCCAAACATCGGAGAGTTGTGTAGAAGTACGACATAGTTGAGTGTAATCCTCTCTCTACTCCAATGGAACAAAATGTGAAACTCATATCAAGGTAAGGGAATGAATTTGCGGATGAAATTAAGTAAAACGAGTTTGTGGGAAAATTTATCTACCTTACTACCACCATACAAGATATTTATTTTGTTATTGGGATCCCTTTTGGTTTCATGCAAAAGCCTTGTGAAGGACATTAATTTATTGGAAAAACAGTTCTAGGATACTTGAAAGGAACTCAAATATTCTAAGGTGGATGAATTCAACCTAATAATATTTTTATTTAGACTTTGATGGGGATAAATAAAATGAAGTGTTAACTTTAGTCTATCTCATGGGTCTTGGATTAGTAATTGTCTCCTAGAGGTCATGTAAACAATCAATTCTAGCATATTGAGTAACAAATAAAAAATATATGGCAGTTGAAGAAACAACAAAGAATATTGTGTGGCTCAAGAAAATATTTGAATATTTACGGGATAGAGAAGTGAATTCTACTCCTCTTCTGATTTACAATATTTTTGCAATCAATTTGGCTAAAAATCCTAGATTCCATGATCGAAGCAAGCACATCAACACAAAGTGCCATTTGATTTAGTATCATGTAGAGGCCAATACTATTTATTTGAGAAACTATTCCACAAATGATCAAATTGTAAATATCTTCACAAAAATATTTGAAATAAATAATTAAAAAAATTTAGAACATGGTTAAACACATAATCCTTAAAAGTTATTATTAATGTACATAATTTGGAAGTCAAAAAAATATATAGACTTGGTATAGATTAATAGTCCATCATAAAATATAAAGTTAATAGCCACTACCTCTAATATATATATGTTTTGAATTAATATATATGTTTTGAATTAATGAAAAATATTAAATACGAAATTATATCTCATTCCAATAAAAATAATTAAGAAACAACTTTACCATTATAAGTTTCTCCATTTCACTTTTCGATTACAAAAGTGAGAAAAGATAGGATTTGAACAACAAAGATGTGATTTGAACAATTTGGACGAAAAAAGAAAACCAATCCTTTTAACTATATACTAAAGGAGATAAAACAATCGATACTATCTTTTTTAATTAAATTTCTGGTTAGATTGGGATTGGGAAAAATATTGTAGGGATGATTTTTGGCTATATAAAAAAAAGTTTAATTTTGGATTTAGAGTATGTTCTAAAATTATTTTTATTTGGTTAAGAGTTTGTTTTTTTAGATGTAAAGAAATATGTTAATGGCTCAAGATCCAGAGATATTTAATAGTAATGAAAGTTTGTCCTTTTATGTATTACTAGCAAGTCATTCCACATGATGATGTAGTTTTCCTTGAATAACAATGATGAGTCAACCTACATTCACAAATAACAACTAAAAATAATTGTTCTCAATACTAATTTGACAATTAAATTATGATAGTTTTTCTCATTAAAAAAATTCGAGACTATTCCTAAAAATGTTAAACTTTTAATCTTTTTACTTTTAAATAACACGGAAAAAATAGTGAAATATTTATTATACTCATAATAATTCTTTATATTTATATTTGAGTGTTCAAGATAATCATGCCGAAACCTATGTTATTGTATTTTATATTTTTATTATATGCATGGTAAAAACATTGTAATCCACGAGATTGGGGGGTGTTAACACGGGAGCCATGATCCCCGTGTATGTCCACATACGATCGCCTCATGAGCGTAGGGTGGTGAAGAAAGAGGATTGTTCTCTCTATGTGGGTGGTGAAGGTATATTATCAAACTCCAACTAAATGATGAAATAATGTGGTATTTTAGTGAAATAATGAATATATATTGGAATTCGATAACCAAATTTTATGGATGAAGTGCCCTACGTAGTGCTGGCATTCAAAGTGGTGCTTTCATAATGAAAATTCAAAGAATATGGGACACCAATTAAATTAGTAGTTGGATTTTTTTTTATATGAAGAGTTTTTATTGTTTTTTAGTAGGGTGGTGGCCAGAGTTAGTGTGCACTAATTAGAGTTAGTGTGCACTAATTAGAGTTAGTGTGTAATACTTTAGCGAAGAATGAGTGACTTTATGGGTGAAATTTTCTCGTGATAAGCTTGGTGTTAATATTTGAATTTTTTTTTGTTTTTTGTTTTGTTTTGTTTTTATTTTTTTTATTTTTTGTGTTATATAGTTGGTTTGGGGTGGAGGGTTATATTATTTTTCAATTTTATGAGGTGGTTTATCTCTTGTATCTTTCAAAGATGTATTTTAAGTCTAAGCTTACTGTTGTTAGTTTTAGTTAGTCATCCCTTGCTTTGTAAGTTCATGTCATGTCACGTGGGAAGGAATTTACATCAAGTTTGTCAGCCTCGATGATGAAACATATGACTACTGAGATCTGGGAGGGAGAGGAAAATAATCCAAGCCTAATCCATTCTAGCATTGGGATCAATGAATCCTAAGTGAAAGTCCAAGGTGGAGAAGGACATGATTTATGTGGAGAAGATTTATCATGAAAGATTCTTTGGGCCTGCCAAATTGGAGATAAAGGAGATGGAAATTGTGGTAAAAAGGTAGAGGAATCCCTTATTTGATTCTCAGGTCCCACAAGAATTAAAGCGATGGGTAAAATACCCAATCTTCTCCTACACCCATGACACCAAGTTTTTTAGAATCAAAGAAACTTATTAGATGTTCAAAGCCTTGAATACGTGAGCCTTGGAAAATAAGGTGGAAAAGAAAGAGGATATCCTACATAGGATCATGTTTTTTGAAGGGAAGTTCAAGGCTATATGTAAGGAGGTACTTGGTATTGGAATTACAATTTCACATTCAATGAGGAAGTTGAATTTATGACCCACAAAGAAAGCTCCAATAGTTTGAAAGGCACACAAGTAAACCCCATCATATTGGACGAGGACTCACACCTTCAAGGTCTATGTAGGGTGAGTTGAAGGAAACACGCAAGCTAGTGGAATCACTTGTGGCAGACAATGCTTCACCTACAAATGATTGACTTCTTGTTTGATTTCTTGTTTTTTTGGTCATATAAAAACTTACAAGATAACAACTCAGTCTATTTTTTCCTTGTGTACATTGGATAATACATGGACATATATGAACAATTTATTTCATTATGATATTAAGCTAATGGAGGTCCTATTTTTTGTTAGGTTAAACTTTAGTGAAAGAGTTAAAGAGTTAGTTCAACAATGGTGGTTTTCAGGCCCATGGTATTAAAGTCCATGGATTACATGTAATGTGACTGGAGGTGAGCAGTGAAGGATCACCTGACTATATTGGCTAGGTTTGGTCAAGGATATTAATAGATGTATTGATGTTGGTTTCTCGTGGTTTGATTTTCCTGGCTAAAAATAGTGTTGTTGTTGCTATGTTGTAGTTTTTATTTTCGCTTGCATCTTTTATCCCTAATGTTTGCTATTAGAGTGATGGTAGACCTAGAATCTCCAAGGAGAGTGTTTTGATGCCAAGAGCTAAGGTTGTGAACTAAAATGTATGTGTCAATCTTGGTGCTACATAGGATAATGGTAATGTATTGGTTGAGAGTTTAATGGTGAAGATGAAGGTTTGGTAGGTTAGTTAGAGATATCTTTGAAACTTAGATCTATATTGTTGTAACATTCTTGTTTTTGATAAGTTAGCTATTAGATAAAAAATCAAAATGCCATACAAAATATGATAAGTTAGGACATGGACCAAAAACAACTTGGAAAATAAAAATGTTAGGAATCATTATTATTACAGGTCCATATCAAATAAAATGATAGGATAGTTGCTCTAAAAAAGGAAGGAAAAATGAAAATGTTAGATAAACAATAAAAGAAAAATATTTGCTTGAGAAAATAACATTAAGGTTGCTAGCTCAAATGCACCTTTGAAAATTTCCTTTTGATTAATCATGCTTAAGTTCTTTAATTATGATTTAATTGTTGTAATAAAGCTTGATGACCTTATAAAATAAGTGACAAATGACACTTTTGTCGTATTGGTGGAAATGAAAAAATGACACATCGGGCACTGATAACCAACGCGTACTTTTCAACAAAGATCCTTCACTCCGCCTGGATCAACGGCGGAGGAAGCCTTTCGGGCCCCCCTTGGTCATTTCCCGTTAACGCGAGGGGGGGTGGGCGTCTAAAAAGTAGTTTTCATGGCTGTCGCTTTTTGCAACATGGCGCCTCCAAAATGTTTCGGACCCCCAAGGCCCGAAACCACAAACCATTATGCGCCCCCCCAAAAATCTACTTTCGGTTTTCTTCCATCCGACCGTTGACTTCTCCCGTGCCTTATGCATCCGTTATCTTCCATCCAATCACGAACCTCCACGTCATCCATCCGTTTTCACTTACCCATTCACCACCCACCACGTTATAATGTCGTTGCCCATACACTCCAAAGTTGTTGTTGTGCTTGATTATCCGTTTAAACATTCGTTAAGCATTAATTCGCATTTCCCCTGCAAATTGATTTCCTACGGCTAGATCTAAACAGTTAATTGAGCCCAATTGAACCTATAAATCCTCCATGGCTCCAATATTTGCCACTTTTCGCTTCCATCCATAAACCAAAAGCACCATTTGTCGCTCTGTGTATTTTCGCCACTGTCATCAATTATAGATTAAAACAGCTTTTGAATTTCCACTGCAACAGTGATGGATCCTAAAGCAAAGATACAGAAGACTTCTGAAGAAGGGAATCCCTCCACAATCTCCCTTGATCTGGATCATATGCCACTTGTAGACTCCCTTTTCAAGATCAATGATTGTGAATGTGAATTTGATTTTTATGAATTACATTCATGGTTAAAATTGAAATATACCAATAAGGAGGATCTCATTCGCTTCTGGGAGACACTTCTGCCATTATTTTCTTTCCCTAAGTCCCATCAATTCCCTGATCTAATCTCTTGGTGTCAAGCCAGGTATGACCTTGTGCAAAGAATTGTGATGACTCGGGATGGAAAAATCCTGATCACCACTACTGCTCAGAGCATAAATCAAATGTTAATGATACCTCCATCTGATTCCCTCAGCCATTTCTCACCCATAGCTCTCATGGACCTCTACAATAAGCTTACCTTCCCACAAAGAGCCCTTATCTTTGAACTTTTCCTACTAGAAGATGTCGAATTACCTAAGAGAAATCCACCATATTCATCTTCCATGTTCCTTGAAGCTACTAGACACATTACTTCTCTGTTATCATACCTTCTAGGTTATGAAAATGACCAAGTTGTTGATTAATCCATCCTTGGATTATTTTCTAGTTTTAGCAAAGAATATCAACCTGCCTTCCTGTATAATTATAGCCACTTTCTGGCTGATAATAGACATGAAAAGTTTATGAATTTGACCACACAAGGAGTTTTTAGGTACAGTTCAGTTATAATTCATCTAATTTTGTTTCAACGGGGAGATTTATTGCCCATTCAGTTGAACAAACAAGATGAGCAGGGAGTGAATCAATCAGTGATTCAATGGACATAGCTAGTAAGAGAAGGATCATTAAATTTTACATTCTCTCAGTTCATTGATTCTTTCATACATCCAGTTCTCCAATTACTCAACAGTCAGTCGGAGCCCAAAATTGGAGAAGAAATTAAAAAGACATTGCACCTATCAGAGCAGACCAAGACTGGTGACTGGTACCTATACCAGAATTACACTGAGATTAGGATCTATGGCAGTGAGTTGGCTCCATACAAACTGCCTAAGTATGTGCCAATGAGAATATTCTCACTGGAATACATTAGGCAAATGATAAATATGGATGAAGTCCATTTTGTCTTAGGCAAGAAGAAATCATAGTTTAAACTCAAAGCCAAAGTAGGGAGTTTCATCTGTAACACTAGGTCTGCAGGTACAGAGGCAGACATATTACTAAAAAACATGAACCTCCAACCAAGCTTCACTTGGTCTTATGATCCTTTTGGGATCATTTCAGCTCTCAGAGTGCAGTTGAAGGCAACACCTTACAACCATACTCCCAGGCCAGAATTGGAGAAGTTCATGAACCAGGAACAATGGTCTGAAGGGATTCTCACAGAAGTTGATGAACAAGTTATATCAACTCCACAGACAAAGACTCTAGCTACACAGAGTACTCAGCATAAAAGAGACAGAGAGGAAACTTAGTCAGCTATAGAACCAGGTAAAGAGTATTATATCTTACAAAAGAAGTTGAAAACTGGACTGTCAATTTCATTAGGAAGCAAGCCACCAGAGATAATTGATCTTGGAGAATTGGTAGATGTTTCATCAGCATGGACCACTTATCCCAAGCCTCACTCTACTTCTTCAACTCCTTATTCAACTGAACCTATGGAGATTATCCAATCAACTGAGACCAGCTCAGCAGGAGATACTAATATCTTCTCAACATTTTTGGAAATCAAGCAAAATAATGAAAGTCTTAAATCTCAAGTTTACAGTCAGTTTTGGAAATAGACATCCACCTCTCAGCATAGACTTCTCTCTGCCTTTGACAGTGAAAGAGGAAGGATGCAAATGGCATTTTTATAAGCTCAGATTCCATTTCCAAAATCCATAGCAGATTACAAGAAGACCATCTTCTCATTTGATGTGAACCAAACACATCCCATTGATCAAATGGATTTGCATAGGCAATCAGGTGAGATGTTATTTTCAACAATGACTACAACTTCCATGTCTCTTTCCAAGCTCAGAACTGCTTTGTCCAATGTAAAGTCACAGCTAAATATTGAAAATTTTTCATCCTTGTCTAAAGATAACAAATTAAAATATTTAGAAGATATCATTATCAAGATTGGTTATGATCCCCAAGACTGTAAAGCAATTGAAGAAATACTGCAAAATAAGAATGTATACATTACAGCCTTGAAGAAACAGTTGAAGCTGCCTTTAACTGAGGATCCATAGACCAAAGAATGGCAGAAAATGAACAACACAGGGAGGAGATGTTGAAGCTCATCATTGAGCAAAACATACAGATCAAGAAAATGGAGGAGAAGATAGAACAATTGCTCAAGGAAAAAGAGATAGCACAACTTGCTGTGACCTCAATGACAACAATTCCAATGATAGGTGCAGATTTAAGCTCATCTCCTACTGACATTGCTTCATCTTCAGCAACAGGTGAAACAACAAGGTTATCACAGGAGCTACAAGCACAGAAACAACAAAATGAGAAGTTACTCCAGAAGTTCCAAGCCTTGGAGTCACAGAAGGTAAAAAATGATACCCTGTATGTAGAGGAAATGCAAAAGTCACATAGGTTAGAGCTCAAGGTTAAACAGTTAGAAAGCAAGACTCTAATGGCAGACACTTTGGCCCAAGCCAAAGAAGACATCTGGTTAGATATTAGCCACTCTATAACAGAAGTATGGCCATCCATACAAATCATTTTTGAGCAGCAAGAATTGATTGCTAAATGCAGGGCAGAGATAGAGACCCAAAAGGCAACATTGGTTACAAAACCCAAAGAAGCATCAGGGATGATCAAAGTACTGAATTGTAAGACTAGGCAACAATTACAAGAGATGAATATTCCAGATAGGACAGCTCCTATCTTGGAGATTAAGAATTCTTAATGAAGAGAAATCTATTAACTCAGCTGAAAACAAAGTGTGATACTTTGAACACTACAGTCAGGAGGTTTGACTCTAAATTCAGTGTATTACATAAGAAAGGTTTAACAGAGATAATGTCATCAAATGATCAGCTAGTAAAATTGGAAGATTACTGTGAAAGGCTTTATACTATTGCAGTAGACAACAATCAATTTGCAGGGATAAAAAGGAAGATTACTAGCAAGGAGTTTTTGGAAGCTTTAAGCTTAGACCTCTCAATTAAATATGAAATTGGTCATCTTTTTCTCACCAAACCCAATTTTGAGAGATATACTAAAGTTTATGAGATACTTAGAAGGATGGTAAATCTCGAGATACCTAGTGAGAAAAGGTGGAATCAATTGTGTGAAACAATTGATTAACTTTTCATTCCAACAAGAAGACAACAACAACAGATTTTGAAGGAACAGTCATCAACAACTTCCTATTTACTAAGGACACATCACGCAACAATTTTTCTTTTCCTATCTTCTTTCAAGCTATTTTGTAATCAGTTTAGGATATTTTGTTTAAACTTGTATAAATAACTCTCTTCTATGAGTTATTAAAGGTGGTACCTTTCCATAAGAAATTTTGTAAAGCATTGATGTACAAGATTTTTCTAGATCACTGATAATAAAGCAAAGGATTCTGAATTTGGTGTCATACAGTCTCGTTTTCTTCTGTAAGTTTTTCATGTGTTTCATTCATTATGTTTATTCTACATATGTTTAAGTTTTACAGAGATATCAGGTGATAATAAATGTGTTATAGTCATTCTTAAAATTCCTTTTGAAGTTATTATCATAAAGAGACTGAGATATTGGACTGTTTGTCTGAAATGCTCCCTCTAAATCATAAAATTGTCAGCATCTCATGTAATTTTAAGCATAGTTTGTTTAACTTTTGAACATTGGACAAAGGTTTTCCCACTTATGATAATTTATCTTTCTGTCTGAAATCTAAATTAATCATATCTCCTTACTATTCTTTCTACACACCTTATAAATTCAAATCACTGTGTGAAGTTAAATAGCAGCCCTTTGATTATTGATTAGTACAGCCTAAAAGACTTAATACATCATTCTTACAATTTCTTCTATGTATTGGTCCTCCATAAAAAACCAAAACCAAAACCACTAAAACAAATATCTTAGATGCTTTGGCATGATCAATTGACCTTTATCATCTCAGAGGAACAACATATATCACCACACTTCTATATAGAAAATGAGGGTTTGAACGCCATCTTCGAAGATCGATACAAGAGATGAGTATTTTTCAGCAATTGTTATGTGATCCAATGAGGAGGATGAACTTGATGTAGCCACGAAATGATGTCTGGTCAAATGGTTTCCAATGATGCAAGCAATAACTTAGTTGATAAAAATTAATGCCAAAATGTTGAGGTCCAAGACTTGGATGATGAGAATGACGTAGTTAGAATTTACTTTTCAATACAATAAGATTGATGAGGCATCTAAATTGGCGAGGATTGGTGCCTATGGTAACATCATAGGGTGTTGTTTATGGTGTGCAGTCCCATAGGGAGAGTAGTCATAGGAGTTGGTTGCTGGCAATTGAGGTAAAAGCAATGGCAAGGTGAGAGTATGACAACATAAGTGTCGAGGTAGCAACATTAAATTAAAAAAAATACTTTAGAGAAGAAAAATTAATTTCCCATAAATGGCCATATGAATGTAAGACTTGGTAAGGGATGTGTATGCCTAGTGAATTACTAGTAAAGTTTGGAGATAGAGTTAGGTAATAGTGGGGACATGTTAGATTTCCAAGAACCAATAATTAAAATTTGAGTGAGGTAGGACCCGGAGGTAAGCATTACAATTTACTTGGTTGGTTTAGCCAAATTTGATAGGTCAATATTGGTGGCTTTTCGAGCCCATTGTTTTGATAACACATGGTATTAGAGTATGTGGATTACATGTAATGAAGGCTTTAAAAGTCTTGGGGATAATTCATTATAATGTGCCTAGAGGTGAGTAGCCAAAGCTCATTTGGTTGTATTGACTAAATTTAAGCGGAGAGGATCTTAACAATATTTTTCATAATAAAAATAATGTTATTAGTACTATAGTGTAATTTTTATTTTTTCTTCCATTTTTATTCTTAATAATTTTTCAAAAAATAAATTTCCATAAAAATTATTATAATTTTTTATATATAATACGAAAGTATTTATATTTTTAAATTGAGATAAATCATTACAATTATTTAAACAAATTAATCTAAAATATTATGACCAGGAGGTTAGACATCATAAAGCGTGGATTCAAAAACTTAAGAAAACAGTGATTTTTTATTAAATTGTGCTAACAAATATATTTTTCGAATTAATTAATTTGAAATCTACACTTATTTTATATAATTAATTGTTAAAAAAAATTATTGAGCGATTCGATAAACTCTCATTTTCATCACAAAATCACAACCTAATAAGAACCTAATGTTTTTAATAGTTCATTTTCAATATCCCAAAAAGTAGAAGTAGGTGTGACAATTTTCGTTTTGATGTTCAATTTTCGTTTTGATGTTATGTCTTTTTTCAATTGAAATTATTATATTATATTGGTTGAAGGCAAGTTATTTTGTAATCGGTGGTTTGTCAAATAATTTTGATTTTTATTAAAAGAAATATTTTTCATAATTTTATTTTAAAATATTTATTTATTTATTTTTATTTTTTTCGAATGAAATAGGTAGTTTTTGATCGGCGGTGAATATTGAATTAATAATATTTATATAGTTTAAAGTACTCTAATTTGCTTAAAGCAGTGAATGCATGTATTTAATTCCCATTCATTTCGAGCAATAATGATTGTGAGAAGAAGTGTAAACTCAGAAACATAGTACATTACATGGCCTTCTAACACGCCATTGATGACTCTTGAGTCAAAAACATAGTAAATGGAATTAACCGTATTACACGTCATTGATGACTTTGAAGTTAATCTAGGATCTCATGCATTGAATGGAGTTGTTTTTAGTGCGATTTTTTGGATTTTCTGGTGTTGGAATCTGGTGGAAAAATTTGAGGTGAAATCTTGATTTGTGTTATTTAAACTCGTTTTTCAACTGCATATTTGGATTTAGCAAACTTAAAAACGCTTAGGACACACTTAAAAACGCTTAGGTCGCTTTGATTGTGCAGGAATTACCCATCAAGCTTGTGATTTCAATAAATTGCTGCCGGATTTTATAGAAATTTGACCTGAAAAACCCACCAGAAACACTTCCAAAAAATCACACTAAAAACCACTCCACATTCTCCCGATCGGGATGAGAACGACGGCATATAGATTAATAAATGCACAGCAGGTAAGAAAGCATGACCGAGCAGGAGGAGTTCAGGTTATGATGAACAAGGACAAGTGGATCACCGCGAGGGATATCATCTCAAGACAAGCAAATGATAGAATTGCGATGGAGGAGATGGGATCCGTCAGGGTGTCAGAGATAAGACAGGAGCATGACAGTACGGAGAAAACGCGAAGAAAGGTGAACAAGGAGGCATACAACAAGTGGTGAAAGAGGAGGGCAAGTAAAATAGAGAAGAGGTGGTGGAAACAGAGGAATAAGAAAGGTTCATGCAACCGGACGAGGAGAATCAGTAAGGAAGCGATGAATACAGTGCGAAGAAGCAGGGCGATCAGGGCTCTGGAAGAGAGAACAACAATACAGAGGAGGGTGACAAAGCGTAAGGAAAACTCGGTAGAGGGGACCAGAATGGCTTCGAGAAGATGGATGAGGAGTAATGAAGAGGGAGGAAACCGAGGTCAAGGGGGCCGAGAGGAAAAGGGAAAAGGAATAATAGAGGATGCCACAGAGAAGGAAATTCTCACGGTTCAGGATGATTCAAAGGAGGATGTTGAGATGTTTGACTCAGACCGGGAGGAAGGAGGAACAAGGAGTGAATGGACAAGCAGGGCGGTAAAGACGGGGAGGTCTAAGGTTCAGGAAAGCGGGAAAGAAGACGCAAGGGGTAGCCAGGAAGGAGAAGGAGGGGAATGCGGAAATCCATCAGGGATAAAGAGAAGGCGAGGCAGGGAGAGTTATAGGAGAAGGGAAGGTGCAGGAGGGAGACGCGGACAGGACAGAAGAGGGGGCAGAGGAACGGTTGGAAACAGGGAAGATCGCGCAACAGGGTCTGTTCGGAGGATAAGGAAATCCATAGGTAAAAAAGTTCAGTATGCTGAAAGGGCCTACTGTGAAAATACTAATCAAAACATCAGAAGGATTATTCAGCAGCTAGAAGAGGAGGCAATTCAGGGATAGTCAGACTCAGAATTGGAAGACTGGGAATATCTCCTCCCGGATCCAGGCAACACACGCGGACGCATGACATTATATAAACAGACCCTTCATGTCTATTGGGTAATGAAGAGACTACTAGCTAAGGCTATGGAACAAGTAGCCATGGAAATGGCAGAATTATCTCAGGGTATTCCAAACCTGAAGATGGAACTTCGGAACATTCAAATCACCTTGATCATGCAGGACAAGAAGATGGACGAAATACAGCAGCAGTTAAAAGCCAGTGGTTCGGGTATCAAGAAGGAGATGGAGCAGCAGGCAGGCACAGCGGATCAGTAGAAGAAGACATGATAAATAGAGGTTTTTATAAAAAACTTTTTGAATTACAGCTAGTTAACTGTAGTCTCTTTTTGTAATCTAGAATGCAGACAAGAAACCGTTATAATTTCTATAAGTGTGTAGCGTATAAAGCATGGAAAGACAGAATGAGAACCTTTTATTTTTGGATGGCTATCAAAAACTTGAGGTGGCCAATAAACCCGGTTTCCCCTCGGGGCGGGTTGAGGCCACCACGACTATGTAGTGGTTTCAATTCAAGATAATAGAAAAAGAAGGTCTCTCCTTAGCTTACAAAAAAAAAAACCACCCCGCATTGAATTAGTCTCTTTATTGGAAGCCAAAGGTATTAATTATTGTTGAAGATTGAAATCTTAGTTTTGAATCATAGGACATTATGACGTTTCTGGTAAACATCTGTGTTATTTGTATGAAAACATCAAGGGAACCGATGCCTCAAATATTCACATGTGAGTGCCTGCCCAGAAATTTCCACCCCCTCCCACTAACATTTAATTCCACCGTAGACAATTGGGCGTACGCCTAAAATGGACAGTGGCTTACATTGAAGATGAAGGAAATCATTATCATGCATGACACATGCATATGTTGTTGGTATTCCTTTCTCTGAATTCAAAATTAAGGAGCTCAAGCCTATAAAGACTAGGAAAAGAGTCAGGAGAAAGTAAAAGTTATACTGTAAAAATTAAATCTAGTGTTTTGATATTTATTGTTTCAATGTTATCCAAGAGGAATAAAAGTAAAAATTAGATCTAGTCTTTTGGTCTTTACTGTTCGTAATTTGAATTTTCTATTAAATTTAAAATATAGTTGAAAATTTTATTTCATCATTATTGATTTTCTTTAAAAAAATATTAAAATAGACATTGTAGTGGTTGGAAAATCAATTTTAACAATTAATTTTATGTTTGAATTCCAAATTCATTTATATAATATCATGATTTACCATAACTTTTTTCACTATTTTTATTCAAACATCCATTCCTTTAACTTTCTATTCCATTTTGACATTATTTTATCTATAAAATTAAACATTACACTTTAACCATTAATACCATTTAATTACATTATTTTATCTTAAAAAAATTATATCTTTCACAAGTGACTTAATAGTGATTATGTATGTTAAATGTGATTCATATATATATATAGTGGTTGAAAAATCGATTTTAACAATTAATTTTATGTTTGAATTCCAAATTCATTTATATAAGATTTACAATAATTTTTTTCACTATTTTTATTCAAACAGCCATTCCTTTAACTTTCCATTCCATTTTGACATTATTTTATTTATAAAATTAAACAATACACTTTAACCATTAATACCATTTAATTACATTATTTTATCTTAAACATTTATCCTTAAAAAAAAAATATCTTTCACAAGTGACTTAATAATAGTGATTATGTATGTTAAATGCGATTCATATATATATCTTTCACAAGTGACTTAATAGTGATTATGTATGTTAAATGCGATTCATATATATATATAACCATTCAATTCCATTATCTTACATTAAAGAATTATTTGTTTACAACTTAAAGGATATATTCAATCAAGTCCCTAAAGGTTGACCTTTAACTCAATATGATTGTATATATTGATTGTAATTAGAATAATAATTATATCTTAATAAGAAATATTTGCTATAGTAATATTTTTATTTTTATTTTTATGTGTTTATTTCTCCTTTTTCAATAACATAGTAATTTAATTTCTTCATTTTTCAATAGATATTTACTCCTCTACGACTATCATCCTTAACTTATAATTCTTAACATTAACACTCTCTTCTAACATCATTTTTGAGTGCATTATTCATCCATGTCTACGTATACACACAACAATTTATCTTTAGAAATAATATTTGTTTCAAATAATATTATTTATCAAAAATAAAGATTTTCTAATTTATTTTTTTTACTGTTTTTCATTTTCATCAAAATTGAATCTCAATTTTTTTAAAATTTTCACTAGTTTATTAAACTTCTTTAAACAAACAAATATGTAAAATTTACTCATATTCACATTCATTTTAGCTCTACACACAAGATTTAACCAGAACAAGGAGACAAGAGAAACTATAATTTGGAATGGTGTTATTTTCCAGCATGAATGTTATTTTGTTAATGTTATGAGCCTTGTTGTTTCTTGAATCCAAGAAAATATTTCCTTCTTTAATGATTCTATTAAAGGTGTTTTTATGGTTCCTTCTTTAAGGATTCTATTAAAGGTGTTTTTATTTGACCATTTTTCTTGACAAACTTGTAGTAATATCTCATC
Source organism: Pinus tabuliformis (assembly GCA_031772625.1). Taxonomy (NCBI): domain Eukaryota; kingdom Viridiplantae; phylum Streptophyta; class Pinopsida; order Pinales; family Pinaceae; genus Pinus; species Pinus tabuliformis. The sequence goes on from CM062817.1 coordinate 501,634,699, forward strand.
AATCCTAGGAATCCTCTAAGTTTCTTCAAGTTTTTGGAGATTGGCCATTCCATCATAGTTTTAATTTTTTAATATAGTAACTTTATATTATACCACTCTATAATTATTCTCATGGGGATTATTCTACTATCAATTACTTTTGCATAAAAGACATGTACTAAGCAACAACCCCATATTGCATATTACACTTGTTATTATTGAATTGAGAGTACTTTGCAATTTAATGCAAGAGATGTTGTCACACACACACACATAAGCAATAACTAACAAAAATTAGAGTAACTTAATTTCATCTTTATTCTTTTAAGTACTGATTAGGATCAAATTATTCAATGTGCTAACCTTTATTCATGTTTCACACTCTAAAAAAAGTTTGCACTTTGATATATTTGATCCATCTCAACTCTTTATATATCTAGAATTAAGTTTGTAAACTTATTCTTAATAAGTAAAAACAAGATCCAAAGTTAAGGTGGATCTTCTACGTAATGTTACAATTTATTTTCAGTATAGAATTTTTCTTCAACTTATCGAGAATAAGTTTATGATTAGATAATTAAGTAAAAAGTTCAGTCAATTAACATGAAGATTAAGAGGCTTCATATCACTATTTAAAACATCGTATAAAGTTACTCAAGAGCCAAAAGAGGTTAGACTTGAGATGCAATGTCTTGACTAAACCATTTGGGATAGTGGAGGAGGACATCCTCCAAGATATAACTATTATTAAAAACACTATTATAACTAAGTTTGAAAACAAAATGTATAACAACATGGAAATGAGAATAAGAGAAAACCCCAAGTTAGAGGATAAAAATTATTTTTCAATTATTGCCAACTCGAGAAAGAAAATAAATACTACAAAAATAATAACAAATTCCCATGATATTTAAGCGAGATATGGCATTCAACCATAGCTAAAATGCCTTGACATGAAAGGATTTAAAAAATATTTGACATGGATAATATGGATGATGAAAAACATGCTCTCTCTCTAATTAGTTGCATTATAAAAACATTAAATCTAATTTTTAATGCATTTGTAACAACACTGAACTCAATAATTTGTTAACTCATAAAAGGGAACTCAAAAATTTTGTTTTCAAATATTCAATCATAGAAGCAACTTAATAAATCAATATGATTAATTTAAGTTTATAAATCTAATAAATTAAAGTTGGTCTTAGTAGACCCTAATCATCATCATCATTATCACCTTATAGACATGGTTTCAAAATTTTATTATTAGATTTGTATATAAAACATTTTTTTAGATATTATAACAAAGAAAAAATATACTATATTCCCCAAAGAAGTCTAAACATTTTACAGTTTTGATTTTTTTTGGTTTTCCATCATTAGAATCCTATCTTAAGATATTTTTAAAATTGTAATTTAAAATTGTTGAAATTATTATTTTTAATGCAAAAATAGGTTCAACTATCTTAAATACATTTATAAAAACCCTTCTTTACAAAGTTAATGATTGATAACTATAATTTCATCGATCTAAAATGATATTTGTTGGATTTAAAAGCAAACATGCCAATTTCCCTTTCTTTATTTTGAATAGTTGTAAAAAGATGAAATTTGTAAAAAAATTATACAACTTTTCCAACACTATTATCATTTTCTAATAATAAAGAACTAAGAAATATATTTAAATAAAATATATTATTTATAAAGCTATTATTTGAACCTATGACAAGGAGCTTTGTGCCTTGGTGCAAGATGTGAAGAAGTGGAAACACTATCTAATTAGAAAGGAGACAATAATCCACATAATTGACCAACTAATACAATACCTTAAGGTATAGAGTAATATTCAACGAAGTAAGCATTACAAGTGTGTGGGGTTTATACAATTGTTTCCTTTAGTGATCAAGTAGAAGAAGGGTAGCATAAACAAGTTGGACAACATGCTTTCAAGGGAACCCACATCAAAGATCACATCTTTGGGAACTTTTATGCACATGGGGTCTTACCCGTGTTGCATACAAAGAAGCATATACAAAGAATGAGGAATTCAAGGAAGTATTTTAGTAGTTGCAGAGCCAAATTCATGTGCATGATGGTGACAACACTGTTGACTACCATATCCAAAATTTGTTACTCTATAGGTTGGTAAGTTATGTGTTCTTGAAGGTGAGCAACTATAGTTGAATAGAGAGGCTCACACCTCTAAGGTTGCATGGAAATTTGGTGTAGGGGAGATAGTGACCAACTTGGAGAGGTATGTGTACTAACCCAAGATGGAAGAAGAGGTAGATAGGTTCATAAGAGGATGCATGCTTTGTTGTACTAGAAAGCCTAGTAACATGAAACATGATTTATATCATCCACTTTTTGTACCCAGTCGGCCTTGGGAAGGAATTTCCAATGACTTTGTGGGAGGTTTACCAACAACCAATAAGGGACATCACTACATAATCATGGTAGTTGATAGGTTTATAAATGTGTATTCTAATGCCCACTACAAATACCATCAATAAGTAAGAAGCAGTGAAATTGTTGTTTCGAGAGGTCTAGGTGCACATTTGGATACCAAGGAGAATCATTTCAAGTTGGGACACAAAATTTCTTAGCAAAAGTTGGACTGCATTAGGGGTAAGATGAGAACGAAGTTGAATAAATCTATAACATTCCATTCACAAATAGATGGGAAAATAGAAGTAGTCAACAAGACTTTGGTACAACTTTTGAGGGGTTATAATCAGAAGCATCCTAAGACTTGGATGAAAATACAGCATAGATACGACACTCTTATAACAGAGCAGTCCACACTTCTACTCATAAGCCGCATTTTGAAACTTTTTTTGGATATTTACCACCTTTACCTTTGGATATTGCATATGGGGGGGGAGGAGTGAGCAGGGATCTTACAGGGGATGCATTAAGGGTAGAAAAAATTGTTGAGAAGATCAGGAAAATCCATCTATAGGTAAAAGAGACTGTAGAAGTCACAATAAAAGTACAAGGCCAAGAATGATTAACATAGAATAGATAATTCATCCAAGGTGGGAGACATAGTATGGTTATGATTGAACAATGAGAGGCGACATGGTCCTGGTAATAAGAAAATAAAGGCTCTATGATATGGTCCCTTTGAAATATTGGAAAAGGTGGGAGATGATGCTTATAGAATCAGTCTACCCCCATACATGTGCATTTCCTTAGTGGTGAAAGTAGAGAATTTGAAAATATATGAGCCCGTAATGTTGGATCAGGATGAGGAACAAGTGCTCCTTTCTGTAGAAGATTTGGCACCAAATTCTTAGGTAGAGTTGACATATGATACAATTTTGTAAAATAGATCTAGAAATAAAATACAGAGGCAACATGGGCTTTGGGTAGATTTGGTTGTGTTGTTATCTGACATACCATTTTCATTTGGGTCAAATAGTCCTATATTTCATCCCTCGTATAGAGGAGGACTGGTGCAATCTTGGCTGACTGACAAAAGGGAGAGCCGAAATTCAGATGATGAAATAAAAAGGGAAAGGTTAACCATCGGGATGCTAATTTCAGAGAAGGATCATCACTTTGGGACCTGATATTAGAAGGACTGGCAGGCATCATATCGAGATTATGGGATATCGGAGGTCGGAATGTGGAGGAGACCTCAATGGTCTATTTAAAAGAAGAACGTCCGAGCAGAAGCCATATTGGGATATTGGAGGTTGGAACTAAGGGAGCTTAGTGGTTTATTCAAAGACGGACCCAAAATGGAATATTAGAGTAGGCAGCGGGAAGGAAGGTATATTGGGACCCAATATCGGTACCTCAGAGCGATCTAATTTGAGAGCTTAGAGCTTTCAGAGCCTCAGAGTTTTGTAACTCCTTAACAATTGCAATTCTTTAGAAGCACTGAGGTAGAAAGGAAAGGATATTTACAAAAGAAATCACAATCGAAACCAAATACTTGTTGGTCACTTTAATTGCCTAAATAATTTAAACAATGAAGAGATTCCATAAATTGTCAACCCAGGGAAGTCTTTTTATTTCAAAGGTAATTGTGTAAAATATATGCTAGAAATGAGAAGCACTGCTAATTGTAATTGTAGTAAAGCAATCAATTGGAAAACACACTTACAAAGGAAATTGCTGACAATGCTGGAACTCTAGCTAATTTCTAACAACAGAATTGAAAACTACACTACTGTCGCAGAATGAAAACTATACTACTATTACAGAATGGAAACTATACTACTTTTGCAGAATCGAAACTACTCCTCCAGGGGTATAAGATTCGATGTATAAGATTCCTGGATTACTTAAGAGATCTAGATTGCTTTTGCAGAATGGATAGTCACACTTTTAATCTAGTTGCAGGAAAGGAATTGCAGAAGAGAAATTACTCTAAGTGCAAAAAGAATGGAAATTAATCTAAGAGAATCTCCAGCAATCATCCAACAATCTATGACACATTCTCATGAGATCACAACTATTTAATCTAACAATGAAACTGGAATCAAAGTTCAATCTCAAACAAATCGTAACAGTAATTCAATCTGTGTTGCAACAATATAAATCAATACTACGACAATCAACAAAACTAAACTTCCATGCTTGGGTGAATCTGTGAGGAAGGCGAGCCCTTTCCCTCTCCACAATATTTCCATGTTAAAGACTCACAAAGTTACGCTAAAACTCAACTAATCTTATTCCATAATCATAATGTAGTAATACATCAAGTAAATGTTCCAAAATTATTACACAGTCAAATTGTATGCTCTAACTCTCCTCCCCCCTCTAAGAAGTCCGAACTTTGTATTTAAAAGGTAGAGTCCTTTCTGTTACAACTTGGATTGGCACACTGTGCATGCTAATTTAGAGAAAAGAGAATTCAGGATCAATTACAGAAGTAGAATATAGTTCTGAAGCAGCAACATCATGATCCTTGAATTCGGGGATAGCAATCCTTAACCTCGATCCATTCGACAAAATAGAATAACGACCTTGAAAATAAGAATGTTGTTGTTACAGCCAATGTAACAGCTTCAGAGAATAGTACACAGCTGGTATGACGGATGGAACATCACAAGTGAATGTCGATATTATCTATGTTACAGCAACATCGTCAGCGCAGGCGGGTGTTTTAGCATCGTGACCAAGTGTCGCAGTAATGTCTATGTTCTATCAGGTGTCATGGCCATGGACTGCAGACTGCTGGTATTGCGACTATGTTGTGGACTGTTGCAGCAGCTACAAATTCTTGGTAAAAATAGATTAGCATGAGGAAAAAGTATGAGAACATTGGAAATCTTATAAGCTAGCCAATAAAGAATATAGACACAAAAATAAATGATGTATACCTTGGGATAAGACATATTTGAGGCAAAAAGGTATAGTGAAAGGTAGGAAGGTAAAGGTAAAAAATGGACAATTCTGGGTCCTAACATCCCCCCCAACTAAAGATATTGCATGTCCACATGCAATCCTTACTCTGAATCTGAGGTAGAATGTTGACTCCTCCACTGCAAGTTGCTGAGACAGTAGCTCGAGAATGTAGATGAAGCGGGGGCCCTGAATCCTTTATAAGAAACCAATTCTTCCCAGAATTGCACTTTGAGTTCTCATGGTAATCTGTAATGGGGCACATAAATAGTGCTTGGAAGCCATAAAATGGAAAAGTTGAAGCGAAGACCAAGCCACGTGGCTGCACATTTCCGCATACAGTGAACATAAGTAGGAACATGGGAAAGAGTTACTACAAAATTAACAGGATTAAAAGGGTCATAATCCTGTTGGTTCCGAGTTGATGCTTCCTAGTACATCTAATTACCAGCCTTAGCCAGTGATTTCCTGGTATTAAGAAAGTTTTCATAGTGTTGAATGACCTCTTCTTGTAATGACTTAACATGATAGACCATGCCACTAGTACACATGAAGCGAATAGAATCAGAGACACAATGAGTAACAAAACTGGGCTCAGGTTAGACCCATAGTAAAGAATTATGCTCATTTTTTCCAGTCGATTAGAAATCATCTTGCCATGCAATTTGATTGGAAGCAAATGAAGTCAAAGCACAGAGCTGAATGTCACCAACCATGGGAACTATACTATAAGTTTGGTTTTCAGGAACAACCAGGTTGTGAAAATACAGTTCACAAAGTAAGTGTTAATCGACAGTATTAGCTTTTTGAAAGATGGCCAAGAATTCATCAACTAGAAGTACTTTACAGGGCTGGTCATGGACTAAGGCTTGCATCTGAAAGAAGGCCAAGCGTTCATTAAGAAAAGGGAGTAGGAAGTGGAAGGTTTCCTACATGCCATAATTTGTGGAGCCAAATTAAACTTAGTCTGAAGAATTTGCTGAAGGCTGTTCACCTGTTTCTTAATTGCTTGGTCTTCCTAGAGTTGAGTCTGAATGGACTCCCATTTGTCATGAATTTCCTGGAGACATTTATGTTTAAATGCAACAAGAGTCTAGAGGTGCCATGCATGAGGAACTAAGCCTTGCTACCCTAACTCAACCTAGTGTTTCCATTTATGAACTTCGGCCATCTGATCCCATGGCTCTATTTGGATACCGACATCAATGGTATCAGGTACAATTGGGGACAGAGGATTCGATGTAACAGCAGGTGTTAATACAACAGGAACTTCGTCATCAGGAATAACTGAGGGCCCAACTGGTTCTTGTGTAATAGCAGGGTCTTTTCCTGTTTTGGGTGAAAAATGAACCGGAACAAACAGTCCACCGGCAACTGGTACTTGAAGGAGTTTATAGCTGGCTTGTAAGGTCCCCTCTTAAAGTATTTTACTAAATTTATATTTTCTAATTTTAAATGCAATAAAAGGGAAATTATTTATTTTCTGACAAGACATTTAACTATGATAATTTACCATTTAAAATTTAATTCCTATAATTTAAATACCGAACATTTTAATTCCATCACTTACATGAATAATCTATGCATAGAGGAATACCTGTACCGATAGCCCGGTGGAGATGCCCTTGAGTTGTTGCTCCTGCTGGAATGCTCCTCTTGACTACCGACTGGATTTACCTCCCAGCCAACTAGGAAGTAATTCCTAGCCTAGGAAACCTCCACAGGTTCCCTAGCCCTTCGAGCCCAAGTCCAACCAGATGTAGTGTGTCCAAGATGAATAATACTCCCCTCCTCTCTCTCAAACAATTCCTCCAAAACCACAGCCAAACCAAAACCAAAAGCAAGACCAAGCATCCCCCTTCCTTCCCTCATCTTTCCCCTTTTATGCCCCCTTCTCTTCTCCACCTCAACCACCTCTCATTAATGCCATAACTTCTCCCTCATCCTTACATTTGACTTCTCTTCTCCCAAGTAAACATGAGAGGACATTTGGGAATGTGATATGAATATAAAATTGGGTAATTAATTGGAGAGGACCATGTCTTCTCCCAAGTAAATATTTTGGGGATGAGAGATGAATATATAAATTGGTAATTAATTGGAGAGGACCATGTCTTCTCCCAAGTAAATCTGAGAGGACATTTGGGAATGTGATATGAATATAAAATTGGGTAATTAATTGGAGAGGACCATGTCTTCTCCCAAGTAAATGTGAGAGGACATTTTGGGGATGAGAGATGAATATATAAATTGGTAATTAATTGGAGAGGACCATGTCTTCTCCCAAGTAAATCTGAGAGGAAATTTTGGGAATGAGGTATGAATATATATATATATATATATATATATATATATATATATATATATATATATATATATATATATATATATATATATATATATTATAGTTTGGTAATGAATTGGAGAGGACTATGTCTTCTCAAAATTTAAAAATTTGCGGAGGTAAATAACAAAATTTATATCAGTTGAAATTTACAGTTTCACCAATGTAGGTATGTACCAATATTTCTTGATAATTATAAGTCCATATTTTAAGGAAATTTAAACACTTAGTAAAATTTGCAGGATAAGATTAAATAGGGCATTACATACACTCCTCCTTCAGAAAAATTCGTCCCGAAGTTAGAGTGTAAAAGATACAAGAGTTCGAAGCAGTTTGGCAATAAGGCATAACAAATGGAGAGAGAGTTATAGTAGTAAAATTTGATAAGTCAGACAATGACATTCCCTCCCATCAAGAGTCTCCAACTGATCTATATCCTCCTGGCCTACTTCTGTTCCCACCCTATCCATCCTCTACTATTATATACTATGGCATCGGCTATACCAATCTAACCATTGATAAAACCAATATGGCAGAAGCGTCGACTATATCGACCTAACTTCCCCAGCAGGCAACTGGAAATCATCATCACACGTCTAGGGGAGCGTGTCCACCACTGCCCTCCCATGATTCCAGGTTTGGAGGTTACACGGTGGGAAATACCTCCACCCCTCCTTACAACTAGGGTCAACACCAACTGGTAATCGTCATCACATGTCTAGGGGAGCGTGTCCATCACTGCCCTCCCACGATTCCAAGTTTGGAGGTTACACAGTGGGAAGTCCTCCAATGCTCCTTGCAATTAGGGTCAAAACCCTAATATGGACCACACTACAATGCTGGTTGGACTTGTCATCGAATAATCCAGTCAGGTAGTCTTGCCACCTTTCCTCATTGGATGTTTCGACCTTCTCCAATGGAATAGTAGATCTTGGTTATCATCCAGTTCTTTCCAATCTGCAGATTAGTTCTCATTCATGCATATATATAACAACAAAATATATATAGATAAGTGATCTTAAACATCATGTTATTAAGTCTAGTACCCATGTGTCAATTTTGTAGTTCATATTGAAAATAAATCTTACATAAGATAAATCATAATTTCACTAAGTCATTCATTAGATAAATCATATCCACTTAAGCCATACATGAAACACAATAACTCTGATAAGTTATGCACTAGATAATCATAACCAAGCAAGTCATACGGTAGGTCATACATCAAACATTTCCATCATCAATACCTAATCCATCTAATGATTTATATAAGTGGTTTCACCTGTCCAACTAAATGCATCAATATTACATAGCGTTCATAAATAAATAACATGGAACTGCAAAATAGAGCCTTAGCATAAGTATTTATCTAAAAAATGGACATCATAAACGATCAAAAGTGAGGGGTAATTGTGACATATAGTCTATGCATCCTCCCGGGTAGCAGATCTTGGGTTATACTTGTCCCATCGTATCTTAACTTGGTCCACCAAGTGATGCCTGAGCTATCGAACCCTATGGTATAATATGCATATTGGTTTAACCCTTATGGTTCCATGTCTGAGGCTTATAATTTCCTCCAATCGAGTTTGTGGGATTCTTCAAAAAACATATTGTTATAGGACAAATACATAAAACATCATGAGTTTTATGCAAGTGCGGTGGTAGTACAAGACAATAGGAAACTTGTCCAATTTTCTCTTTGATTCTAAAAGGTTTATAAATCGATGTGGTAACTTCACACATTTCTAAAATTGAATAGGAATAGAATAGATGCTTGCATAGTCTTCCATCACATAATGGTAGACATTTGTACAAATTTCTTTCCCTTTTCCTCTAAATCTTTGTTTGTGGGTCGCACAATAGGGAAAGAGATTGTGCCATCACTGATGCCCTTGGCTCTGTTCCAGGTATGGGAAAAGATGTCTTCCTTTGTAGGAAGGAATGGAGAATTTGATCCTATCTTAAAATAATATTTTTGTTCTACTTTTTGATGTCTTTAGAAAGTTGGGAGGTACACATCCTCTGTAACAATGTCAAAAATGTTAGGCACGATCCATGGTTTGAAATACTTCACTCAAAATCCACCTAGAAACTTGTCAACAAGTCGAATCTGATCACATACACTTCTTACCACTCTTTCAACCCTTCAACTCTTCAAAGGCAGTGTTGGATTTGTTTTGTTTTGTTTTTGTTTTTTTTGGTATTTCTAATATATGATTGTTAAAATGCTAAAATTAACAATCTACTAAAAAAATGCCATTATCTTCCAACTTCATGCATTTAAGAGCTAAAGCATCAATTGAATACTTGTGAAAACTCGAAGAAAAAAATAAAATAAATCAAACCCAAGGGGTGGTTTCTTCTGTCATGGTAGGGGCCGGTCCAATTAATGATCAACCCAAATGCATCTACAAAAGACAACTTTATCCACACTCAGATTGTTTTAAGCCATAAAAATATGTATCCAGCAGTTTCCTTCCTTGCCTTCTATGGTGAAAGGTAGGGTTAAACAGTACATAATGTTCAAAAGAAAATAAATAAAATCCTTGAATTCTATAGGCCAAACACACATTTTTAGATGCAAATCTTCCTTTACAAACTCATACTAGGAAAGAAAATAAACAAACTCGTGAAACTAGCAACAGCTAGAATCAAGCAATGGCATCCTGATACCAGCAACATACCTCAGCCAATATAATCATGATCACAACAGTACAATGCAAGACATCGTTTGCATTCTTGACAAGAACCTGTATTCAGTCGTGCAAGATATTTTCGTAGCAGTACAAGGTTCATAATATATATGGTATCTAAAAGCTTAGATCTCTGCAACCTCAACACATACTCTGCAATATAATGAGTATCTCCAAAGGAAGTATCCCTCTTGAAATATGACTTGCATGCTTCTTTCAGGTCTCGTAAGACAATTAAGGTCATCGAATCAGTCATGTGCAAGTGAAGATGGGATAGTTCATTCAAAGCATAATAGGACAAGAATGTGCCATGTGGTCCCATGCTTCTGTAAATGTGATGAGGTTGTTATCAATTAATCAAGGAATGCTTCATTTGCTTCTTTGTTTACTAGTATCATGTCAACAAAATATGTTTCAATGACTTCCTCAAAAGTCTTTCAAGAGATTTTGTTTCATCAACCAGGGAAACAAACAATCTTCAAATGGTCCTTCACAAATTTTGAAGATACTTAATGTTATGAAATTTTTTATATCAATTCAAAAGCTCCTTGTCTATTATGGTTGCTAATGGACGTCATATGAATACTTTTCTCCGCAATCCACCCAAACCTCCTTAAACAGACTTTTAAGGTTACCCAAACAGCCCTGAACGTGAGCCTTTGTCTGGGCCCTGAAGCTTGAATCAATACTGCACATTTCTTAATGAGACCTGACCCATGTAACAGAATTGTTAATGAGATTCCTTGAATCATTTTTGACCCTATTATTAGAATCTCCAAGAACTACTACAAGATTTTGAATGAGAGAGCGACTTCGTGACTTCATTTTTCCATAAGGTTCATTTGTGTAATCACAGGATTAAGGCAAGCTTTACTCCAAAAATCATACCTTGAGATTGCATGCCAAATCACTGCACCACTCTCACATTCACATCATAAGGTATCAAACCCAGGTCTCGATAGCTTAGAAGAATTGGGTATCCTCTTTTCTGTGTAGAGAATTAAGAAGCCCTTGCATCGATTAGTTCACCAGAGTTAGGCATAACAATCCATCCATATTACATTTGCAAACCAAAATGTCTTTCAAGCTACACTTGTCTCATTTGCCTTCTCATACGAGATTGGAAGTCATATTAAGTGGGAACTTCATACATCCGATCAATAGAATAATTATGTTGTTGGATATGGTAGATCCATCAAATATGGTATTTAGACAAGGCAACAGCTTTGCAAAACATGGATGGTACTCTCAGATAATAGTCATGGAACACTTCATATATTTGCAGATCAAATTTTCTTTCGCATTGTCACATTTAAAGATGCCTGGACGTTTGATTGCTTGTCTTTAAATTTCTGTATCTCAGACTTATACAAAGATTAATCAGTCTTTAGAATGACTACAAGGCCCCTGATATTTAAAGTTTGTAACGCTTTGAGGATAAGATTTTTTTTTAGCCTTTCAACTAGGCCTATACTTGGTCTTGCAACTTAGCTTTTACACAGAAGACAACTTTGCTGGCTTCTTCATTGATTTGAGGTGTCAGGACTTGCTTCTTAGCCTTTCAAATGTTGGGTTGCTAATTGAGGCATTTTGTATCCCCTTTTTGGCCACCTTTGAGAATTCTCTCAGTCTCTATGATATCACCCCTGAGGCCTTTCGAACTTCCACTGACTGAGGCACATCTTCTATCTCTTCTGCAGCCTAGTTCTGAGGATTTTTGTCTTACAAGAGATAGCCCGAGGCCTTTTTGGCCTTCTTCCTATAATCTAGAACTTTGCTGGCATATTATGAGCTTCGTCTTCCTATGAGACAGCAGATACTCGGTGGACTTTGTCGTTATGGTAAATGGACTTAGATACTTGGTGGACTTTGTCGTTATGAGTTGGTTTTAGGCTATCTGGTTGGTGGCATCGCCAGGCTTTGTCATTGCAGAATTGGGATTGTAGATCGCTTCTAAGTGCGTTGATCCAAGACTATCCTTCGAGTTGCATTACTTTTGTAACTATGGAACTAGTGTTTTAGATCATCCTTGATCTAAAACCTGTAATCGTTGAGGGTTATAGGTTATAAACTGGTGTCTCATCTTTTATTTTGTAGGTCAAAAGCATCTCTATAGACCAACTGCTTGCATATAGATGCTATTTACATTCTCCCCCTCACCTCTTGCAAAAAAAAAGGACAAGTCTGTCTTGGAGGGCATCTATCAATAATGTCTTTACTGTAGGATTACTTCACCTAGGGCCTTCAACCTCAAAATATTGTTTTAAACTAGATACTTCCTACATCAAAATGGATCTATCCATCTTCCAAGGGTATCTCTATTGGCTTTAGTGACTTAGTCTCATGGACTATGAATTCCTCTCAGACAGAACAAGTCAATGCTCATCAGCTTCACCTTATGATAGATCATCATATTCCAAGAGACTAGCATATCTGTAGGCACTGCTTTAATCTTTATGAAAGAGGAGTCCACAGAATGTTCTGTCTCGATAAGATAAATCATTACTACCTAAAGATCACCATGCATATCCATATAATTTACTCCTCAAAAGCCAAATCTGGAGACATTTTGTCTTTTGGTGTCCAGTTTACTATGAAATCGAAGGTTATGCAGGGACTCAGACAGGTCGGTCTGCATCTTTTCATTGTGTTTAGATTTATTCATTTGGAAGTTGTGCACTCACTGGTGTTACTTGCTCAATATAAGCATCCCATATAGATCCTCTCTTATTTACTCACTACCCGCTGATCCACATCTACAATTGGCCAAAACAGAAACATAGATTGGGTTGACTCTCAGTTACTAGACATTGTCATTAAGCTCAAAACTTTTGACAGAATATACAATATATGTATCCTCTTCAACTTTCCAGGATTTTCATCACACATAGTAAGATTTCTACACAAGCATTAAAATGAAGATCTACCTTGAATATAGGAAAAATACATCTTTATTGTCAAGAGAGTATGCACAAACAATATTGTCCATACCAGCAAACTTACAACCATGGAATGTTGGAGGTTAACCCCATAGTTCGCGAAGGAAAGAGGAAAAATGAAATGTTTACCCCCATATTTGACAATGTAGCACAGAATCACAAAATATTACTCTGTATCTCTGTAAACTAAAACCTGATGGTCTGCCCATCACTTTGGGTCAAGTATGTTGGAGGTTAACACCATAGTTGATGAAGGAAACCAATAAAGGCTAATTGCTTTTCCGACTAGCCTACAAAAAACTTCAGATCAAGGGTACATTTGTTGAGACGTGTATCTTCATAGATTTGTCAAGATGAATAAATAAAAAAACTCGAAATGGAAATCTAGTAGAGGTGGAACATTGCTTATGTTGATTTGGTGGAATTCTGCCTTCAGACTGAGGGATAGTACAGTCTAATAGAGCACAAACAATTTTTCAGGATCTGAAGATGAAGTGACACAAATGATTGATGTACTCATGTCACTTTCTTAAAAACCAAAGGGCACTGCTGCTGGTTATCCATGTGCCTCGGTATCTTACTTTATGAGCCAATTTTATGCCAGCCAAATAAATTTGAACAATTTGAACAACAAAGTATTTCAATTAGTAAGACCATTTTGTACAATTTTGAGCTGGTAATTCTACATTGGGGTAGTAAGTTCTGGTTGTGGCATGGAGTGTCTAGGAGGTTCTATATGACTAGAAAATCACTTACAAATGCAGTGCACTGGTGCATGTGGTATGAAATCATCACATAACTTTACAAACAAAAATCATACTGATCACCATGTTGAACCAAGAAAAAAAAAAAAATTTACTGAATAAACCAAAAGAATCAAAGCCCATATCTGCCTCTATCACTATAAAAAAATGGTGAAGTTATATGCCTCAATCAATCCTTACCTCCAGTTTTAGGAAACCCAAAATAATGTGTGGTGCCATTGAACAAGCGAGGATCAATGCAGTAAATAGGTAACCTTCACGAGGAACATAATGGTGTTTATTCAATTGAACAATGTCTGGTTAGAAAATTTTCAAATGAGTTATTAGTAGCAAGATCTGAGATTTATGTATCTGTATCTTGTTGCCAGCTCACTGATGATAATGGATTTCTTCATAGATCCATGGAAGGATGTATTTCAGTTGATAAAAAAATAGATATTGAGTCACAAGCAAAGTATTGTGGGTTGCCAACTAACAAAATATGTTCTTATGGGAGATCTTCTTCTCGGGCTGAAGCTAAGCTGCCTGTTTCCCACATATTGTGTAAACAAGGGTGTGATCACGGGTTATTTGAACAAGCTTTCGATGTCTCTGCAGGATCTTTTCAGGATAAGCAAGTCCAAAATTCAGACATAAGTTCTGGAATCCAGCCTATGATAGTACCTAGCTTCAGTGATTTGGAATTGGCTTCACGTATAGCTATTGGCATAAGTAATCACCATGGAATCTCTGATATTCCCAATGCAATTACAAGAAAGGAAAACCTGAAGCAGGATAAAATTGTTAATGTTGGATCATATTGCCAGATTGCATTGATAGAGACACTGAACAAAGAATCAAAGGGTATTTCCCCAGTTTTGACTTTTCCAGATGCGCCTCCTTCTACCCTAAAGGCTGAAGTTGTTGATATGAATATAAAATTGGGTAATTAATTGGAGAGGACCATGTCTTCTCCCAAGTAAATGTGAGAGGACATTTTGGGGATAAGAGATGAATATATAAATTGGTAATTAATTGGAGAGGACGATGTCTTCTCCCAAGTAAATCTGACAGGACATTTTGGTAATGAATTGGAGAGGACTATGTCTTCTCAAAATTTAAAAATTTGGGGAGGTAAATAACAAAATTTATATCAATACTAAATTTACAGTTTCACCAATGTTGGTATGTACCAATATTTCTTGATAATTATAAATCCATATTTTAAGGAAATTTAAACACTTAGTAAAATTTGCAGGATAAGATTAAATAGGGCATTACATGGCTTAATAATAAATATCACCGCATTGAGCACACATGCAATCGTTAAGTCTGTCGTCGACAGAGCGATCAACAACTGCGACCATTCATGTGAGTAGGAGTAGGTTAGTCTCCTCTTGATAAGCTTTCTTCACAAGCTCAATTTCAGTCTGCAAGGCTTCAATTTGGGATTGCAAAAAGTGATTGTCTGATAATAATTGAGTGATCGTGGGAGTAGGGGTTGTGGATGCTGATGGAGCGACTGAGGGAAAAAATCATTCAGACGGTACATCGTGCTCATGCAGAGTTGATTCTTGTGTTTCAACTCTAAAAGGGGAAACTGGTTCTTGTGTTTTAGTTCCATTTAGTGAAACTGGTACTTGTGTTGCAGCTTGGTTGGGAAAAACCGGTTCTTGTGTTTTAGTTTTCCCAAAAGAGGCTAGTTCTTGTGTGGCAGCATCTTCTTGAGAAGAGGAGGAAGATATAGCAGAGTGGAGGTGTAATTTAGGTGGTGGGGGGGTTTCAGCCTGAGCAGGGGCGGCTGTTGCAGCAGCTACAACAGAGGGAGTCCTTTTTCGGGGAAGAAAGGAGGGAAATTGAAGTACAACAACATGCGTGTGGCCAAAAAGTAGATATGGAAAAATGGGAAGATGGAGTAAGGGAAATAAAACTTTGAAAATTTGGAGGGAAGGAAAAATAAGAGATTTTTAGCGTATCAGCAGGAAAAGAAGGGAATGAAGAATGATAATGAATTGGGGGTGACAAAATGAAGGCGGAAAAATGGAATTTGAAGTTTCCACAGAAGAGAGTCTCCGTAAAAGGGATAAATAAGAAGACGGGGAGTTGAAAGATTAAGGCAGAAATGGAAATATTGCAACACTATGGGAAATATGGGTGTTGCAGCAGTAGAAAGAATGGAGATGTCACGGTTAGATGAAAAATGGAGGTGTTGCAGCATGATGGAATGGAAGTGTTGCAGCATGATGAAATGGAATGTTGCAAAACGGAGGTGACGGAGGGTAAAAGCAAGAAGAATAACAGTATCCAAAGTTTCTTGAAATCGATAAGCAGCAAGCTGTCAATTTGGTAGGGCTGGAACTCCTCGTAACTACCCTAGAACACTGTTCCTGCAAAAGAATTGATTTGCAAGTTCCATGCTTCGACACATGCATTATTCAAAAAATAAAAAAAACAGAAAAATAATTAATCTAGATAAAAAAGAAGAATAAAAATGCAATGCAATTTAATAATTTATATACAAACTACTAAAGAAATTGGAAAATATAAAAATTAAATAGGAGAAGGAGCAGGCTCCTCTCCTAAAAAGAGATAACTGGGGTTAACAGCACATGTAAGCTAAAAGTCGGCTTTCGAAAGGGGGCGTTGGTACAGTCGTAACCAGTGTCCATTGGCAAGGAAATGAGTGTTGGAGCCATCGATGGTTGTTAGCTTGACTATCCCATTGGGAAAGATAATGTCAATCTCATATGGTCCCAACCACCGTGTGCGCAGTTTGCCCTGGAATTCCTTGAAGCAAGAATCGTACAACAAAGCCCAGTCACCCTTGCGAAACAACTTCTTTTTGATAATGCGATCATGCCATTTAGATCGTTGTTGTTGGATAAGGGTTGTTTGATGAATGGCATCTAATCACTTTTCATCCAATTCATTAAGCTGCTGAAGGTGAGCTCTTTGTGCATCAGACAAATCAAAATTAACTGCAGAGGCAGTCCTTATTGTTTTAAGCTCAAATTTGACCAGAAACACCAGATTTTTTCCATAGACTCATTCATAAGGGGAGAATCCCGTGGTATTTCTCCAGGTCATTCGATAGGCCTAGAGTGCCTCATGCAGTCTTTCGAACCAATCCTTTCGATTTTCCCTTACCTTCTTAGTAAGGATAACTTCGATTACCTTATTTGTGCTATCCACCTGCCCATTGGCTTGGGGGTGGTATGGTGAGGTGATTCGATGCTGAATATGATATTTCTTAAGTAATGCTTCGATCTTATGGGAAGTGAAAGGTGGTCCTCCATCAGTGACCAATTCGCATGGTAATCCAAATTGAACAAAAATATCCTTGAACAAAAAGTCTGAAACAGCTTCCTCGGAAGCTCGGATGAGTGCTTTGGCCTCCACCCATTTAGTCATGTAATCTATGCAAAATAATATATAAACTCTTTGGTTGGATGGAGGGTTAATGGGACCAACAAAGTCTAAGGCCCATCATTCAAAAGGCTCAAGTACTACTTGCGGATTAAGTGGCATCTCATCGCGATGATTTGGTTGTCCCATGCGTTGAAAACTATCACAGGCCTTCACGTATTTCTTGGCATATTGGAACAAAGTAGGCTAGTAATAGCCCATTCTAAGGATCTTATGTTCTGTGCATTTATCGGAAAAATGCCCTCCACAAGGGCCATCATGACAAGCTTTAATTAGATCGTAGACTTCATCATCCCTTACACATCTATAGATTTCATGATCCAATCCTGTATAGAAAAGATACCCACCGATCCAACTGTATCGTGCACTTTGTTGAATGATTTTTCTCTTCTCTCGGTGAGACAAATGTGATGGTACTTTCCCTGCAACCAAGTAATTAACAATATCTGCATACCATGGTGAGTGAGCAGAAACTGCAAATAAATATTTGTCAGGGAAAGAATCATCTACACGGGAATCATCTTCATTAGTATGTAAACGTGAAAGAAAATTAGTAACAACATTTTCCTAACCAGGTCTATCTATAATTGAAATATCAAATTCCTGCAATAATAATAACCACCGGGTGACTTGGGCATTAGTTACGGGTTTACTCATGAGAGATTTAATGGCCGAGTGGTCGGTGTGGACAAAAGTAGGATAGTCGGTAATGTAATGGAGAAATTTGTTGACAGCATAAACGACTGCTAAAAATTCCTTTTCAGTCACAGTATAGTTAAGTTCGGTGGGATTCATGTTTTTACTAACGAAATAAATAGTGTAAGAGTGATGGTTCTCTTCTTGACCCAAAACAACACCAATTGATGTATTTGAAGCATTTGAGGAGATATGAAAGGGCACGACCCAGTCAGGTCCCCTCAAAATAGGAGCGATAGAAAGCTTATCCTTCAGTTCTGTAAATGTTGTTTAACAATGATCAATCAATTTTAATTCAACATTTTTCATCAATAAAACAAATAGAGGAGAAGCTAACTTAGAATTTTTTTTTATAAATCTTTGGTAGTAACCAGCGTGTCCTAGGAAGCTTCTTACCTCTGTCTGAGTTTTTGGTGGTGGAATATTCTAGATGATCTGGATTTTTGATGGATCCACTTGGATCCCTTCAGAAGAAATGTGGTGGCCAAGTACCACTCCCTCGCTCATCATCATATGGCATTTTTCCATGCTTAACGAGAGATGAGACTGGACACATCTCTTAAGTACTTTCTCCAGATTTTGCAATGCGTCATCAAAATTAGTACCATAAGGAGTAAAATCATCCATAAATATTTCCATGCAGTCATTAACCATATCAGAGAAGATACCAAGTATTGCCCTCTAGAATGTAGCAGGAGCATTACATAATCCAAACGGGAGAACTCTATAAGAAAATGTCCCCCAAGGACTGGTGAAAGTGGTTTTATCCTGATCTTGCGGGGCTATCTTAATCTGGTTATAACCACTGAAACCGTCCAGGAAAGAGAAAAACTTTTTTCCAGCCAAAGTGTCTAATACTTGGTCAATAAAGGGAAGGGGGAAATGATCTTTCAGTGTGGCTTTATTTAGAGCTCTGTATTCAACACATACTCTCCACTTCCCGTTCTTTTTGTGCACGATGACCAGGGGTGAAACCCACTTACTGTCAAATATAAGATAAATAAATTCGGCAGTGAGCAATTTCTGAAGTTCTTTTTTTACAATTTCACGCAGGTTTGGATTCATCCTTCTTTGGGTTGGCAGATGGGTCGGCAATCTTCCTTGATATAAATATGGTGTGTGCATAAGTCAGGGGAAATCCCCTTCATGTCTGTGTAATCCCAGGAAAATGCCTCTTTGTGCTTTATTAATAGTTCCATTAATTGTTTGGTTTGAGTAGGAGAGATATTGGGATTTATATTGAGAGTCTTTCTAGGTTCTATCTCTACTACCACACTCTGAGAACAAATAGTGGCTGGGATTATTCTTTCTGTATTAGCTTCGGCTGTTTCAGCGTTGGCTGTTAGTTCAGGCAATAATTTTTCCTGGGTATCCAAACTTAAAATTTTCGTTAATTCATTATAAGTTTTTGGTGTTACAACAAAGGATTCACTGATAAAGCTATTAATTAGATCATCCTCTGTTTCAGTTTTAAAACTAAGAGCTTTGTCGATGGTTAAGACAGGTCAGAGACTTTCATTATCGTATTCTACCCATAAATAATTTTCAGTGTCTATAGTAGGTGTAGCTTGCGGGTAGAGAGTTATTTTTTTAGTCTCATATCCATCGGAAATGGTCATAGAGCCGGATCTACAACTAATGAAAGCATCCGCAGTGGCCAGCCAAGGTCTGCCCAAAATTAGAGGATGTCCCCCCAACTGTGTTTTGGGCTGCAACACCACAAAATCGGCTGGATAATCCCAGGACTCGACTGAAATGATCAAATCTTCGAGCACACCCTCAGGTTTGATAGTGGATCGGTCAGCTAATTCCAAAATGGTGGGGGTATCTCGAATTGCATTTTTCAATTGTAGCAATTGAGTTGTTTCAATTGACATAATGTTTATTGCTGCTCCTAGGTCGACCAGAACATTGGGGATTATTTTGTGGCCAATTTTCACCGTAACAGTAGGGTGCCCCAGATCACCATATTATATAATGGGTGAGTTTTGCCAGACATAAGTTCAGACAAATCACCCACAACATGAACTGTAAGAGGATCCTTGGGTTTCCTTCCTAGTTTCTTAAGACATAAATCTCGCATTGTCCTAGCATAAATGGGTACATCCCAAATGGCTTGAAGGAGGGGAATTTTAACATATAGATTTTTCAATTCTCCAAGGAGATTGAAGGCGGGCAATTCCACAGCTTTACTGATTGTTAACCATTCGGGAAAAGGGGGTTCAACATTTTCTTCTGTGAGATGAGTAATCGGTTGGGCCTCTTCATGGTGAGTTGGAGGTTGATCTATTTGTTTTTCACCAGGTTCTTTGTTTGAATCAGAAGAGGCAGTATCATCAATAATAGGCTCTACTATTTTCCCCGATCGAAGTTGGATTTCGTCACATTGTAGCAGGGTAATAGAGAGTGCTGGCCTATTTTGGATATCAATTATTTGTACGACCTTCTTATTTGGGTTTGGGTTAGGCTGTACAGGTAGCTGATGTTGCATAGGGGGATTTGATGGGGCATTAGGAGGTAGCTGTAACTGTTGCTGATACTGCAGCTGGAACTGTGGATTGGGGTACTGATTTTGGAAGGGCAGTTACTGACCTCTCCAATTAGGATTCCACTAGCCAAAATAAGTCTGTTGCTGAGGCCAAGGGTTCCATGCTATTTGATCTTGAACAAGTGGGTTCATTTGATTAGGGGGTGGGTAATTCATTTGGTTGAAAGGAGGATAATTCATTTGACTGAAATTATTCATACTATTCCAATGATTAAAAGCTGTAACAAGAAAGTTAGGATTCATACCTTGCCCTCGTGGCTGCCATTGCCTTCTTTGTGTGATTAAATAGACAACCTCTGCTTCCTCATTGGTTGGTTGCATTGAAGCCTTGATTCCAGGCAAGGAAGGGCATTGTTCAGTGTCATGATCCTGGTCACAAATAGTACATACTTGAACTTTGTCCAGAGGGCACTCTCTCAGTGGGTGCTTGTCCCTGCATTTGGGGCAGAAAATGGAAAAAGCCAATTCTACTTCAGCTTGCTTCTTTTTAACCTACAGGGTATCAATCTGTGAGGCAAAAAAACTTAACATTTCTGTTTTAAAGTCCTCAAGCAGATTGCTTATTTCTGCTCTTGTCACTCCTCCACTGGCTGATTTTTGAACCCTTGAAGAGATAGCATCCCTGGTGTCCCTATTGTGTGAATGGATCCTGGCGGCTCCTCTCGAACATCGTTTACAGAGATTAACAATTTCATCAAACGATTCTTTAGATATATCCCCTTTTCCAAGCATATTCAACATATCTAAACAATCATCTCTTACTCCTTTTAAAAGAATTGTTTTGAGGATGTCCTTACTTACATCGGGGTGATTAGACCTTTGCAGGTTGTATTGCAGACGCTCCATGAAGTCTTCAAGATTTTCGTCTTCTTTCTGCGTCATTTTAAACAGCTCCTCTCGTCTTTCCCTTGTTCGGCAATAATCTTGATATTTTTGCAAAAACTTCTGCTTCATCTATTCCCACGTTGTAATTACATCTCCTCCGAGACTCATAAACCATCTCAATGCATTCCCTTTTAGGGTTGCCGAAAATAGTTTCAGCTTCTGTGCATTAGTCATGTAATCATAACTTCTGCAGAGGATGTCAAACTCAAAGAGAAATTCATCAGGGTCTTCATTAGATAAACCATGAAAATTAGGCAAAGCTGACAGTGGTATGTTTTTCATAGGAGCTATACCTCTGGGGAGATTGCCTATAGGAAATCCAAGAGTAGAAAGAGTATTTTCATCCCTTACCTCTTCTTCCTCATTATCTCCTTGGTGCGACATATCTTCTTCCTGTTTTGTACGATTGTTATCAAAGGTGTCCCACTCCTCCTTAGTTACTATTTGTCTGTTTATGTTGTAGATAGGTTCACGTTTTTCTGGTCTCCTTCTGTCTGCTATTGCACTACCCAGATCTTCCACAGTATCAACAAATTCTGGTATTACTACTGGATTTTCGGCTTCTTCTCTTGATGATGGTGATGATTCGATTCGAGGTTGATCAGAAGGTTGTAGGATGGGGTGCCTTTGAGATGTTAAATGTTGGAAGATTGATCCTACAGAAGAGTATGCTCTTGCTATAATCTCGTCGATGAAGGTTGGTATTCCCTGTCTGGGATTCCTTCCTCCTTGAACTCTATCACCTATCAGGTTAGTGTTTCTGGGGGCTCCACGTCCTTGGGTTTGTCTTTTCATATAGTTCTTTGCATTTCAAAAGAAATCAAATGCTTCATCAATCTATAATTACCTTCCCCGACAACGGCGCCAAAATGTTGGTCACTTTAATTGTCTAAATAATTTAAACAATGAAGCGATTACATAAATTTTCAACCCAGGGAAGTCTTTTTATTTCAAAGGTAATTGTGAAAAATATATGCTAGAAATGAAAAGCACTCCTAATTGTAATTGTAGTAAAGCAATCAATTGGAAAACACACTTACAAAGGAAATTGATGACAATGCTGGAACTTTAGCTAATTTCTAACAACAGAATTGAAAACTACACTACTATCGCAGAATGAAAACTATACTACTGTTGCAAAATGGAAACTATACTACTTTTGCAGAATCGAAACTACTCCTCCATGGTTATAAGATTGGATGTATAGAATCCTGGATTACTTAAGAGATCTAGATTTCTTTTGTAGAATGGACAGACACACTTTTAATCTAGTTGCAAGAAAGGAATTGCAGAAGAGAAATTACTCTAAGTGCGAAAAGAATGGAAATTAATCTAATAGAATCTCCAGCAATCATCCAACCGTCTATGCCTCATTCTCATGAGATCACAACTAATTAATCTAACAATGAAAATGGAATCAAAGTTCAATCTCAAACAAATCGTAACAGTAATTCAATCTGTGTTGCAACAATATAAACGTATACTATGACAATCAACAAAACTAAACTTCTATGCTTGGGTGAATCTGTGAGGAAGGTGAGCCATTTCCCTCTCCACAAGATATCCCTGTTAAAGACTCACAAAGTTACGCTGAAACTCAACTGATCTTATTCCATAATCATAATGCAGTAATACATCAAGTAACTGTTCCAAAATTATTACACAGTCAAATTGTATGCTCTAGCTCTCCTCCCTCCTCTAAGAAGTCCGAACTCTGTATTTAAAAAGCAGAGTCCTTTATGTTACATCTTGGATTGGCACAGTCTTGAGAATCAAAGATTCTCAAGCTGTGCATGCTAATTTAGAGAAAATAGAATTCAGGATCAATTAATGAAGTAGAATATAGTTCTGAAGCAGTAGTGTCATGATCCTTGAATTCGGGGATATCAATCCTTAACCTCGATCCATTCGACAAAATAGAATAATGACCTTGAAAATAAGAATGTTGTTGTTACATCCAATGTAACAGCTTCAGAGAATAGTACACAGCCGGTATGGCAGATAGAACATCGCAAGTGAATGTCGATATTATCTATGTTACAACAACATCGTCAACGCAGGCAGGTGTTTTAACATTGTGACCAGGTGTCGCAACAATGTCTATGTTCTGCCAGGTGTCACAACCATGGACTGCGGATTGTCGGTGTTCGACTATGCTGTGGACTGTTGCAACATCTACACATTCTTGGTAAAAATAGATTAGCATGAGGAAAAAGTATGAGAACATTTTAAATATTATAAGCTAGCCGATAAAGAATATAGACACAAAAATAAATGATGTATACCTTGGGATAAGACATATTTGAGGCAAAAAGGTACAATGAAAGGTAGGAAGGTAGAGGTCAAAAATGGACAATTCCAGGTCCTAACAATACTGGGGACCCTTCTCTCTCTCCTTAAGACAGGACGTGCGACAGCAGGTGATGGGCCCTCAAGAATTGACGAGGCAGATGATATCAGCATGATGTAGTCATACTGAATACACGTGGAAGTCAATTTCAGCGTATATAGATGGCCTAGTGGGGAAAATATTTGAGACACGTGTCACTACTCAGGAGGTGCCACATGGAGATGATGAACTCAGCATGACGTAATCTCGAAGGTCGACATTTCAGAGGGAAGATATTTCGTAACTCCTGTGTAAATTGTTTTGTGGGGAGGTTCTGATCCAATGAGAGGGGTTCCAATGTGGATTGGCACTTGGTCGTAAAGACCCAAAAGAACCCAAAAGAACCAAGGGAAGAGCATGATTACAAAGGGAAATAGGCCCCAGACAAGAGCCCGAAGGCTTTAGCACCCAAGCACCACGCCACTGGTCACAACACTCAGTTTTATGGTAGAATTATGATAAGAGGGCTAAGAGAAAAGGGGCTAAGAGCATCATAATGCTACGATTTTGTAATGTTTATTTTAAATAGAGTTATGATGGACGAAGGTTCTAATACTGCAGCCCCTAAGCACTATACCGATGGTCATAGGTAGTGGTTCTATGGTGTATAAGCAACAAGGAGCTAACCAAGGAAGGGCTAAAGGCATCAAAATTTTGTGTTTTCGTATTGTCATTTTAAATAAAGTTACAATGTGTTTTGGCTCCGAAGTTGCACTATGGTAATGTTAAGATATGTATTGGGCTTCGATAATGTAGCACATAGGTAATAAAGGATGGATGGGTCGACAACTAAGTTGTAGAGCACCTCCCAACGCCACCACATCAAATCACATCCAACTCCTAAAAGAGGAGATTCAAGTAGTTAAAGGGAGAAAGCGACAAGCGAATTGGTCGGTAACCGTGGAGGAATACAATGGCAGAGGTGTGGCTTGACTAGAGGTAATCAAAGGAATCAACATTGGAGATATTTTTCTATTTCAATCATGACACCTCATGGTTTTCATGTTTTGTTAATTTTCAATTTTCAAGAAAAGAATCAAGTTTGTTATGCAATCATTAGGACAATTGTGTAGTTCAGTAGCATAGGAAGATATTTGTAAGTGGCCCTTATTTTTGTTCTCCCTATAAAGAGGGAGGAAAAACTCATTACACGAGTTCCCAAATTCTATTTTTAGTGGTTCTGAGTTCTATATTTTCGATGATTCCAAATTCTATTTTCAGAGAGAGGTTCCAAGTTTTTGTTAAATTTCCTATTCCTGAGGTGGTAATCATTCTACAAATTTCACCAGTTTGAGCTTGTGATATGGACTCCATTTTTGAAGATTAACGAAGAAGATTTGGTGATTCCAAGCATAGGAATATGTAGTATATGTTCTTCCTTTGTATGTCATTTCATGTGTGTCTCTCTTCATCAGAAATTGTGTAAGTTGTAGCTGCTATATTCACTCATAAATCATAGATTTACTTATGTTATGCTAAAGCAGACAATATCTGTGAGATAGTAGATTTTCTATGTTATATTGTAGCAGAAAGTACCTGTGAAATATTGAGTTGGAAACCTTAAAATGCACTCCATAATTTCTGCACTTCATTTCCTTATTCTATCGTGATTCAACTGGTATTTGCCGCTTAGGATTCTGGTTCTGTCCAGCCCTCTGTACTGATTTTCTTCCTTATTTGTCTCCTTCCCATCTTTACTACAATGATAAATTAAGCTGCATTTACTGTGTGTAGGCCACCAGACTTGAACATTTACTGTTGGGATGATCTATATTATTTATGTTTATGTTTGAATCTACTTGTGTGAAAGGTAATTGAACCAAATTTAAGATCATTTTACATTTATCTCTTGAGAAAAAATGAATTGTCTTTAGGAGACACTAAGATGTCCTGGGAACTGACCTGTCCTCAAACTAAGGGTTGTCTCTAGGAGCTACAACATCTTTTGGCACTGTTGTTGATGAACGAATCAAAATATTTTCCTAGGTACAACATTTGTACACCCCTTAGTTAGGTGAACATAAGGGGGTGTGGGTTGAAGATCTCTCACCTTGGTGACTCCACTGTTTAATTTTGTGTTTCATCACCATGGCTTTCAAAAGGCCTCATACTTGTTTTGACACTTCTCAGCAAAAAAATCCCCTTGTATTTGACCCTGAAAAAATCATATCCAGGAGGGTTTGGAAAGAGAGGACCCCTATTATTTTAGATCCTGAAATCCCTTTTTCTAAAGTGTCGACTTCCAGCTCTTAGAAAGTTGAGATAAACTTCTCTAAGTCCTCTTTCAAATCCTTGGGATATTCAGAAGAATGCTGCCAACTATTTGGATCATTTCCCTCTAAAGTTAAATCTAAAAAATCTTTTGTCAGTTTTCCTCCTCTCATATTCCCTACCTTCCCAAAAACTGAAGAAGTCAAAGATATCCTCATAAATAGTACCACTCAGAGCATTCATAGCACTCCATCTCATCTCCATACAACCATAATCCATACAACACCTCAACCAGGCCCTATGATAAATATTCTAACACTTCCATTGCAAAACATGGATGTCCCTGGTTTTCTAATTAATAGATATGCTCCACTTAACTTTCCATAGCCTCTGAATGGGATGCCACAATATTACCTTAAAATATTCCAAGGTTCACTAGAGAGGATGATATTTCAGCCCAAAAACATATAAAGACTTTCTGTCCATTTGCTAAGAATCTGAATGTAGAACATCTGGATGTAGTATTGAGACTCTTTGTTCAATCCTTGGATGGACAGGCCAGTAAATGGTTCAATACTCTACCAAATGCTTCAATTGATACCTGGGAGGAGATGGAGAATGATTTCATGCAAAATTGGGTGAGAAAAGGGACTATGGCTATATCCTTACAAAATTTAATGCAATGAAGAAAAAACATAGTGAAGATGTTTCATAATTTATAAGGAGGTCTAATCAATTATATAGTAGTCTTCCTTCTAAAATTAAACCTCCACAGGCTACTTCTAAGGTGGTTTTAATTGGAGGATTTGAACCATAGTTTAGGTTTATCCTTAGAGAAAGAAAGTCTCGTACTTTGGACCAAATCCAAACAGATGCCCTGGAAGTTGAAGCAAATTTCTCCTCTACTGGAAAGTGGAAAGGGAAAGTTGAATACGGTGATAGGAGGAGAGGAAAGGAAGAAGCTAGCCCTTCAGGAAATGTAAAGGAAACTCAAGAAAAAAGGTTAGAGGAGATGAACAAGATGATAAGGAATTTGTCCAACAAAGTGGTAAAACTAGAGTTGGAGAACAAAACCCCCCTCGATAAAGTCAGTCAGCTACTAACAAAAACTTTAATCCTCAATACAGGAGGCCATGTTTGTATGTCTTGAAAAGGGAGAGAAATGATCAACTTGATCATATTCAACCTCCTCTATACCTAGAAGATGGTCCTTAAGAGAATATCGAAGAAACTATAGAAGTTCAACAAAATCAGTTCTCTTCTCTCTCAGAGGGATAAAATGAAGTAGAAGCACATGAAGGAGAAAGGGATGATATGGATGATGATGAGATAAAAAATTATTTCAAACAGTTTGCTGACTTCATGCAAGCATAGTTTCACAAGAAATATGATCTCAGGTCAACTAGGAAAGGGTCTAGGGGGCAAGATCAGAATGAAGAAACTCTTCATTCGAGTTCTCCTAAGCCAATAGATAAAGGGAAGAAACCACTTAACCCTATCTCACCAACCAAAAAGGAACCCTCCAATCCTACCCCAAATGATTCTAGAGCCTCCAAATAGAGAAATTGGCCCCTCCGATACAACCAATCTGCAATGAGAACAAAGAGCCTATCGAGTCTGCTAGAATTGATAAGAATCCATCTTGCTCTAGCCTTGAAAAAGAATTGCAGAAGGTCAAAATATCTATCCCTTTGAATGAATTATTGAAACAACCCAATTATAAAGCTCAAGTGTCTCTGTTCACGAGTTCAACCACAACTACCCCCTTGCAGGACAACCTTAACTTGCAGGAAGAGAGGCCTATGGTTGTGTTTGGACCCCATGTGGAGGAGCAAGACCCTTCCACTCCTCCCTTCTATGTCACCTTGGTAATTCATGACTTGCTACTACATAATTGTATGCTTGACTCAGGAGCATACCATAACTTAATTCAATTATTTGTGATGGAACAACTAGGACTTCATATAAAAAAACCATACAAAGATCTATACTCCTTTTATTCCAAAAGAGTAAAGTGCTTGGGTATAATCAAGTATCTAGCGGTCAGTTTAGCTCAAATCCTAGTAAAGAGTGTAGTAATGGACATTGTAGTTGTTGACATCCCTACAAGATTTGGTATGTTTTTTTCCAAGTCACGGGGAATGAAAATTTGGGGGTCCATTAAACTGGATTTAACATATGCTACCATTCCTATGTTTAGTGGAGAGGAGCGTTGATTGTATAGGGAATCTAGATTCATGAAGACAATTACAAAGGCAGATTGCTCAAACAACGCTCTTGTGTATGGTAAAGAGAAATACTTCTCTTGTCTACTACTAGAAGAAGATGATCAAATTATAAGAGACACCTAGGTCAAGTGTTCTGCTGAGCTGAGTGAAAAATCATTAGAACATGATAAGGTATGGAAATTGTATTTTGATGGTGCTTATTCTAAGGAAGGAAATGGGACAGGTGTGTTATTGGTATCTCTATAAGGTAGCTTGATTCCTCTCTCTTTCAAGTTGGAGTTTGAGGCCACAAACAATGTTGTTGAATATGAAGCTTTGTTATTGGGGTTGCAAGTTGCTAAAAACATTAACATCAGGTGCTTGAATGTGTTTGGGGATTCAGAGCTAGTGGTGAAGAAAATAAAAAATTACTGTCAAACAAAGCATCCAAGATTAAAGACCTATAGGAATGAAGCGAGGGATTTGATTGAAATTTTTTTCTTAACTTTCCATATTCAGTATTTCCCAGGGAACATAATAGGATGGAAAAATCCTTGGCCATCACTGCTAGAAATTTTAAGCCTCCCCAAAATCCCTTGCTCATATATGAAGTTGAGGTCAGGTACTGGTCATTGGTACCAAACAATGTGAAGTACTATAAGGTGTTTGAAGATGAAGAACAGATCAAGCACTTCATGGAGGTCAATGGGGAATTCTTGAACTCAGTGATTGATCAGGAGGACGAGGAGATGGCATGTGAAAAATAGACCGGTTGGGAGGAAACCATTGCTGGTCACAAGATATTGTAGCTTAAGGAGAATACCATCCCCCGAGGGTTGGTCCCATTGGAAAGGATTTTCAACTCAAATGATGTGGCTGCTAAGATAACTGAACAAGATCTTGAGGAGGACATGGAAGATTGTAATATTGGCGTAGAAGAAGATCCTAGAGTTGTCAAGCTAGCTAAGGGAGTTCATAAAGAATACAAATAAATGTACCTTGACCTTTTCAAAGAGTGGGTGGATGTTTTCGCTTAGTCATATGAGGATTTAAAAACTTTTGACACTTTTGTCATACAACACAAAATTCCTTTAAAAACTGGAGTGAAGCCATATAACAAGAAACTCAGGCAGATTAATCCTGTGTTTCTCCCATCAATTGAAAAGGAGGTGAAGAAACTGTTACAGGCTAAGATAATTGCGCCTTTGAGGTACTCATACCCAGTAGAAAAACTTGTCTCAATCAGGAAGAAGAATGGGGAAATAAGGCTATGTGTATATTTCATAACTTTGAATAAAGCCTCGCTGAAAGATAACTATCCTCTGCCTAAAATGGATTACATTTTGCAAAATGTGGTAGGGTCTGCACAAATGTCCATGATGGATGGTTGCTATTAGATACAACCAATTCAATGTACACCCCGAGGATTATAAGAAAACAACTTTTACTACACAATGGGGAACATTTATGTATGTCAGAATGCCTTTCGGCCTAACAAACGCTGGAGCTACTTTCCAGAGAGTGATGGATATAACATTTGTTGGAGAGGAAGATAAATTTGTAGTAATATACCTGGATGACCTAATTTTTTTCTCTAAGTTATATGAAGAGCACCTCAAGCATTTGCAACTCACCTTTGCAAAATATAGAAGGTATGGTTTGTCCTTAAACCCCAAGAAATCACAGTTCGTTTTTAGTGAGGGGAAGCTTTTGGGCCACATTGTATAAAAGGAAGGAGTGAAGATTGATCCCAAAAAGGTGGAGGCTATTAATAATATTCCTTTACCAAGTAATAGAAAACAAATTCATGTTTTCTTGGGCATAATAAATTTTCTGAGGAGATTCATACCAAACTACGTTGAAATTGTCAAAAAAATCATAGGAATGTTGAATAAGGATAGAGAAGTCAAGTGGACCATAGAAGCACTAGAGTCATTCTATAGAATTAAAAAATATTTTGTAGAAGCCCCATTCTTAGCTAGCCCAGATTATTAGAGGCCATTCCTCATTTTCTCTTTTTCCTCTCCTAAGTTACACAATGTCAATTGTTTTGTTGTAGAAA
The DNA here is from genome assembly GCA_031772625.1 of Pinus tabuliformis. NCBI lineage: Eukaryota > Viridiplantae > Streptophyta > Pinopsida > Pinales > Pinaceae > Pinus > Pinus tabuliformis. Next base: position 501,665,182 of record CM062817.1, read on the forward strand.
AATAGTGAAGGGAAGGAACAACCAATTGCGTTTTTTAGCCAAGTGTTGCGAGAGGTAGATATGAACTACAATATCTTAGAGAAGTAGGCCTATTCCTTGGTAAAATCTCTGAAGGATTTCTGAATCTATGTCTTGCATTCGAACATAATAGCGTATGTTCAAACATCCGTTGTAAAAGACATTCTCGTGCAGGGAAACAATGAAGGTAAGAGGGGAAAGTGGATTGCCAATATTCAAGAATATGACATCGATATCAAACATAATAAGTTTATCAAGGGGTGTGGATTAGCTAAAATATTGTCCAATGCTAACTTCTAGGCCATGAGTATAAATTTACTGACAAATAAGGAAGGATGAAGCGGAAGAGAAGAAGATAAGAATAATATTAAGACCTCAACACGGAAAATTAAGATGAAGCACCTTGTCTCATAGTGGTATAAGTATCTTATCCATTATTTACTTTTTTTCTGAGATTCCTAATGAATTTTAACTAAGTCAAATATAGGGCCCTGAGACTACAAGCTAAGAAGTTTGTTATCTTAAATGGTCATTTGTATTGGAAGGAACGAGTGGGGATTTTGCTATTATGCCTGGTAGAAGAGGAGATTCACAAGGTGATTGATGAATTCCACAACTGTTCTTGTGGGGGACATTACAACTAGAGAGGCACAACCCATAAAATATTGAAAGTTGGTTTCTATTAGCCCAAAATATTCAGTGAGGTGCATACATATGTTCGCGCCTGTGAGAAATGTTAGATTTTGTTAGGGAAGAAGAAGTTGGCACCCCTCCCTTTGATACATGTTTTTGTGGAGGATCCATTCAAACAATGGGGGCTAGAGTTCAATGGAGAAATACACCCACCATCAAGTGGTCAACACAAATGGATACTTATAGCCACCGATTACTTCACAAAATCGGTGGAGGCCATCTTGACTAGAAATGCAACTGATGCAGTGGTCATTAAGTTTATGGAGGAGAATATCCTTGCTAGATTTTGTTGTCCAAGGAAGATTATCACTGAAAATTCTCAGGTGTTTAAGTCAGCAAAGTTCCTAGTTTCTTCCAAAAGTACAACATCATCATGGGACACTCCACCACCTACTATCCACAGGGGAATGGGATGGTTGAATCTTAAAATAAAACTCTAGTGAGGATTATGAAAAAGACCATATTAGAAAATCAGAAAACCTGGAACTCACAATTGAATTTTTCTCTATGGGCCAACATAGTCACTACTAAGAGGTCAACTAGAAAGTCTCCTTTTGAGTTGGTATATGGAAAGACTGCAATTTTCCTTGTCCAACTGACCATGCCATTGGGTAAAATTATACAGGATGTTGAGGAGGAACCCAATCCTCTAAACAGGAGAATAAATCAACTGGTAGAACTGTAAGAAAACAGAGGACAGGTATCTCAGAACTTGATTAAATACTAGGAAAAGATGGAGGCTCTTTTTGACAAGAGGGGAATGGACAAATCCTTACAGCCAAGAGATTTGGTACTTAGATGGGATGTTAGGAGAGAGGACAAGGGAAAACATGGGAAGTTTGATCCCTTGTGGTTGGGACCTTTCAAGATATTTGAAGCAAAAGGAAAAAACACCTTCTCACTTGAAAACTTGGATAGTAAGGTTCTTGAACTTCCTGTGGATAGGCAATTTCTCAAGATTTATTTCCAACATTAAAGAGGTCCATTTTCACCCACTGTATATAACAGTGAGAAATTATACATATCGGTAATGTTTTAAGTTCTTACTTCTTCTGTTTTTGTTTTCTATGTACTTGAATAAAAGTAATCCATGCCCAATAGATAGAGGCACTAATATGCAGGTTCCCAATGCATTTCTTGCAATACATTGTCCCCAATTGGAGTTGATGTTGTTATGTGGCATACTATCTTACATTTGGGTCAAATAGTCCTATATTTCATCCCTGGTACAGAGGAGGACTGGTGCAATCTTGGTTGAATAACAAAAGGGAGAGATGAAATTCGGAGGTTGAAATCAAAAGGGAAAGGACGACCATTGAGATGCCGATTTTGGAGAAGGCTTATCACTTCTGGACCTGATATCGAAAGTACCGGCAAGAAGCATATCAAGATTTCAGGATATCAGAGGTCAAAATGTGGAGGAGACCTTGGTGGTCTATTTAAAATAAAACCTGATATCAAAACCTTGAAGCGTAAGGCATATCAAGATATTTGAGGTTAGAACTAAGGGACCTCAGTGGTCTATCCAAAGAAAAACCAGAAATGGAATATTAGAGTAGGAAACGGGAAGGAAGGTATATAAGGACCTGATATTAGATCCTCAAAGCGATCTAATTTCGAATCCTAGAGCTTTCAGATCCTTGGAGTTTTGTAACTCCTTAACAATTACAATTCCTTAGAAGTGCCAAGGTAGCGAGGAAAGGATATTTACAAAGGAAATCACGTTCGAAACCAAAGACAAGGGACCCTTCTCTCTCTCTCCTCAAGACAAGGCACATGATGACAAGTGATGGGCCCTTAGGAGATGACGAGGCAGATGACATCAATGTGACGTGACCGTATGGAAGACATGTGGCAACCAAGTTTAGTTTTTTTAAGTGGCCTAGTGGGGAAAATATGTGTGACACATTTCACTGCTTAGGAGGTGCCATGTGGAGATTATGACCTCAGCCTGATGTCAACTCAGAGGTCGACATTTCAGAGGGAAGAGATTTCATAACTCTTGTTTAAATTGTTTTGTGGTGTATAAGAAATGGTTCTATGGTGACCAGTGGGGCTCCGATGTGGATTGGAACTTGGTCATAAGGACCCAAAAGAACTAAGGGTAGAGCACGATTACAAAGGGAAATAGGCCCCTGACATGAGCCTGAAGGCTTTAACACCCAAGCACCAAGCTGATGGTCATGACACCCAGTTCTATGGTGGAATTGCAATAAGATGGCTAAGAGCATTAGAATGTTATGATTTCGTAACATTTATTTTCAGTAGAGTTATGATGGATGAAGGATCCAATACTGCAACCCCTAAGTGCTATACCACTGGTCACAAGAAATGGTTCTATGGTGTATAAGAAATAAGGATCCAAGCACGGAAGGGCTAAAGGATTAAAAAAATTGTGCTTTCATATTGTCATTTTAAATAAATTTATGATGTGTTTTGGCTCCGAAGTTGCACTATGGAAATGTTAAGAGATGTATTGTTCTCTAATAGTGTAACACAAAGGTAATAAAGGATGGATGGGTCAATAAATAAGTTGCAGAGCACCTCCCAACGCCACCACATCGAATCACGTCCAACTCCAAAAGGGGAGATCCAAGAAGTTAAAGGAAGAAAGCGATAGGTAAATTGGCCAGTAACCATGGAAGAATACAATGGAAGAGGTGTTGCATGATCAGAGGAAATAAAAGGAATCAACATTGGAGATATTTTTCTATGTCAATCATGACACCTCATTTTTTTCATGTTTTGTTAATTTTCCATTTTTAAGAAAAGATTCAAGTATGTTATTCAAACATTGGGATATCTCGGTTAATCGCATGTTGAGATCACTGTGTAGTTTAGTAGCATAGGAAGATATTTTGTAAGTGGTCCTTATTTTGGTTCTCCCTATAAAGAGGGAGGAAAAAATCATTACACTAGTTCCCAGATTTTTTTCTTAGTGGTTCTGAATTCTCCCTTTTCAATGATTCCAATTTTTTTTTTCAGAAAGAGGTTCCAAGTTTTGGTTCAATTTCTTGTTCTTGAGATGGTAATTATTCTACACATTTCACCAATTGTAGCCTGTGATATGGACTCCATTTTGGAAGATTAATGAAGAATATTAGGCGAATTCCAAGAATAGGAATGTGTAGTAAGTGTTCTTCATTTTTATGTCACTTCACGTGTGTTTCTCATCATCAGAAATTGTGTAAGTTGTAGCTGCAGGATTCACTCATAAATCATAGATTTACTTATGTTATGTTGTAGCAGACACTACCTGTGAGATTGAAGATTTACTATGTTATATTGCAGCAGAAAATGCCTTTGAAATATTGATTTGGAAACCTTAAAATGCGCTCCATAATTTCTGCACTTCATTTCCTTATTCTTTCATGATTCTACTAGGATTTACCGCTTAGGATTTTGGATCTGTCTAGTCCTCTGTACTGAATTCCTTCCTTATTTTTCTCCTTGCCATATTTACTGCAATGATAAATTAAGTCGCATTTACTGCGTGTAGGCCACCATACTTGAACATTTACTCTTGTGATAATCTATATTGTTTATGTGTATGTTTGAATTTGCCTCTGCGAAAGGTAATTGAACCAGATTTAAAATAATTTTACATTTATCTCTTGAGAAACAATAAATTATCTTCAAGAGACACTAAGATGTCCTAGGCATTGACCTCTCCTCAACCCAGGGGTTGTCTCTAGGAGCTACAATAGGTTGAAATGATAATATCCAGGCAAGGCTAAATGGTACACCCAGGAGAAGGTAAAGGGAAAGTGGCCCCACCTCATTAAGTAGAATCTCTTGGGGACAAAAAGCCTCCCAAATTGGGGAGGTATGATCCACATCAAATCAATATATTATTCACTATCCATCTTGATGTTTTTAAAGTGGAAACTTTGGAGGAATAAACTTGGAGGGTCATTTTTGGAAAAATCGGCTGAAAAACTTCAGGAGCCATTTTAAGGCCTTAAATGAGCACTTTTTATGGTCTTGAATAGTAGGCTATTGGGATATGTTATAAATGGGCCACAAGGAGGAAAAGGGGTTCTATTCTATTTGAGCACATTTTGTCCATGATTGAGAGGGTTTGTGCATTGTCATTAGGGGAATTTTGATGTGTAAAATGGGCCTCCTAAGGAAATTATAAAATAATAGTGGAAATAATAGAATAATAATAGATTACATCATCAAATTTTAGAGGGAAAAAAGAAAAAACTATTTTTTCAACTCATATTTTCAACTTATCTCCCTATGGGTTTACTCAAATTTCGAGTAGGAGTAATCGTTTGACGAAAAATTTGATTCCTCATCCAAAGAGTACCCATGTTGCATACTTTAGATAGACCTTGGTCCACAAAAAATGAGAAATACATGAAAAACGTGATTGCAATCACGTTTTTTCATGTATTTCTCATTTTTCGTGTAGCAGGGTCCATTGAAAGTATGCAACATGGGTACTCCTTGGATGAGGAATTAAATTTTGCATCCAACGATTACTCCTACTCGAAATTTGAGTAAAACCTTAGGAAGATAAGTTGAAAATACGAGTTGAAAAGTAGTTTATTATTATTTTTAAGCTTTTTACTTTTTACTCCAAAAATCGTGAATCATCCCCCATGCTTGACATCATCATCTTGAATCCTATTGGTTCTTATAAAGTTTATTTTGGTTGTACATTTTTCTTAGGAGGCCCACTTTAGACCTCAAAATTCCCCTAATGAGCATCCCATGGGCCACAAGTCTCACTACATTGTACTTGCATCCATTTCCACTTGGAGAAATATAGAGCATAATAACTTGACATTCTAGCTGAGTTTTCTCCCATAAGGGTTTCCTAGGTCATATTGTGTGCTATTATGATTAAGTGATTATATTTGTGTCTATTATCTATTTTTTTGTATTTCATATATTGTAACATAAGCATAGCACATTACTAAACAAATCCAAAAATATAAGGAAAAATTAACCCTCATAATATATATTTTGGATTTTAAATATATTTTTATTAAATATGTTGTGACAAATTGTCCAATCGAATATCCACAACAATTTATGGATCATATATGTTGTTGTGATATAGAGAACATGTAAGAAAAAGGAGTTTTAGTATTATTCAATGACATACACCACCAAAATTATAGAGAATAATAATAAGCACATGCACTCTACACATATCATATCAAGCAATTTTGACCTCCAAAATCATAGGCAATTTTGACATATAAGGAAGGAATGTGACTACCTATTAATGGTAGTTGACATGTTTAGAAATATGTGTGTTCTAATTCCCTCTAAAAATACCATCGATGGGCAAGAAGTAGTGAAATTGTTCTTTGGATAGGTTTGATTTCACTTTGGGATACCAAGGAGCATCATTTCAGACTAGGACACAAGATCTCTTAGCACATGTTGGGCTACATTGTGGAGAATATGGACAAAAAGTTGAAGAGGCGTACAAAATTCTATCCACAAAGATATGGGAAATAGAAGTAGTCAGCATGAATTCAATAACTTTTCAGGGGTTACAATAAGAAGCATCTAAAACGTTGGATGAAAAACTGGTATATGTACAACCCTCTTATAATAAATAAGTCTATACTTCTGCTAGTACATCCCCATTTGAAGCTTGTTTTGGATATTTTCCACCATAACCTTTGGATATTGTAGATTGGAAACAAGGAGGATTGAGGGAGGATCTTATAGGGGATGCCTTAAGGGAAAAAAGATATGTTGAGAAGATAAAGAAAATCCATCTACAGGTACAAAAGACACTGTAGAAGTCACAAGAAAAATACAAGGCCAGAAATGATCAACATAGAATAGAGACGTCACTTAAGGTGGAAGACAAAGTATGGTCATAGTTGAAAAACGAGAGGCTACGTGGTCTTGGTAAGAAAATCGAGGCTTTGTGATATGGTTCCTTTGAGATACTAGAACAAGTGGGAGACAACATCTATAGACTTAGTCTACCTCCATACATGGACATTTCCTCAGTGGTGAATGTAGAGAATCTGTAACTCTATGAGCCTTCAGTACTAGATCAAGAAGAAGAATAAGTATTCTGATATGTAGATGATTTGGCACTAGATGCTCGAGCATAATTGATGGTGGATACAATTTTGCAAAAGAGGTCTAAAACTACAAGACAAGGGAAACATGAGCTTTGGTATTGTTAGTGTCGGTCTTGAGCCCTCCATCGGTGATCAAAAGCTCTTTGCATATGCATAAGTAGGTGTCTCATCGATGTCAGTTTTGCATTCCGTTAGGCATGCCATAAAACTGATGGAGGAGCTGGTCCTTGTCCCCTTCTTGGCTTTGCTGGATCAGGTCATGTCAGGTATTAAGCTTGTGTCATATTTGTTTTGTTTTGTCTTGAAGTCCCAAGTCTTAGGTCTAGGGTTTTGGTCAAAAATCACTGCAAGGTCATGAGTCAGAGGTCCATGAGTGCCCAGCAAGCCAGAAGGAGGTATGTACATATGTTCCATTGATATTTTTCATCAGGTACATCTCATTTATACCTTGGATTTAAAAACCCTGTTTTTAAACCCAAGGTCGTGTAATATTTGTAAAAAATAAGGAAAATTTCAAAAGTCTTCAAAATGCCGGCAATAACCCTGGTCTCCTCGCCAGAGTCCATCAGATGGTCAACCTGCAAAAAGAATGAAGTTAAAGCGCCTCAAAAGCTAAATTCAGGACAAAGCAACTCAAAAAGCAGTGTTAAAAGTGAATGTCAAAATAGAACATTAGAGAGTGGGTTTTATAATTTAAATTTTTTCAAATTCAACCTACAAGAGCTAAATTTCCCTCTAAACATTTCATTATGCCTCTATGAGCTAACAAAGAGGAGCAAGAGGGCAAAAATAGTGAAGGAGGTCGAATTGCAGTGAAATTGGAGAGTTTCTCTGGTGCGCGACCACTCGGGCAGGGTGCGCGACCACTCGAGCCCTCCTCCGCAGTGCAAATTTTACACTGGCGCGACCACTCAAGCTGCGTGCGACCACTCCAACCCTGCGCGCGACCACTCGAGCTGTAAATTGCAGAACCGGCCCAAACTCACTCGAATTGCCTTGTGACTTGTAAATTGCTCAAGGTAGGCCTCTCAAATGTTTTGAATGTTGAAAATAAGGATGATGAGCTTGTGTTTGTGCATTTTTATCATCAAAATTATGAAGAGAAATAGGTTAAGTGATTGCTTGTTCTTGTAGGCAATTTTGCTAAGGTTATGTTTGATTTCAAGGTTTTTAATTCCTTTTATTTCCTCCATTACTCCTATTAGATTTACACTTGTCATCATGTGTCTCAATCTCATCTCATTTGCAAAGAATGAATCTCAATTCCCCATTCCCTACACCTAAAACCCTAATCCCTCTCATATGCATCCCTAAAACCTAAACCCTCTATACAAATCTGTCCCAAAACCCTAATTCATTCCCCACAGCAATATCATTATAAAAATATGTAAAACCACAGCAAAGATCAAATAGTGATGTGAAAATGAAAGAGCAATTGCAATAATAAAACAAAAAGACAAAAAACAGAGAAAAAAGATTACTATGTGTAGCCAAGTTATTGCAAAGACAAAAGAAACTTATTGCTGTGTATAGTCCTCATAAAAACAGTGAAAAGGAGGCTGTTATTCATAACAAAAACAAAGTAAATACAGCTGTACCTATTTGTTAAAGGACAGGTTGCCTTGAAATACTGTTTGTAAAGGAAGATTGCTGTGTTTTCAGACCCAAACCTATGTATCTTTTTTCCTTCTATTCCCCTAGATGCAACACATCTCCTTTCTCTTTTGAATTTGTTAAGTAAAGCCCTCCTCCCCTTATGACAAATGCAAATTAATCCCTTATTGCCCCTTAGCATCAAAAGCATATCAGTCCCTTGGAAAAACAGAGTATGTTTCAAAATGTATAGTCAAAGGACAAAATTAAAAAGCAAGCTGTTGATGCTAGTTATCATTGTTGCCCTATACCCCTGTATCATGCTATCCTTTACCCCCTGTTGAAAATTGTATTGTCCTTTCCCTTGGTGACCTTATTACATGTCTTCCCTAATAAAGATATTTCTTTGCAAATGATTTCCCGATGATGAGAGATGAGATAACATGTTTGACATTTTGTGAATTATTCCTTAAAAGTTCCCTGTTTTTATATATTTTCCCATTCCTTATGAAAAAGTCCCTCCCCTAACATTTCCCTCATGATTTTTTCCCCTTGAAAACAGCATACTTCTCAGCATTTTGCAGGCAGGGCAGCAGTCAACTTTGTCTATTTTCTCCACCTTGCTCAATAACACCATGTCAACCACTGAAACTAATGAGCAAGGTGATGACCGGTCTTCTTCTACGGAGGTTGAGGCACAGCAGAGGCCTCGTAGGGGTGGCAAAGGTGGTCATCATAGGAGAGAAGAGCCCACATCTTTAGCAGAATTACAGGCTTGCCCATTGGCAGTGACTTGTTTCCAGTACATGTCATGTTTCCAGTTTTGCGAGAGGCTTGCCCAGATTCAGCACCACAGGGAGTTGGCTCGACTATTTGTTTTGCACCTTCATGATGGGCAGGTCACTCTTGCAGGGGTGAATTTTGTGTTTTCTCCTGAGATGATTTCAGAGGCTACCGGGATACCCAATGTGGGTGAGGTGTGGCCAAAGCGCAAATGGCTGGATTTTGTTTATTTTGAGCCATATGTCAGGCCAGCATTCGTACATCACTTGTCAGGGAACTTTCCTTTCAGATTCCTCCGAGAGGAGTATGCTCCGATCATGCGGCTTATCATGCATTACTTCACATGTGAGGGAAGGTTTTCACGAGTCTTTGCTTGTCACATTCGCCTGTTGATGCACTTTACCCGAGTGAGGATGATGAACATCCCGGTTTACTTCTTCCATGATATTCAGAGGATGGTGTCCGTGTTTCAGAGGCAGTCCCCAGCTCAGCAGTACAGGAGTTTGTGCCATCATGGTCTCATTCAGCTCATTGTTTCCCATCAGCTGAGTCAGCAGGGCATTTCATGGGCAGATTTCATTTCCCGTGAGTTCTTTACACGGCCACAGCCACAGCCAGAGCCAGAGACCATTTATGAGGAGGGAGGTCCATCACACCAGCCCGAGATTATTGTTCCGAGACATATGGCTTCTTCACCTCGGGTCACCTATCAGAGAGGTCATAGGACCTTATTTGCAGAAGCTCGACGAGTGCTTTCTCCACAGCAGGTGGAATGGGTCTCATCATCTTTTTCAGATCAGCGAGTGTTATCTCCACACCAGGTGGAAGGGGCCTCGCATTCTTCATCAGCAGAGGCAGTGCAGGAGGGCAAGCAGCCCATGACAGAGGAGGAGAGAGCCGGTGACACACAGGTTGACATCATTGATCTTGATGCCCGCTCTCCTTCTTCAGATTTTTATGAGATTATCAGGCAGAGAGAGGAGGAGAACCTCATGTTGCAGCAAAAGCTCCAAATGGCTCAATGGACCATCACTTATCTAGAACAGCGCACCAAACAATTAGAAGAAGAAAAAGAACTTGATGAGCTATGGAGGATCCGCAGTGATCGAACTTTGAACCGTAGGAGGCTCGGTGACCCATTGCCTGCTGACCGGGAGTCCATGCTTATCCGTGTGAATGCACACTTGGAGAGACTATTGGAGAAAGCCAACCAAGACAAGAGGCTGTTACGGAACATGAAGAACCATTACTGGGCAAGGTTACAAGTTTGTAAGGCAAAACAAAGATGAAGGTACTCCAAATGAAGTTGTCCGAGGCCCGCAAGAGGAGGAAGAAGACCAACCCGCTCCGTATCTTGGCTGAGGCCTCTCTTACTCACCATGATACTCATTAGCCTCCTCCTGGCAGCAAACTCAAGAAATTTTGAGAGTTTTGAGGCATTTTTGGCATTTTTGAGAATTTTACAGGTTTTAGCCATTGGAGTGGTCTCACCCCGCGCGCGACCACTCGGGGGGACAGCTCAGAATGAGAAAAGCTTTGCATTTTTGGAATTTTCATGCAAAAATACACTTGCCTATGCATGGGGTCAAATTTTTATGGAGATTTGGGCCTCCAAAAGCTCAAAATACATGCAAATTTTGACTTTCTGCCCCTTTTTTGAGTTGCAGAAAGCTGTCTTGGGAGAAATGACTTTTGAGGGGTCAAATCAACTCCAAATTCAGAAATTCCAGTTGTGTTGGAAAGTAGACTCACAGACCTTTCCAATGAGCTATCTTGCACCTGATTTGGACACCAGGAAGGCCCTCAAACACAGCTGCCAATGTGCGCGACCACTCCAAGGCAGGGGCGCGACCACTCAGGGAAATTTTGCCAGTTTGACCATTTCGGCCTGCAAAACTCAGTTTTTACTATGGTTGACTCTTAATGCTTGTAAATGATGAATTTTTGGATAATTTTCATGGCACATGGATACATTTACTCTCCTTTAACCCTTCTAGAAGTTTCCTTGATGTAAATAGTGAATATTAAATGCATGGATGGGTTACCTAAGTTTTAGAGGCAAGTTGTTTTGATTGCCTATTATCTAGTGCTTAGTTTAGAATTAGTTCAAACTGCTCCTAGGAAGCTGAGCTCGACCCCTAGAGGTGGGGAAAGGAGTTAGATGATCTATATTATGCCTTCTCTTACTCATTTTCATGGTTGGACTCTTGAGGGAGAAGCTCTATTGTATATTTTACTTGTATCTCTGCAATTTGAGGAAAAGGAAGGCCAGGGTTTTGCAGACATCATTGTGGATTCTTGTGGATTATTGTGTTGATGGTGTGTTTCCTACTTGTCATTGTAAGTGTGTTTATGTGTTCCATCTCTTATTCTATTGCTGCTAATTAAACAAAAGAAGTGATAAAGTTTGAATTCATGCATGCCATGCTCAGCTTTCAATTTTGTTTAATATTTATGTTTTCCACTGTCTAAAGAGGATTCAAAGTCATTGTTTTCCCTCTTTAGCTCCCTCTCTTTCTTCCTTGATCATCCATCTCAGCTTAAGGCATCAGCACAAACTCCTTCCTTGCCCCAAAGATCCACCTGCAAAAACTGAGCTCAATCCCCACACCCTGAATTGCACTCCCTCCAATTGCCACCAAAAACCCCAAAAACTTTAAATCAACCCTCCTTATCAGTTTACTAGCCTAATATCTTTGATCCTAATTGGTCAGCTCACCCCATTGAGAAAATACCTTGAGTCTGACCGGAGAGAGCCTTCTCCTTCCTCGTAGGGCTAGCTACGAGGTGTAATGGTTTGATGTTGCCTTGAAGGTTTACCTTCCTCAGCCTAGGGTGAAATCTCAAGCGCTAACATAGTGGCGACCATACTGGGGAAAACAATTGATCTTTTGCTCATTGACGTGTTATTTCATAAGTCTTAGACGGAGCCTGAAGTTACGCCAGGTAGCCTTCGAAAACGCTCTTGTTTTACATCAGCGTTAGTAGATAAACGCTGCTTCAGTCAATCTCCGTGAGCTTGTGAACGTAGCGCTTCATTGACATTTTACCCCAGTACATGTATCAAGTTCAGATCTGATTGTTGACGGTGAACAACGATCAGACACTTGAAAGGCTGAAATCATTCACTGGCGACTCCTTCACTGAAAACAGAGACCTATGCTTCATGGTGACTTCACTGTAGGAAGATCAGTAGCTGTGAGATTTTCATGATGGACCTAATTGCAAGAAGATATGCTCCCATGAGCCGAGATCACATTCCAGGTTTTCCAAATAAAATTCCAAAGGTAGATTGGTCAAGGAATCTGCCTATATTTAATGATGATGGTAAGAAGGATGCTGCTCTACATCTGGTTAGATTTCACATGCACATTCGCAAGTTCAAGGTCGATTTTCCTGAAGATTGCTTGATGAAGGTATTCTTGGCCACTCTGGAAGGTAAAGCCCAATCATGGTATGAAAGTTTGCCGCCTGCTTGTATTTACTGTTTAAAGGATTTTCATGCTATGTTCATTGAAAGATATAAGGACTCTTATCCATCATTGAATTTAGTACAAGACTGTTGCAAGCATGCCTATAGTTTTATTGAAAGCCTTGAGAAGTTTTATGAAGATGATAATTTTATGGATGAAGAGATCATGGAGGCTCTGTATGAGAATCCATTTCAGTAGCACATAGAAATCTTAGAGGATACTTGTCAAGATCAGCAGGCTGAAGACTTCCATATGGCTGTAATTGATGAAAGAGAAGAGCTTGTTTCAGATCTGCCCACAGAAGACAGCAGCATGCAACCCATCAAAGAGAGCTTTGTTGTTGAGATCATAGACGGAGTTTTGGATTCAGATGTTCATGAACAGCAAGGTGAGATCTTTGTTCAAGTAAGTGAAAACTCTTCTTTCAATCATAATTTGGATAGTTTGAATGCCCTGTCATATGAAGATAATTACTGTTTAAGCAGAAGAAAACAAAAGGCATTATCTCCTTTGTCTGAAGAGGAGATAGATCAGCTCTTGAAAGGTCCTGTTACAGCCCAAGCTACAACAGATTTGCAATGCACACCTAGTCAGGAAAGTGTTGGAGAAACTTCTTCCTCTTTTGAAAAAGATGACTGTCTTATAATCAGTTTTGTAGACCAGCAAAAAGATAATAAAGCTGTCATGTTTGATAATCTCGAAGATTGTTTTTTGTTTAAGAATGACCTACAACACATTTTGACTACCGAAGATCATAGCATACAGGATTACCTTTCAGATTCTTCATATGTTTCATGTGCTGAAATGTTTTTACAAGAGGAGATCTGCTCATCTACCTATTCAGAGTTTTTTGAAGCCCATGAGCATACTTTTACTGAAGCACATGATGAAGGCAGATCAGAATTTGAAACAAAGGATACCTTGTTCTTTCAGCAGGAGGTGGCAGTGACAAATCTTCATGTTTTTCACGATCCTCTAGCAAGTTTGTTGCAGCCAGCAGTGATAGTGTTTATTGCAGTGTTCAGTGATGAAGGAGGTCATGGTCAGCTATGTTTTTGGATGCCCAGTGATAGGTTTGTATTGTTGACCAGAAGATCTAATCAGGAGAATCAATCAAGAAGGCATCTGCTTGATTGGTTGCATTGGCATTTTGATATAGTTTGATGTATATTGTCTTGTAAGAAACACCGGTGGTTGTCATCATGATTCCAAATCTTGATGGATTGCTGTCGTTTTTCCAAAAGATTTGTAAAGTTTTGTTTTAAGTCAGTCATGAGTCATTTGTGTTTGGTCTATTGAGTGAGTTTTTCAAGTTATTTCAGTTTGCCATCGAGTCAAGCTTCAGTTAAGTTTCAGTCAGTTTTCAGTCAAGTTTTCATTCAATAAATGTGTCAAAGTTTTGTGTCAAAGGTGTAAATAATGACTCCATCGCCCAATGAATAAAGTACTGGTCTGCTCTCCCAGAGGTCTAAGGTTCTTGGCACCTCCAAGGAGCTACCATCCCCATTGGAGCCAATGTTAGTGTCGGTCTTGAGCCCTCCATCGGTGATCAAAAGCTCTTTGCATATGCATAAGTAGGTGTCTCATCGATGTCAGTTTTGCATTCCGTTAGGCATGCCATAAAACTGATGGAGGAGCTGGTCCTTGTCCCCTTCTTGGCTTTGCTGGATCAGGTCATGTCAGGTATTAAGCTTGTGTCATATTTGTTTTGTTTTGTCTTGAAGTCCCAAGTCTTAGGTCTAGGGTTTTGGTCAAAAATCACTGCAAGGTCATGAGTCAGAGGTCCATGAGTGCCCAGCAAGCCAGAAGGAGGTATGTACATATGTTCCATTGATATTTTTCATCAGGTACAGCTCATTTATACCTTGGATTTAAAAACCCTGTTTTTAAACCCAAGGTCATGTAATATTTGTAAAAAATAAGGAAAATTTCAAAAGTCTTCAAAATGCCGGCAATAACCCTGGTCTCCTCGCCATAGTCCATCAAATGGTCAACCTGCAAAAAGAATGAAGTTAAAGCGCCTCAAAAGCTAAATTCAGGACAAAGCAACTCAAAAAGCAGTGTTAAAAGTGAATGTCAAAATAGAACATTAGAGAGTGGGTTTTATAATTTAAATTTTTTCAAATTCAACCTACAAGAGCTAAATTTCCCTCTAAACATTTCATTATGCCTCTATGAGCTAACAAAGAGGAGCAAGAGGGCGAAAAAAGTGAAGGAGGTCGAATTGCAGTGAAATTGGAGAGTTTCTCTGGTGCGCGACCACTCGGGCAGGGTGCGTGACCACCTGGGCGGTGCGTGACCACTCGAGCCCTCCTCCGCAGTGAAAATTTTACACTGGCGCGACCACTCGAGCTGCGCGCAACCACTCCAACCCTGCGCGCGACCACTCGAGCTGTAAATTGCAGAACCGGCCCAAACTCACTCGAATTGCCTTGTGACTTGTAAATTGCTCGAGGTAGGCCTCTCAAATGTTTTGAATGTTGAAAATAAGGATGATGAGCTTGTGTTTGTGCATTTTTATCATCAAAATTATGAAGAGAAATAGGTTAAGTGATTGCTTGTTCTTGTAGGCAATTTTGCTAAGGTTATGTTTGATTTCAAGGTTTTTAATTCCTTTTATTTCCTCCATTACTCCTATTATATTTACACTTGTCATCATGTGTCTCAATCTCATCTCATTTGCAAAGAATGAATCTCAATTCCCCATTCCCTACACCTAAAACCCTAATCCCTCTCATATGCATCCCTAAAACCTAAACCCTCTATACAAATCTGTCCCAAAACCCTAATTCATTCCCCACAGCAATATCATTATAAAAATATGTAAAACCACAGCAAAGATCAAATAGTGATGTGAAAATGAAAGAGCAATTGCAATAATAAAACAAAAAGACAAAAAACAGAGAAAAAATATTACTATGTGTAGCCAAGTTATTGCAAAGACAAAAGAAACTTATTGCTGTGTATAGTCCTCATAAAAACAGTGAAAAGAAGGTTGTTATTCATAACAAAAACAAAGTAAATACAGCTGTACCTATTTGTTAAAGGACAGGTTGCCTTGAAATACTGTTTGTAAAGGAAGATTGCTGTGTTTTCAGACCCAAACCTATGTATCTTTTTCCTTCTATTCCCCTAGATGCAACACATCTCCTTTCTCTTTTGAATTTGTTAAGTAAAGCCCTCCTCCCCTTATGACAAATGCAAATTAATCCCTTATTGCCCCTTAGCATCAAAAGCATATCAGTCCCTTGGAAAAACAGAGTATGTTTCAAAATGTACAGTCAAAGGACAAAATTAAAAAGCAAGTTGTTGATGCTAGTTATCATTGTTGCCCTATACCCCTGTATCATGCTATCCTTTACCCCCTGTTGAAAATTGTATTGTCCTTTCCCTTGGTGACCTTATTACATGTCTTCCCTAATAAAGATATTTCTTTGCAAATGATTTCCCGATGATGAGAGATGAGGTAACATGTTTGACATTTTGTGAATTATTCCTTAAAAGTTCCCTGTTTTTATATATTTTCCCATTCCTTATGAAAAAGTCCCTCCCCTAACATTTCCCTCATGATTTTTTCCCCTTGAAAACAACATACTTCTCAGCATTTTGCAGGCAGGGCAGCAGTCAACTTTGTCTATTTTCTCCACCTTGCTCAATAACACCATGTCAACCACTGAAACTAATGAGCAAGGTGATGACCGGTCTTCTTCTACGGAGGTTGAGGCACAGCAGAGGCCTCGTAGGGGTGGCAAAGGTGGTCATCATAGGAGAGAAGAGCCCACATCTTTAGCAGAATTACAGGCTTGCCCATTGGCAGTGACTTATTTCCAGTACATGTCATGTTTCCAGTTTTGCGAGAGGCTTGCCCAGATTCAGCACCACAGGGAGTTGGCTCGACTATTTGTTTTGCACCTTCATGATGGGCAGGTCACTCTTGCAGGGGTGAATTTTGTGTTTTCTCCTGAGATGATTTCAGAGGCTACCGAGATACCCAATGTGGGTGAGGTGTGGCCAAAGCGCAAATGGCTGGATTTTGTTTATTTTGAGCCATATGTCAGGCTAGCATTTGTACATCACTTGTTAGGGAACTTTCCTTTCAGATTCCTCCGAGAGGAGTATGCTCCGATCATGCGGCTTATCATGCATTACTTCACATGTGAGGGAAGGTTTTCACGAGTCTTTGCTTGTCACATTCGCCTGTTGATGCACTTTACCCGAGTGAGGATGATGAACATCCCGGTTTACTTCTTCCATGATATTCAGAGGATGGTGTCCGTGTTTCAGAGGCAGTCCCCAGCTCAGCAGTACAGGAGTTTGTGCCATCATGGTCTCATTCAGCTCATTGTTTCCCATCAACTGAGTCAGCAGGGCATTTCATGGGCAGATTTCATTTCCCGTGAGTTCTTTACATGGCCACAGCCAGAGCCAGAGCCAGAGACCATTTATGAGGAGGGAGGTCCATCACACCAGCCCGAGATTATTGTTCCGAGACATATGGCTTCTTCACCTCGGGTCACCTATCAGAGAGGTCATAGGACCTTATTTGCAGCAGCTCGACGAGTGCTTTCTCCACAGCAGGTGGAACGGGTCTCGTCATCTTTTTCAGATCAGCGAGTGTTATCTCCACACCAAGTGGAAGGGGCCTCGCATTCTTCATCAGCAGAGGCAGTGCAGGAGGGCAAGCAGCCCATGACAGAGGAGGAGAGAGCCGGTGACACACAGGTTGACATCATTGATCTTGATGCCCTCTCTCCTTCTTCAGATTTTTATGAGATTATCAGGCAGAGAGAGGAGGAGAACCTCGTGTTGCAGCAAAAGCTCCAAATGGCTCAATGGACCATCACTTATCTAGAACAGCGCACCAAACAATTAGAAGAAGAAAAAGAACTCGATGAGCTATGGAGGATCCGCAGTGATCGAACTTTGAACCGTAGGAGGCCCGGTGACCCATTGCCTGCTGACCGGGAGTCCATGCTTATCCGTGTGAATGCACACTTGGAGAGACTGTTGGAGAAAGCCAACCAAGACAAGAGGCTGCTACGGAACATGAAGAACCATTACTGGGCAAGGTTACAAGTTTGTAAGGCAAAACAAAGATGAAGGTACTCCAAAGGAAGTTGTCCGAGGTCCGCAAGAGGAGGAAGAAGACCAACCCGCTCCGTATCTTGGTTGAGGCCTCTCTTACTCACCATGATACTCATTAGCCTCCTCCTGGCAGCAAACTCAAGAAATTTTGAGAGTTTTGAGGCATTTTTGGCATTTTTGAGAATTTTACAGGTTTTAGCCATTGGAGTGGTCTCACCCCGCGCGCGACCACTCGGGGGGACAGCTCTGAATGAGAAAAACTTTGCATTTTTGGAATTTTCATGCAAAAATACACTTGCCTATGCATGGGGTCAAGTTTTTATGGAGATTTGGGCCTCCAAAAGCTTAAAATACATGCAAATTTTGACTTTCTGCCCACTTTTTGAGTTGCAGAAAGCTGTCTTGGGAGAAATGACTTTTGAGGGGTCAAATCAACTCCAAATTCAGAAATTCCAGTTGTGTTGGAAAGTAGACTCACAAACCTTTCCAATGAGCTATCTTGCACCTGATTTGGACACCAGGAAGGCCCTCAAACACAGCTGCCAATGTGCGCGACCACTCCGAGGCAGGGGCGCGACCACTCAGGGAAATTTTGCCAGTTTGACCATTTCGGCCTGCAAAACTCAGTTTTTACTATGGTTGACTCTTAATGCTTGTAAATGATGAATTTTTGGATAATTTTCATGGCACATGGATACATTTACTCTCCTTTAACCCTTCTAGAAGTTTCCTTGATGTAAATAGTGAATATTAAATGCATGGATGGGTTACCTAAGTTTTAGAGGCAAGTTGTTTTGATTGCCTATTATCTAGTGCTTAGTTTAGAATTAGTTCAAACTGCTCCTAGGAAGCTGAGCTCGACCCCTAGAGGTGGGGAAAGGAGTTAGATGATCTATATTATGCCTTCTCTTACTCATTTTCATGGTTGGACTCTTGAGGGAGAAGCTCTATTGTATATTTTACTTGTATCTCTGCAATTTGAGGAAAAGGAAGGCCAGGGTTTTGCAGACATCATTGTGGATTCTTGTGGATAATTGTGTTGATGGTGTGTTTCCTACTTGTCATTATAAGTGTGTTTATGTGTTCCATCTCTTATTCTATTGCTGCTAATTAAACAAAAGAAGTGATAAAGTTTGAATTCATGCATGCCATGCTCAGCTTTCAATTTTGTTTAATATTTATGTTTTCCACTGTCTAAAGAGGATTCAAAGTCATTGTTTGCCCTCTTTAGCTCCCTCTCTTTCTTCCTTGATCATCCATCTCAGCTTAAGGCATCAGCACAAACTCCTTCCTTGCCCCAAAGACCCACCTGCAAAAACTGAGCTCAATCCCCACACCCTGAATTGCACTCCCTCCAATTGCCATCAAAAACCCCAAAAACTTTAAATCAACCCTCCTCATCAGTTTACTAGCCTAATATCTTTGATCCTAATTGGTCAGTTCACCCCATTGAGAAAATACCTTGAGTCTGACCGGAGAGAGTCTTCTCCTTCCTCGTAGGGCTAGCTACGAGGTGTAATGGTTTGATGTAGCCTTGAGATTTGTCTATCTCAGCCTAGGTGAAATTTCAAGCGCTAACAGGTAGATCAGGTTGAAAGGGCAACTTCCAGGTAAGGCTAAATGGTACACCCAGGAGAAGGTAGAGGAAACTTTTCCTCACCTCATTAAGTAGAATCTCTTTGGAACTAAAAGACTCCCAACATGGGGAGGTATGATCCATATTGGATCAATGTATCATTCATAATATCTCTCAATGTTTTTAGAGTGGAAAATTTAGAGGAATCAAGCCGAAGGTTCATTTTTGGTGGTCTCAGTTTGGAAAATTTTGGGTGAAAAAATTTAGGAGCCATTTTAAGGCCCCAAATTAGCACTTTTTATGGTCCTGACTAGTAGGCTATTGAGATGTGTTATAATCGGGTCATTAGGAGGAAAAGGAGTTCTATTTTATTTGAGTGTGTTTTGTTCTATAATTGAGCAGATTAAGTGAGAGTGGATAGAGAGAGAGCAAATAGAGAGGGTTGGTGCACTATAACAACCCACACGCCACAAGTCTCACTTCTTTGTACTTGAATCCATTTTTGTCTAGAGAAAGAGAGAGCTTATCAAATTAACCTTCTAGTTGGGTTTTCTTCCATAAAGGTTTTTCATGTCATATCTTGTGTTATTATGGTTGTAAGTGATTGTATTTGTGTCTATTCTCTATTTTCTGTATTTCATATATTGTAACATAAGCATAACACAATAATAAGCAAATTTAGAAATCTAAAAAAAATTAACCCTCATAACATATATTTCAGATTTTAAGTATAATTTTATCATATTTATTATGATGAATTATTTAATAAAATATCTGTTGAAAATGCAACAAGATGATGGAGCTTAGTGAAAAGAAGTCGCCTTCACTAAGTGGGCCCGCATGCTATTTTTGGCGCAAAGTCTATTTTTAGACATATGGATCATGGTCTATGAGTTGCAGGATGTTATTTATGGAAGATTGGTCATGTTGGTAAAAATAGATGGACTTCTATTTTTAGACATATGGGCGGAGTCTATTTTTATACTGCCAGTCTAAAAATAGAACAATCGAATATTATTAGCTCTTAATAATATTTGGACTATAAACATTATCTTATCCTCTTGCAACACTTCAGTTCGAGCTACGGATGTGGCACATGCAACTGCCAGAAGGAAATACACTTTTCTTATGGGTTAGTTGAGCTATTGCATGATGGAATTCAGTTAGAACTCAAGTGATTGAGTTTGGTGGAGTTGATTGAGCAGTTGATGGAGTTGTGTTCAGTTTGACTTAGTTGAACTAGTTGTATTTAGTCTAACTGCCAAATACACTAGTAACGAGTGATGTGAATTAATTATTAATTAATTCACTAATTATTAACTCATAAATCAACTAAAGAATAAATCAGTTAACTCAATGCATGGACAGTTGAGTGGAGACAAGTGTTAGAGGTGGGTGAAAGGGTGAGTCTACTATCAGTTGTGACTATAGCTGTGCATGAGATTTGCACAATCATTGATTGAGATTGCCAATGAGGATTGCGCAGTACATGCAAAGGGAAAACGAGCTTGGATCATTCCTATTCTCATCTTGGATTGCGCAGTAGAGGCAGGCAAACAGTGGAGGAGATTTGAACCTGTGGCTTGATTCAGATCTGAGCTAGTTTTTGTGTAGCAAGTGGAGATAGTACTGAGTACTTGTGAGGAGTATTGTATTATGTATTGTTACATGTTCTCTATCATTATAATATACAGATAGTTTGGGGTTTTCAGCTATATGCTTTCCCATTACATACTGTGTTGATATGTGTGATTGATGTTTCAATGTGCGCATGCGATTGTTTTTTATTTCAAAATTGATGATCAACGTAGAGGAGGTTATGTATTATACATGCATTCCGCAAATAGTGTATAATCAGGATAATATCTGTGAATAAGTGTTATATTATTCAAAATTTCTACAATATCCATAACAATTTATAAATTATAAATATTTTTTTAATATTAATAACATGGCAAAAAATGTTTTTTAGTCTTTATTAATCACATAGACTACCAAAAATATAAAGAATTATAACTAGCAATTGTCCCAAAAGGTACAAAGAGAGGCCGATAGGATTATTAAATTGGAATTGTTGATTTTTTCTAGAAGAGATGTTGGTTCAAGCCTAACGGATGAGAAATTTGAGCTGGCTAAAGGCTTTCTAATTGTTTTTTATTATGGTAAAATTATATTGATAATTCATTGGTTTTACTTTCAAAAGCTTGAAGGAATTTGAAGAGTAGGTATAGAATTGCTTTGTGGAATTTGATCCCAAAATCTGCTTTGTAAATACATACTCAATGAAATGTTAATTGGTTGAAACCCTGCACAAATTTTTGATATAAGCAAATAAGCCAAAAAGGTTGAAAGGCTTAGACCTGCTTCGGACAAGCATAATCCTTACTCCACTCCAAATAAGAGTTTCAATATACAGATTAGGATACTATGCAGGAAAGCATGCCTTATGAACAGAAAAGGAAAAAGATAACAGTGTTTTAATTGCCATATGCAAGGCCTTCACAGATTGCCCCATGACAACATAAAAGGAACTAACAATATAAAACATGCATCCATAACAGCAAAGGTAAAAGTGCAGCAAACATGCATTCATCCAAAAAATTGCAGTAGGGAAATAGCCAAACAGTATATATGTTCTTCCATTAATCAAAGAATTTAATAATAGTGTGGTGACATTTAAATGGGGGTTATAGTGGTGGGTATTGCTAAATTCTGTCACCAGGCTATTAGTATTGCTAATTGCAATTTGGGTTATAATTCCGAACTCACACTATTAGTATTGCGAATTGCAATGGGTTATATTTCCGAAATTATTGTATAATAGATTTAAAAAAAATATTAATAATAAAAATCAAGAATATATTATTTTTATGTTTTATTTAAAAAAATTATGAAAAAACTAAATAGAATGAAATTGATATTTGATTTAAAAACTCTAAAATGTCCGGAAACTCGCTATGGAGATGACTCGCTGTTATTTAAACTCACATCGTGATAGTGATTCATTCGAAATTAAAGAGAGTGTTGAGTTTGGCTTGCGTCGGCAACGCCATCCTCGGCTTCTTGGCACCAATTTCGCCTAATTTCTTGGTTTGTTTGATACTCTGTCTATTCTCTAACGACATATTTGAAATGAGCACCATGCCCATCTTCTTGATGCTCAATTCTCGGTTCGAATCCAATGAAAAACCGGGGAGTGGGAGTGAGCCGGGAAGTTGTGAGTGGCGTGAAGCTAGCGTGTAGTCTGGTGGGACATTTTTATACTTTAAAAATTTACAACAATAATAAAACTAAACTGACATATTATTTCGTTTACATTAGAAACACCTCATAAGAGAATTACATAATAAACTATGACATTAAACTCATCTAGATTCATAGTGATATTTACCAAATCAATATAAAACCACAATTCCCACAAACTTTTTGTTTTTAGTAATGAACACTTGTGATTAATGTTTATTTAAACAATGTATAAATATATTCTATTTACTTATCATAAAAGAGTTAATTACATAAATTAGTTATTTTTAAAATTATTATAAATTTACTTATCATAAAAGAGTTAATTACATAAATTAGTTATTTTTAAAATTATTATAAATTTTATTATATAAAGTAAAAATATTTAAAATAATTTTTAAATTATACATATGAATTCAATACTTAAAAAAATCGAATTATTTAAATAATATTTATCACAATTAAAACAAATCTCTAACAGATATCAACATATTAAAAAAAAAAAAAATTGGAAACATATGAGAGTTACTTGCATATGAGACCACGAAAAACAAATTCTGAAAACATAACAGACCACGAAAAACAAATTCTAAAAACATATTCTAAAAACATAACATATGAGACTTACTTGCATATGAGACTACGAAAAACACATTAACAGAAAAAGGAAATTCAAAAAACATTTAATGTGATGATCGCTATATTGCAGATAGGAATTTAAGTAAACATCTCCATGACCACCATGAACGCCATTTCTTTTATAACGATGAGTTGCAGGTTTGTGAGATCGATTATATGCAGCTGAAATTTACAAGGTTTATAGTGGGTCGATCATATTCAGCTGAAAGCTACAATGTTTATATTGGAGATCAAATTCTAAATTTAAGTGTGATGGCTAATCCATTGATTGTTAAAACTGTAAATTGGTGATCAAATCTTGGGATCGTTGTGATGATTAGATCTTCAGATCTAAAAATGGCAGATCTAATTTTTAACAAAACTAAATAAACCACTCAAAGCTGGGATGGGAAGTGCAGAGCATCTTCTGAACTCGATAAAGCCGAGCGCGCACGTCATGTTTAGGCCCACAAGCTCGACTTGGATGAACCAGGACAGGAATCTATCATTATTGGTGTGGGTTCCACTGTAGATTTTCCATGGCGTGGTTACAATAACTTTGAATTGTATGTCTAGATTTTCCATGGCATGCTTACAATAACTTTGAATTTTCGGTCAAGATAGTGATAGTGTCTCTAGGTTTAAATAAGCGCGTTGTCAAACGATCCTGGAATTTTAAGAATGCATTAAACCCATATAAGAAATTGTAGGGTTGTATGAGCTGTGCACATGCAAGTTCCTTGTTTTCTTGTGTTTAAAATCTTAGTTTTTTTTTAGCTTTTTTCTTTCAATCTTTGCTTTTTTATGAGTTTTTTTTGTGCTTTCTTGATTTTCTGCATAGAATCTTTTTTCGTGAGCTTTTGTGTTTTTTTAACTTTCTGTGCTTTCTTAATTTTTCGTTATTTCGTTTTCTGGTTTAGATCAACGGTTAAAAGTGTATTCCCTGATCGAACGGATCAGGGTAAAAATGTTGACGAAGAAATTGATGCATAGGAAAGCCTATTGACCTAACAAGCACATACACTCTACAAGTATCCTATCAAGCAATTTTAACCTCCAAAATCATAGGGGATTGTAAGAGACACGTGCACATATCAAGCAACTTGGACTTAGGGTTACAGTTTTAACACATTTATAAACTTCTACAAGTTAAATACAAGTTGTGTGCTTAATCATATTTAATATTTTTATCGGATGATTCTTAGTGGATGTTGCATTTTTTTTACATAATATTATTAATGGTTTTAATGTTATGTTTTTCTATTGGGTCGTTGAAATTATTAGTATCTATATAATTTATATTTTGTTTTCATATTTTGAAATAAAGGTAAATAAATAATGGAGGCAGAGATTATCAAAGATATAAATGTTATTAAAAATATTATTATAATAAAATAAGATGATGTATTATAAAGAAATTATTAAATCAAAATTAAAAAATATAAAATTGTCTTTTTATTATATATATTTCATGAAATAAAATAAATATCGCAAAAATAAGAGTGAATTCTTATTATCTTCAAACTAAGATAAGGAAGTTGACAAAATATATAATATTTTGGCATGAATGATTTGACCTATGAAATGAATAATCTAGAGGATGAAAGTACTTTTCCTTTAATTATTCTCCTTATAAAGACATTAGAATTAATTTTTAGTCCATTTATAATAAAATCAAACTCATGTATTGTTAACACATAAATTCAAAGAAAAATTTGAAATTTCTTTTGAAATTATTAAGTTATAAAAACAACTTGATAAGTCAAATTAATTAATTTAAGTTTATAGATTAATTGGATAAATCAAATTAATGCATTTAAATTTATAAAATCTAATAAATCAAATTTGGCTCAGTCGGGAGACTCATTTTACAACCCAAGGGAGATGTGTGATTTCATCCGTGCTCAACCTTGGGTTGACACATATGCATTTTAAAATAAAAATAAAATATTCTTTAAATAAAAAAAATTGTCCCCCATAAAAAAAGAATGGATATACACATGATTGATTAGTTTTAATTAAAAGTATTATAAAATCTTTTAGTATTGATCACCATAAAAAAATTCTTTTTTTTTTAAGCTCCGCTTGTGAGACATGTTAGCTTCCAATCATTTGAATAAACAAGGGCTTGCCAACATGCTTTTTGCCAATTGTGCTACTACCCACATACATCATTAAAAGATTCAATGCTTAAAAAGGAGTAATTAATAATAAATTCAATTACTTCATGATAAAAGTAATAAGAAGGTGACATGTAATTAATTTAATTCTTAATATAAAATTTATAAGTAGCATTTAAAAAATATTACTAAGAATAAAAAATTCAAAATGAGTCATAAATAAAATCATTTTAATATGGATAATAAAGTCCATAAATAAATCATTTCAAATAAAATATCTCTCCTCTCTCTAAAACAATAGAAAAAACTAATTTTTTGTGGTTAAAACATTTTAAGTAATCTCACTATTTTATATTATGATCATTTTTAAGTATATTTTTTCGTCAATTTTGTTTGAATTCGGGCAAAGATGTGTTGGAAATGCAATTTTAAGTTGTGTAGTGTACACAATCCAAGTGCCCAACTAAATTTTGAAGACATTAAATCCATTTTAGACATTCAAAAATACAATTTAGAAAATGAAAAATTATATATATATATATATATGTATATGTATATGTATATGTATATGTATATGTATATACATATACATATACATATACATATACATATATATATATATATATATACCCAATAGAGATCAATATTAATTACAAATCTATCAAGTTTCCATAGGAATCAATTTTGTCGAGATGTAAAATTTTTATTGAAGTTTTGCACTCTAAAAAAATGTTTGCACCTTAAGAATTTTGGTCACTTTAGGCTCTTGCTAGATCCATGGTTAAGTTGGATCTATATGGGTCCAAATTAAAGATAATCATCATTATCATCATTGTTAATATTCCAGATACAGATGCGTTATTATTAATTCATTGGATAGAAAACAATTTTAGAAATATTGCAATAAAGAAAAGTTATATTATATTCCATCACTATTGTCATTTTTAAACAATACAAGAATAGATAGTGTATTTAAATACAATGTGTTATTGTCAATTGAATGTAACTTGAGTGGTTGGGTGAAATGTTATTATTATCCCTACTTGAATCCAATTCTTGAATAGGACATGACGAACTTATAATGAATTGATGTCCTTGTAATGACTTCGAGCTTTGTTGTTTGAAAATCTATTAAAATACCCAAAAAAACATATATGAACAATTTACAATCTTCATATCATAATTTAAATTTTGCCTTTTTCTAAGCCCAAATACATGCTTGGCTTAAAATAAATTATTAACTTACAGAACTACAAATTATACATATAAATTAATATGAATTAATAACTATAAACATTCCCTTCCCAACAACTTCCCTCCAACTACCCCTAAAACCAATGTCCAAACTATTTGAAATATTTAAAAAATTATTTAAAAAATTATACCTATAAATTAATAACCATAAACATTCCCTTCCCAACAACCTCCCCAAGCCACCCCTAAAACCTATGTCCAACCATTTGAAATATTTGAGGAATTATTTGAAGGATTTATCATTGATGAGAATACAATTGGCTCCAATGACTTTGCTTCATCTACGTTAGACAAGGACACTATATCATTTTCTAGCTCTAAATTATTTATCTCATGGAGTTTCTTAATCCCACCAAATGGGTTGTCCACATTGGCTAGAAGCGTATAAGGGAAAGGCATAGGCCATTTCCACATCATGACCTATAATCGAAATGCATTTGGAAAATTACATTAGTTGATTTTTTCTCAAATAATTTCTACTTTCTATATTTGTGCTTTTATCTTTTCCCTCGGATGCAGTGCACGTTTTAGGCAAGGATCTTCCTCATGATAAAATGAAAAACATCCAATAATAAAGTGCATGTATTTATACAGTGGTGGTGTGTGGTGAGACGATTGGTTTTGTTAAGTGAAACTCATGAGGTCAGGGTTTAAATTATATTGAGTTTATTGTTCTCTTATGGTGTGCGGTTCAAGGAGTAGACTTCTTATTAGCTAAAGTCTCGGCTCTTGCCAAAATCATAAGAAATTAGTATATAATCTTAGATCTTTTACTAGCTAAAATCGAGTAGACTCCCTATTAACTAAAGTCTGCCAAATTAATAAGAAATTAGTATATAATCTTGAATCTTTTTTAAATTAGACCACCACGTTAAATTTACTTAAAATTTAAAATGTCAATAAAACATCTCTATGTTATAATTGACATCGCAAAGGAAGAGATGACAAACAACTTGATTGACGGTGCCTTAGCCTGCCACATCATCAGTGGCACCCCTAAGTACCTCTCACATTATCTCGTCGAACATGCCTACTAGCTAAAGTCTTGGCTCTTGCCAAAATCATAAGAAATTAGTACATACTCCCTACTAGCTAAAGTCTCGGCTCTTGCCAAAATCATAAGAAATTAGTACATACTCCTTACTAGCTAAAGTCTCGGCTCTTGCCAAAATCATAAGAAATTAGTAAATCGAGTAGACTTCCTACTAGCTAAAGTCTCAGCTCTTGCCAAAATCATAAGAAATTAGTGTATAATCCTGAATCTTTTTTAAATTAGGCCTGACAATTACTAATTCACCACGTTAAATTTACTTAAAATTTAAAATATCACTAAAACAACTCTATGTTATAATTGACGTCTCACAGGAATTGATGACAAACAACTTGATTCACGGTGCCTTAGCCTGCCACATCATCAGTGGCACCCCTGAGTACCTCTGACATTATCTCGTCGAACATGCCTACCATTCAACATCTCTATGTTATAATTGACGTCGCAGAGGAAGAGATGACAAACATCTTGATTGACGGTGCCTTAGCCTGCCACATCATCAGTGGCACCCCTGAGTACCTCTGACATTATCTCGTCGAACATGCCTACTATTCCGTGAATACGATCCCAGCAGGGATTGATTGTTACTTGGCTAGCCACGTCATTATCCTTCGATTATCTCCGACATTATGTCAGCGACCACCACTAACGCGCAGCGAATATTGCCACTCGCCACCCCTGAGACACCATGTCATGATAATATTTCCTCTAGTCGGCAGCAACTAGTGTCACGTTGCTCGTGTCTTCTGTATTTTATTTCTTTTCATTTTTATGTTTTTTCCTGAATAATTGTGGGCCTCCTCATACACATGGGACGGTTTCCCACGTGTAAAGTTTTGATTGCGTTTTTTGTATTTTGTTTTTGGCTGGATAGTTTTCTTTTTAATTACCGGATTTTATGTTTTTTTTTTTTTTTAATTAAAAGAAATTTAAAATAATGAGAATGAATTGGATGGTTAAGGATATGTATTTTTTTTAAATATTATATATTCAAAATTTAAAACTTTTTAAATATATTTAGGTATTTTTTAAATTATAAATGGTTTTTTTAAAAGAAAATTATAATAATTTTTAAAAAATTATAATAATTTTTATATCTCTAACTTCACATAATTAAAAAAATTTATAATATATTTTTATATCCATTTATAAAAGTTTTTATTTCTATTTTTTGTTTTTTTTTTTTTTTAACTTAAAATTATTTATATCATATTAAAATTTTCATATTTAAAACTCTATTACAATAATACTTCTCACTTCTCAATCATGAGTTTCCTTTCTTCTATATAGGGAATTGTACTACTTAAAATGGTTTATATTATATTAAAAATCTTCATTTTAAAACCTCATTGTAGTAATATTTTCAATCACAAATATTTTTTTCCTCTATAGAGGGAATTGAACTTCTATCTTTTACAAATAGTCATGCTTTATTTATTGAAAGGTTGATGTAGATATTGATATAGTGATGGCTAAGGAGTCAATTAAGTAAATAAATTTATTTGTTTAATTTTACTTTTTCCTTTCGTAAATGAATAAAAAATCTTAATTATTAGTATTTAATAGTTTCTATATTATATAGTTTTCAATGTGTTCATAAACAAAAGTGAGATATATATAATTATTCACTTTGAAATTGTTCCTAAACTATAAAACCACTTTTATCTAAAATCTATCTCCCTAGTATATTATGTAAAAAAAAAAATATTTACATGTAAAAAAAATAAAAATATATATTTATTTATATTCCTAGTATATCATAATTTTTATATTAATAAAATTTTTTTTTTATATAAATATTTTATTTGACATGATTTTTAAATTCAACAATATATTAAGAATTAAATTTAAACTAGGTGTAATTTATTTTTTATCCATTTATTTTTTATAATTCATTTTATCCGTCATTATTAGCCTATATTACAAAGACTCATTGAAAATTTTTCTTGGCCTACCATCATTTCATATATCTCATTCATAAATAGAGACGACTAATTGAAAAAGGGGAATTGTGGGTCCAAAAATTAGCAACGTTTTCCGGACAAAACTTTGTAATCTAAAATATCCCTTGACCCCATTTGCCATCATTATGTAATCTGATTAAAGAATAGGGAAGGCTAGTCTCATCAAGGGGAATCGTACCTTAAAAATGCTTTATGGACAAAACAATATTTAGCCGATAAGAAAAGCATTGTTTGTTGTTTTATCGTTTGCATTATTTGTAATTTTATCATTTTATGGGCATTGATTGATTATAAAATTGGTGTTAATTTGGTAAAATAATAGGTTTTTTTTTTTAAATCATTGAATGCATTTTTGTGTAAAAAGATGTTTGAGTTTTGATTTAAATAAATAGTCATAATATTTTATTTATTAAAATAATGTACATATTAATATAAAAATATTTAAAAAATTAATTTATTAAAATTATTTTTTACTTAAATTTTTCATTTTTTAAAACCATTTAAATAAGATGAAAAAACTAATATTTTTAAACAAATTAAAATTAAAATGAAAATAAAAATAAAAAAAAGATATATATATATATATATATATATATATATATATATATATATATATATATTCTTTAAGGAATATGTGAAATAATATTCTTCTACTATATATAAATATATTATTATATAGATATAATATTATTATTCTTGTAATATTATTCTTGTATAAGAATAATAATATTATATCTATATAATAATATTTTATATTATGAATTATTCATAGTACAAGAATATTATTTCACATATTAAGAATAAATATATATATATATATATATATATTATTCTATAAAGAATATGTAAAATAATATTCCTGTACTATGAATATTTTATATTATATATTTTTATTCTATAAAGAATATGTGAAATAATATTCTTGTACTATGAATAATTTATAAGATAAAATATTATTGTATGGATAAAATTCTTTATATTTATGAATGGTATAGATAATCAAAATCGTAGGGAGTCATAAAAAGATCATGTACTCTATATATATCATATTAAGTAATTGTGGCCACCAAAATCATAAGAATCACAAAAAGCATATATAACTATGGAGTAAATTAGATAAATGGTTATAGTTTTTACATACTTTTTGATAATTTTTTAAGAGTCAATATCATAAGGCAATTTTAAAAAAAAAATGTTAATGTAGTATTTTTGATGTAATAAGTACACAAGGACATTTGGCAATATAACCAAGACTAGGGTTGTGATGATAAAAATGATGGTTGAATTAAGCATCGGGAAACAAGCTATGAATAAATAACCAACACTACCTTATAACCATGCTCTAGTTTTTATGACCGTTGAATCTTTTGTTATATATAGAAATTTACTATTAAAATACACTTAGAACAAAGTTCAACTTGGAAGGATTTGACATATTGGTAACAAATCAATTGTTATTAGTTGCAGAAGCTGACCACAAACCATTAAATCCAAAATTTAAAACATAATTAAAGTAACTTTTGATCATTTTGGTGACTTTTGG
Source organism: Pinus tabuliformis (assembly GCA_031772625.1). Lineage (NCBI taxonomy): Eukaryota > Viridiplantae > Streptophyta > Pinopsida > Pinales > Pinaceae > Pinus > Pinus tabuliformis. The sequence goes on from CM062817.1 coordinate 501,696,261, forward strand.
GAACTTTTTTTTTTTGCTAATGCAAGAGTTGGACCTATTATTCATTAATAACAAATATAATATAGTGAGTTGTACAAAATTCTTAGATTCTGAGAGAAAGGACGACTGCTAAACAGCTTTGCAACTTCCCAGACCCAATACAAAACGAACTTCCAAAGAAATAAACCCCTTAAAAAGCATAATAAATTGCCAGAAACTCGCCCAAAAGCAAAGAAATGGGTTCTGAGGCCCGATAAGAGAACCTCGGATCCTCCGAAGAACACCGACACCGAAAGACAGTCTCGTCCACTAAAAGATTCAACCATGGGACGATACCAAACCAACAAATGGTGAAAGAACCAAGCCGCAGGAGCAAACAGCCCGCCAAAAGCCATTCCATCTGCACCGTTGAAATACCCTGAAGAGATCTGAAGATGGAGCAAAATATCGCACCAACCAAAATACGCGGAAGATAGCGTGTGATCACAATGGTATTGCACCCGACCCCAAAGCCATGTGTCACCTCCTTAGTGGGATCGCTCCCAAAAATCTGAAACCGCTTACCACTCGAGCGAGCCGCGATCAACGGAAAACCACGCATTAGAAAAAGAAAGACCGGAAAAATAAACCGGCTCGTCCATAGCCGGTCAATCCGCACCATTCAAACACCATAACGAGATTTGACGGTGGAGCACAATATCGCACCCACCATCCTATGTGGAAGATAGCTTGCGATCACAGTGGTAATCCTCCCGACCCTGATGCCACGTGGCACCATCTGAGTGGGATCGCTCTCACAAAGAAGAAACCACTTGCCACTCGAGCAGGCCGCGAACAACAGGAAACCACGCAAGTTGCGGAAAGAAAGACCGAGAAACAACAACACCGGTTTCTTAGTTGATAGGGATCCTCTGCTCCCCGACGTATGCCGCTCAGACCTATCAAGATCTGAAGCGCTAGGTATACAACTCCCGCCTATCGACTTCCCGTGAAGCACAATCCTCCTTGTCAATACCACTGTAGAACAACGGGAAACCCCGGTAATCTTATCCAAACCAGAGTCAATAAACCCCATTGTGAGCATGTTGTTGAGCCGACCCCTGCTGGTTGACCATACCCGTCTCCTTAGCTCTATTAAGGAACATAGTATTGTCTTCAATAGCTAGGTTTTGACAGTTTGTTTTTAGCCTGTTGTTAGGTAGATCGCACCATTTCATTACAACCTTGTTATATGTGCAGACAACACCTTGGTTAGCTAGCAAATCCACTAGCTTATTGGCCTTTCTTCTCACATTTGCAAATCTAACTATTCTCAAGCTCTGTAGATGATTATGAATTCGTTGGAAGGCTTGAATAAGCCTCCAATTTGAAGAGGCTTTTTCCAGTCTTGTTCCCCAGCTTATTCTTCTGACAGAAGTGATGACGATTTCGGAGTCCGCTTCAATGATAGTGTTTTGCCGATTTTCCTGAACCAGGAACTTGAGACTTTGCTCAATGGCCATTACCTCTGCCATGTTGTTGGTATTTTTTCCTAAGTTGCCATAAAAGATGAAATGAATATCTCCTTTGTCATCTCTTAACACCCCTCCATGGCCTGCCTTGCCTGGATTACCTTTGGAGGCCCCATCGATGTTGAATTTGAGAAAGCCCTTTGGTGGAGGATGCCAGAAATCAAGTTCTGGGTCCCCCATTGACCCAATCCTGACAGAGCCGTGAGGAACCAGTCCCTGCAAGTCTAGCCTACAGAGAATTCTCCAAACTGAGGCCAAGGGAGGGCTTGAGGGAAGATTTCTGATGTTGATACTAATTGTTTCCTTAATCTGTTTTAGGATTCTATCAAAGATGTTTTGGGAAGAGTTCTTAACATTCTGGAATATCCTGTTGTTCCTTTCTTTCCAGACATTCCAGATAATGAAACCTGGAGAAAGAGCCCAAGCAGACCTGAGCACTGCATTATCTAAAAAGTTCTTTCTCCATTTGGTGAGGGTATTGAAAAGGCTTCCAATATCTCTGTTAGAGTGTTGGAAGATAGCTACAAAAGAATCCCATAATCTAGAGGTGAAAGAGCAATTGTTGAGAAGATGCTCAATGGTCTCCTCTTGGGCTTCACAAAGCTGGCATCTGGAAGGCCCTAGAAATCCTCTTTTCCTAATATTATCCCAGGTCAGTATTTTCCTTTGAAGAACCAGCCACAAAAAGAGTTTAATTTTCATCCAGCCCAGATGTTTCCAAAGGTTTTTCCAAAGCCTATTAGGAGCATGGGGATTGAGCTCAAGGAGAATGAGTTCAGCCTCATTAAGATTGAAGTTCCCTTGATTGTTTTTGCCCCACCTCAGTTGGTCATGCCCACTAGAAACCAGGATTTTCCTTTTCTCCAGCATTTTCCTCAGTCTTTCAGCTTTGGTTGAAAGATGACTGTTCTCTTGGAGGTTTAAATTTCACTAATTTCTCCACTTCCCTGCATTGTTGATTGGATCCCAAAAATTCCTGACTTGGGTGAGCTCCTTAGCATCAGTCTCTGCCTTGAGGTCCTTCAAGTCCTCCTGTAAGAGAATGGGTTCTTGTTGCCATCTGTCCTCCCAAAATAAGGCCAAGTCTCCCTCTCTAATTTCCCAAAAGCTATGGTCTTGAATCAATCTTCTGTTATCCCAAGCTTTGTTCCACATATGAGATCCTCTTATGTTCCCATCCATCCGTATGTGTTCATTGATAGTCCAAGTGCTTGCATATTTTTCCTTCCATGTGATGGCCCATTGTGCTTCTAGTTCCTTTATCCATCTCCACCAAAGTTTAGCACCTAGAACCTTACCAAGAATCTCAGGATCATCTAATCCAAGGCCCCCGTGGTTTTTGGGTTTGCAAATTTTGTCCTATGCAACCAAGGCCCATTTCTTCTTGTCCTCACCTTTGCCCCAAATGAAGTCTCTTTGAATATTTCTCATTTGATCCAGAATACCTTTGGGAGCAGGGATGGTCGAAAGCATAACATTATTCAAACTCTCCAAAGTAAATAGACCCAAGACCTAATAATTAAGAACTATTTTGGACCACCTTTTATAAGGAATGAGAATGTGAAGAATAGTTTCCATTCCTATATGAATACATAAAACTAAGAAAATAGTGAAATATCAATAGTTTTCCATTAGATGAAGGGGAGGAGGAGAAGATAATAAATTTGTTTGATGATGTCTTTGCTAGCTACATCATCGCCCCCAAGTACCTCTAAAATTATCTCATCAAACATGCCAATAATCTATGAATATATCCCCTTGGCCACTGACGACTAATAGTGCCTTGGTTACCCATGCCATCGTCGCCCAAGTTCCTTTGACATAATGGCCTCTATAATGTACCATGATATGATCTAGTAGGAATTTACTCAAATTATTTTCTACACATATTTTATTAGAACTAAAATTATGGTGGACACATTTCCTACACATATTTTTTTCATTTTCACTTTTTAAATAATATTATGGTGGAAATTTTCAATTTTTCACTTTTAAATTATAATTTCCAACCTTTTTTCATATTAATTTATTATAATTATGATATGTTATTTTATAATTTACATTCCATCAATATTTGGTTGTAAAATATACTTTGCTTCTCTAAATACAACACTTAAGTAGAACCTCATAGTAGTATAATAGCTAGTAGGTTGCATTGTGAGCATGATTACCTACTTAGTTTTCTTCATTTCTCTTTTGTGCTATAAATCTTTTTAAATACTAGTATTTCTTTTCTTTTTTCCATAGGAAACAAACTATAATTTTTCATTCTTTCAACAAATATACAAACATTAGATTTTATAGATGCACTCATTGTGCATTGCTTGACTTCATCCATGTTTGTGGCTTGGTTCAGAAAATATTTATATTTTGACTGTTCCGGGACAAATCTGAATTTTGTCCATGAAACCGATAGGTAAATACCCATTACCATCCAGCAAAAAAAAGGAACCAACAGTATGAGACCTATCTATCCCATTTATAACACATATATTCAGCAAAAAACCATCAGAATTTAAATTGTATCTACCCTTTTTAAGGGATGAATTTTATAGTACAATGCGTACTCAATTTTTCAGGAATATTTACATTTCAAAAAGCAAAAAGGGACATGTTCAACTTTGGCTAGCCTATTTGCTAAAAGGTTAGTGGTAAAATTCATATGCAGTGTTGTCCCTCTGCTCTTGGATGTGCCATAGGTCATGTTCATCTTTAGCCCATATTTTGAAAGTCGATAAGCCATAACATTTCGCTCCCTATAGATATGTGAACATATAAAGAAATTGAATGAGTCTTTTAGTCACCAAATGTCTTCTAGGATTGGACATAAAAACAAATCCTTACAAAATTGTGCATTTTTTAGCCAATTAACTACTAAAATAGAGTAATCATACACTTGAATCTATGTGCAATCCTTTTCCTTTGCAAAGAAATAAGTTTTTTCAAGCTAGTAATTCGGCCTTGTTGTTTATGTCTCGGCCAGACCTAATTTTAGCATGAAAAGAGTGATTAGATGACAAGAGGAAAACGTATCCCCACTACTCTTGTTTCTAGAATCACTAAAAGCCCGAAGTACTAGTATTTTTTAGTTCCTATCTTATATGGTTTTTAACATCTCTATTTAAAATAGTTAAATACACTCAATATTTAATCTTGAAATTGTTGATAAAATCTCTCTTATCTAGAAATGTATGGTCTCACATTATATAAAAATACTTATTTACTTGAAAAAAAATAATAAAAATATTAATTCATTATAACATCAAAGTTTATTTTCTTTTTATATAAAATAGTTATTTATTATAAAACGTTTTCTTTGTTATCATTCTCAATTTCAACGATATGTTAATAATTGAAATTTAACCAATTATAATTTATTTTTATTTATCTTCTTCCACTACCCGGCTATATTCCAAATAAATTTTGTTTAATTTGAACAAGCTACTTGAAAATATTTCTGGCCCCATTTGGCATCATTTCATACATCTCATTCATGAATAGGGAATTCTGATCTCATTGAAAGGAACTTTAGCTCAAGAAATTAACAATATTTTCCAGAAAAATCTATGTACTCTTTGAAAATGTCCATGGAACCTATTTTTTTTCATTTTATAGCCTCATTTAAAAATAGATAATGCTAGTCTCGTCAAATGACCATGCCTCTTTTATGACTTTCGATGAATTTGGTGGTATATGTCATTGATAGGGACACACAATCTATATGTCATTGATAGAGACACACTATCTTATTAGTCCATGCCATCTGGAAATGACATGGGACTTTGGCATGGGACTATAGTAATCAGTTTGATGCAGTTGACATTAGTTAGTCTTCATGTTTCCGAAGTTTTTTTCTTTCATGTTTTTAATTTTGAGATTAATCCTTTCTCATTCAACTTCACCGTCTTATTTGGCCTCTTCCCGAGGCAAAAGAGGCAGGACTATATAATATTTTGGGTTTAGGCAGTTCATTTTTTTGAAATATTTTGCATTTAGGAACTAATGTTAACATTAATTTGAGTTGATATGGTTGTAGGTAGTTGCATGGAGCTTATTAAGGTTTATTTGGTTTATTTTCTATGTCACATATCGGAGAGCCTATGGTATTACAGGTGCAGGGATTATAGGTGTATGTATGCATGCAAATCCAGGTGGATGGATGCTATGACACTCTTGTTGAGACTCAATCGACATTCTAGGCCATCTGAGACTCAATCACAGACTGGGAGACTCTTCATTTCCACTTGTCAATGCCAGCCGAGAGGACATTAGGTCCAGGAAGGAGGTAGTGATTCATGACAGACGACACCCAAACACTCATTACTCACCAGACCAGGAGGTTTACACAGGGAGGGGCCTCATCACAGGGAGGGCACACCCCTACTGTAGGATCTTCAGTAAGGAAGAACCCTAAGGCAGGTTAATGTCAGGTAGATTCGGATGGTTGGTACTGACCTAACTGTTTTCCTTAAAGAGCGAGCAATCATAGGCGACATAAGAAGGTAAGAAGGACCAACTGCTGCACCTTCCTTTGTAGGGTAAGGAAATTGAAACTAATTCTCTTGGTTAAGGATCTGCACGAAGTAAACTCTGAGACAGTCAAAGGGGGCTAACTATGGAACATGCAGAAGTGGTGTTGGATGAAAGTAATCGACAGAATCTGCTACTGAACCACACGAACCACCTGCTTCTCTTGCTACCTTTGCTTCTCCTACGACTTAAGCTGGACAAGAGAGTGGGTTCATTAAGGGGTGGGAAATGCTGCAAATATGGATTCGGATGGGTCATATCATGTTATATTTATTTTCAACGACACGAAGGTTCGTCACTTGTGCCCTTTGTTGTGTATCATCAATACCAAATTGACGTGGCGAATCGACACAGTCAGGGCGTGATTAAAAAACTTCTGGCTATTGGGACTGGACTGTTGTTGGTGAGCTGCGATTTTCCATATCTTCAACCTTTGTCGTAACTGGATCTACCCCGCCGCGGTCTCTTTAGGCAGAGGGGACTTGTTGTGAGAGCCCTAAAAGCATGCCTAGTTATAGTAATAACAAAGTATTGGAGCATAGTAATTTGTCATTATATACAATGGGATGGGAAGGAGACAGACAGATGGAGCTGGATTTTCTTATCTATGCGAGCAACGACGGGCGAAGGAACAGAAAGCAGAGCAGTGTGGCTTATTATTAGAACTAAACAGTGAGGTAATATGACATCTGTTTGGGAACCTATGACATCTGTGATGGTTAAGCTGGTTAGGATGATTTGACGGAGGTTAACGCAAATCATATCATTTATATGTGTTCCTTGCTAACAATTTGTCGTGAACACATTTCATTTGATTCAACATTATGCATGCAGAGTCGTGAGACGTGTGATACGTCTAAGTTACTGTTGTTGTTACATAATACGGTTGTTTTCAAGTATATTATTGAGTCATGGGTATAATTCTATAACATGATCAAGCATGAAAGGATATCTTTCACCAAGAACATGCTCAAAGGCAAGTACCACGATGCAATGAAGGTCAACAAAAAGAACATGCTCACATAAGGAGCATAATATTGCTGACTAAGAAGCAAGAAGAAATGCTAACAAGTCCAAAAAGAAAGGGATGAAGGAATGCTTCCACAAGAAGCATTAGGTGGTTGACCGATCTATCTGAGAAGAAGCAAATGAAGAAAGAGATCAAACATGTAAAGAACACCATGATCACCGAGAATCACTATCTGACAAAATTCCTTGAAATATATCTCCCGAAATAAGGCAGGATAACTCTGATGAAGGAAGAAAGGACCCTTGACACCTATGAAGGCCTTGGAGATATAAAAGGTGCAGATAACTAATTCTACTCTATGAAGATGTTGTGATGAAGAAGGCATCCAACATAAGGAAAAGCAATGTTGAAGCAATATCAGGATGAAGTTATGATGGGCTACTAGGTCAAAGCATATAACCTAGCAAGTACGATGGAGCATCCATGAGGAGAGCATTCTGAAGCATGGAAAAGATGATAAAGGAGTAGCCAAGATGACAAGAAGAACCTGATAGTCACTTTCCACGAAGAAATGACATGACAAACCAAGAAAGAAAGTTATGGATGGATGGTTCCCTACCGAGAAGAAGTTTGATTGAAGACTTCATGACATCAAGAAAGGAAGGAGATCATGCAACTAAAGGGCCCACGAAGAGGAAGTTGTTAATGAAGGAAAGAGTCCCTAGTTAAGAGGGATCTCTGGCAAGTCCCTAATCAAGAGGGAGTTTTGAATCACCCATGATTACAAAGGAGTGACAATTTTGTTTTCATTTTCATGGGCCTTGCAGCCATGAGTCTAGATGAAGGCCATGAATGGAAATGTGAACACAAGATAGACACAACATTCTTGTCTTCACTTGGGAAGAAATAATGGGAGGATTAGGTAATCGTATGGCACCCAATACTCTTTGAGGATGTGCAGGGCATCTAAGACAAGAGTAGGCAAGAGGACCGATATTCTTTGAGGGCTGGGAAACCAAGATAAGAATAGTCCTAGAAGGTCATACTCGAGAACACTTGGGTGGGTATGTACCTTGAGAGACAATGATGAAGGTGTCTATAAATCATTGGTCTCGCCAACATTTTGGCTCATGGTCTCATGAAGAGATGGAGTTGTTAGTCAAGGCCTTGCACTATAACAATGTTGATGGATATGATGCTATAATAGATGGATTTCTAATCCGGTTTCTCTTATGTGAATTCTTCAAGATTGAAAATTTCCAAACACCTTGTAATGTTGTATGAATACCTCCCTAGTTAAGAGGGAGTGTTGGAGAAGATGTAACTAGGTTCAGTCTTCATATATGTAATTTTGATATCTGTACTTATTCAAGAAAAGAGAATTTATTTTGATATTATTTGTCAATGAGTTTCTTGCTCAAACACATTTTGAAGTGCTTCTAGGAGTCAAAGTCAAAATGTAATGATGATGAGACCCTTTGAGGCCATGTTATATCATGTATGATGTCATACAAGGTTAGGGGAACACCTCTAAGTCAAGTGAAATCCTCTCCTAGAAGCAACGATAACTACAAGAAGCAAATAATGAAGAAAAATGAATTTAAAAGTTGAATTGTAAAGTTGGCTTTAGGGACAGTCATGTTCGCTTGAAGGAGGAGGGATAGAGCTCTATAAATAAAGGTTTTCCACTCCTCATTTGAACACACAATAATATCTATGAAATCCGCAAGTAGGGAGGACGAAGTAAGCTGAAGAAAAGAGGAGAAAAAGGGTTTAGTAGGGCAATGAAGCAAGGAGAAGTTACAGTCACAGTCAAAGGACTGTCTCTAAGGTGAAAACTAGTCACATGTGTGAAGAACAGGGCCATCTCTATGAACACAACAACAACCATATATCAATATCAATTTTATCATTGTTTGGGCTAGTAATTAGGCCTACAAAGACCCTCCACTCTAGTGTTGAAGAGAGCCTCACAAACGAAGTGAAGGAAGACTTTTCTGAAGTTAACACAGCCACACGTGTGAAGTAAGAAGGCAACTTTGCAGCCCTAACCGTAGTCATACTTCAGGTCAGGTATAATTATTGGTTGGGGTGAAATTTAAGGTCTATAAGACCTCCCTCTAGAGCAAAGGAGAAACACTCACAAACGAAGGAAGCCGAGAAAGAAAGGGACTGTCTCTAGGGCTAGAAACAGTCACACATGCGAGGTACAATTGCAGATTGACAAGTGATCTAAAGGCAGCATATTAAGGGACATCATTTGGATGTAGGAAAAGGTATACAAGGTCCCCAATATCAGCAAGAAGGTCCTCCTTATAGCGAAGTAGAAGGAGCCCTAATATTCTAGGGTTTCTTAACCTAGAGAACAAAGTGCTGGAAGACAAAGTGTCGGAAGATTGTTAAAGTGATGCATTGAAAATCAACGAAAGAATTTTGGGACAAGCTCCAAAGTAAATATGAAGGGGACAAGAAGGTCAAGGAGGCCAAGCTCAGGAAAATTTGAGCAACTCAAAATGAATGAAGATGAAAATATTACAATTTATTTTCTCCGGGTGGATGAAGTAGTCAATTCTATAGAAGGACTAGGAGAACCAATGGCAAACAAAGTAATTGTTCAAAAGGCACTAAGATCACTCCCAATGAGATTTGATGCTAAAGTCTCAGTACTTGAAGAAAGAGAGGACTTAGAAAAGGTCGGCATGGACGAATTGCATGGAATAATCACAACAGTTTACGAAATGAGAACGGAACAAGAAAGTCCATCCAACATAGAAGTAACATTTACAGCATCCAAGAAGAGAGGGAATACAAATAGAAATCAAAACCAAGCTCCAACTGCTACGATGACGAAATTTCAGATGAAGAAGTTGTCAACTTTGTGAGAATGTTGAAAAGAGGAACAGGTAAATACAAAGGTAAGCTCCCCTTAATATGTTTCAATTGTGGTGAGATGATGAAGAAGAAGCTCCCAAGAAAGAAAAGAAGAAACAAAGAAACTACAACAAGAAAGGAAAAATGAAAGGTCTTAAGAAAAGCTTCTATTCAAAAGAAGGAAACTCCTCATCTGAAGAGGAGGGTGATCGTGATGACGAAAATGACATTTGAAGTGTGTTATTCATGGCAAAAGATAACAAGAAGGAAACTCCTGAAGAGTAAGAAGATAATGAAGAAGAGGAAGACGAGGTTGATTTTGAAAAGAAGATTGTCAAAGTTATAAAGGATCTCAAGGTTGAAAGAGAAAATGCCAAAACACTAGAAGTCGAGCTAAAAGAATTGAAGGGACATGCCAGAAGCCTCAGTAAGAAGATCGAAGAATAAAAAATGATCATCTAGATCTTAAGGTATAGTTGGAAGAAGCCAAAAAAATTGAAGATTCACTCAAAAGATAACTGGAAGAAAGAATCAAGGCAAGGAAAGGTCTAGAAGCAGAGGTAGTCTCTCAACGAAAGGAAGTGTAGAAAAGAAATGTCCAAGAGAAATTTACAAATAGTTCCAAAGTATTGGATGAGATTATTAGCAATCGAAGAACATATGATGATAAATCTAGATTAGGCTACAAGCCCTCTCATGTTGAGAAGGGCTAAAGCTCCATGACAGCAAAAAAGGAAGCAGAGAAGAAAATTTGTGTAAGTGTCATCAAGGGTTCCATCATAAGAGAAGATTACACACCCTCAAAAGAGAATTAGAGAAAGCGGAATTAGCAACTTGCAGTTAAAATGACTCAAGATCAATTTTAAAAAAGAGTTGCATGAACAAAAAAATTGCCTCCATCCAAGTACTCTAGCATATTTTTTGGTTATTTCTATTCATGTACTAACTTTGGGCACATGGCTAGAGATTGCAGAGCTTATGACAGGAATGACTATCAAAGTCATTATCAATACCCAAGAAGCAATTTTGCAAGAACACAAGGCAAATACCCATTTGCACCATCATTCAGGTATCATGCGGAATGCTTCAAATGACTCAACTATGGACATATGGCTCACGGCTACAGAAGCATGATGAAGTCTTCCCTAAGAGAAAACACCAATTTTAGGAACAAGAATTATTGGAAAATGAAACAAGAACAAGAAGAACAGGGAAATGAAGAAATCCCTGAGACCATGCTTTGAGAGGTTGAAAAGACACAAGATAATGATGAATCTCAGGTTAAGAAGAAATTGAGATTTAGGATGATGATCTTGAAGCAACACAAGTTCATGTACTATTATTCTAAATGGTCGAGTTTGATAACTCCCTGTCCTGTGATTTTTTTAAGAGCGAAAGTCAATATAGCAATGGTTGCACTTTTGAAGATATATCCTTTGACAATTTGACAAATGAGGGATACGAAGAAGTTAGAACAATGTTCATCATTGTGGGTAGATTTATGGAGAAGAAGAATTGCAGAAGATTAATTGTGGCAAGCATTGAGAAGCATAACATCTCAGGGAGAGAAGCAGTCAGAGAAACAAAATTCTATTACAGTAAGTCAGAGGAAGGCATTTCGTTAGGGGGAGTAACCCTTTTCCATCGATGTCAAAGGGGGAGAGAAATTAGGAAAAAAAGATCATAGACATCGATTTAGTGGGAGCAGCGATCACAGGGGGAGTTTGTGTTGACATCTGACAAAGGGGGATATCGTTGAATGGTGTTTTCATTTATGCCAACATCGGTACTTTGAATGCTATTAACATTCGTATAGTTTGCATCGATTGGAAGCTCCATGGGACAAGAAGCCCTGGAAATCCCTAGAAGCCTCACACTTGTTGAAGATTTTGAAAATGCAGATCAATGAATTTGCTTTGGAGACCATCATCATTGGATTGGATTCTCCTTGTCATGCCAATTCCGACAGTATGTGGCACGTCATAAGGGATCTCATGGTTTGAGAGACATGTTTGTTCAAAGATGAAGCCCTAGCTTAAGGCCAAAAACCCCAAAAAAAAAAAAATGATGTGGCATTTTATTATTAGTTGGCAAAAAGATAAAAGTCAAAGAGGACTATTCATTAAAAAATCAAGTATTTGGGGCTAAAACGTTTCGTGCGAGGGCATCAAAATTTTAATTTAAAATCAAATATCAAATAGGCCTCATGTGATTTGGATTTTTGGCTCCAACAAAATTCGAATTTCAAGTTTTTGCTCCCTCATAATTTAAGGTCAGTCTGCCCCTTCCAAGATCACCTCGACCCTTATAAAAATGAAGTACCTTTTCTCTCCATCAATCATCAATTGTCATATGATACATCCGTAATACAAATTTGACCTTGTGGAGCATAGACAAATTAGACAAGAAGGCCATATTTGAAAGGTTTTGAGGGATTTTTGGACCGTTTTGGGTTTATGGGATTCGTTGTTTTCCACTGGTGTGAAATTTGGAGCATACACATTACACTTCAGCCCTCACTGATTAGAAAACTTCAATGATTTACTGCGGACCATAAGTAATCATGGCCATACACTTTGCAAGGCCTAATTTCTGAGCAAGGAGATGTGTCCTCATGCAGCATGGTTTCCGTATTTCAAAAGTTCAAATCTATGCAAGGCATCGAATGCCATATATTACTTCTATTCACCATATATTACTTCTAAAAATTTAGCTATTGTTTCTTTTGGTTACGTTGGGCTATTATAGTCAATTCTGGGCACTCGTTGCGGCTTCTTGTTGTAGATGGTTTGGCCCTCTGTTAGGGAAAACTTTTGTGCATGTTCAATACAGTTCGGACCTCATGTTGATGCATCTCCATAACCGTTCAAGGTCGAGGTACTTTCTCAATTAAGTGTTATTTTCTTGGGTTACTCTGAGGCATACACAACTCAGTATCAGTGAAGGAGAAATGATTACGGCCTGATCTAAAAAAACATTCAAGGAAGGGGGATTTTTGCTCAATATCTAGATAAAGACTTGGTTCGCTCACTGTCAAACTGGCCTTTGATCTGAAGCAATTAATTCGTACCTAGATAGAGTATTGTTTAGGTCTTCTTGAGCACATGTCAAGTCTCTGAATTCAAGGTAAGCATGAAGATTAACTCAAAATTTTGCAGACCGAGTTTGTGATTATTTGTAACTCGGATAGTGGTCAATCTTCAAAGGTATATCTGAATGATCTAATCCACTATTGTGTATTGTCCTCGTTAAGGAAATGAATAAGTTTTGATATTAATAGACATATTTGGTCATTCAATATATAAATGGTTTAGATCTATTTAAATTCTTGTTGTCTTCTTCTCAGAATGTAAGGGATTCATTCCTTATGATTCGTTGAGGTTCTGTATTTTGCAGCTCATCTACAGCGTCTTGTGACTTGTATTTAACCCTTGGTATCGTTTCCCTATCCTATATACTGATTTTGGAAAACATATCAAAAGACACATATTATCCTAGAAGCAACTAAATCTTGATTAATTTTATCCTAGAGAGTATTTTTGTTGTGGCACAGTACCAGGCATTGAGAATCCTCATCTACAGTAATATAAGGTGTCATTCTTGTAATAATTAAAGGCTTTGATGACTCAGATGTTAGTTTAAGTCGAAACATCAGCTTTGATCTTCCTTGAATCTCCTTTTTGCACATATGGTTGTGTGATCTCTATTGTTGCAGGCTATGTTTGAAGCTCTTTTTTAGACCTTATAATGTGGCATCCTCGACTTGGTGAAAAGAGCTAATATTATGGATAATATTGAAAAAACACTGGTATAAATCACATGAGAATCTATGTGTCAACGCGTTTCGAACCATCCAATGTGGATAATTTTGATCAAGTGTGTCAGAAATTTGGTAGAATTGTGACAAATTTGCAGAATAGTAGTTCCTTGTAATAAGTTAAGACATCTCCAGAATTTTGAAACGTTACAGTGACAAAGGATCCATAACTTTTTACAGTAAAGACAAACGTCAATTCTTGCATTGAGGGCTTCCATGTATAATTGTGGCTCATCAGAGGTATGAATCAGTTTGGTAGTTTGATTGTTCATACAACCACAGTTGGTTCTGATTGAGGACAATTCATTTGGTTTGAAGTTGAATATTATTGCATCCTCGAATAATTTTCATTTGTAGAGATTGGTGCAGTTTGAAGTTGTTGTTTGGTTTGAATATCCTGTAAGTAGGTCATTATCCCTAGTACAGGAGCTTACATATATATCTTAGATCTCATTGTAAGGAGCAGAGAATAGTGCTTGATAGTTTGGCCTCAGCTAGGATTTGATGTTCTTGCTGCATAAAGGGTTTTGAGTTGTTATTCAGTATGTTTGGTATCTTGAGCAAGAATTAGTTGCAAAGAGAGATTTGGGTGAGAATTGTTCAGGGATTAGTCGCAGAGAAGTTTTTGGAGACAGGGGGATCTGTGAAAAATGTAACAAGTTTCGGTCTTCATAATTGTTGTTGTACTCATTTCAATATGTATCTTATATAACAAACAAAAGTAGAAAAGAAAAAATTATTATTTTAAAGCATGCATTTCATGCTCTTTATTTATGGTCTTCTAGTTAAAAGCATGTTCTTCATGCTTCTATGGTTTGCTAGGTCATAGGATATATTGTCATGAGTCATAAGAGTCAACATCATGTTTACAAGACCCTTCTGGGAAAAATATATCTTGTAAAAGAATCTATTTTGAGTCTAGAAAGTCCTTGAAACCTCCAAAATACAAGTTGGCCCTGTAAGCTTCAAGTCGGCCTAAAGGAGGGAACTCAACCCCTTGGAAAGTCTATATAAAGGAGTAGTTCGACCTCATTTGGCACACACTCATCAACAAGTTCGATCTCTCTTGAAAAGGTTCGATCTAAAGCTAGAAGAGGCAAGGAAGGTGTAGCGAAGGTCTAGCGAGTGAAAGAAGTCAAAGAAAACTTATTTTTTGGGCTCTATCTCTCTCACACATGCAAAATTATAGGGTTTTTGCAGCTACAAAGGAGGTTGAAACTGCATATTCGAATTGTAGAAGAACGAGTTGTAGTATCAAGGTGCTGGAAGAGAGAATATGATATCTTGACGTTGTTGACCTTGAGAGGATCTGTCTTGCTCATGGAAGGACTCTTGAAGAAGCTGGATTAGGGTTTGTGCAACAACTACAAGGATAAAGTTGTTGGATGAAGTTCCAAGAAGAAATTTTAGGGCATATGTTGTGGTCGAAGTTGCAGCTAGAAGTTGGTTTTATTGGAAGGGTTGACTTGGTACTTGGAGGATGGATTGGTATAGGGTTTAGATCTTTATTGTTTCATTTGAAACAAATTCTATAAGAAGATAAGAGTTTATGGGTTTCCCCTTAGAGGGGTTTTTCCCTCGCTTGGAGCCTATCTTCTGTGTCCACTGTCTTTATTGTGCTCTTGATATTTGTTTGATGAAGAAGATCTAATAAAGAAACATAAGAAGAAGAATAAAGTTCACAAGCAAGTATTAAGGTTAAGGAAAATTGGAATTAATAGTTGTCACTTTGAATTTTCTAACATGGTATCAGAGCTAAGGTGAACAAGAAGGAATTTGGAAGGATCATCTTGTGGACACAAGAAGATTTTGCTAAGGGGAAAAGGAGGCCTATTGATCTAGAAAGAAGGGTCTCATCAAAACAAAGCTTGAAGAAGACCATGAGAAGATTGTTGTTCTCTCTTGAACAAAGGATCTAGTTAAAGACTCATTGGAAGACTTCCTTGAAGGAAGCATCAAAGGATTTTTTGTGTCATCACTTTTGAAAGCCATCATTGAAGTCTCTTTGAAGATCTTGAAAACCTCAAGATAAGTTGGAGACATCATCAGAAAATGGAAGACTCTTGATCTTCAAGTAAGTATCATATTGTTATTCCATGTCTAAATCTACCGGTCATATGGGTTTTTTCTACAAGGAAAGAAACAACCTCATCGATTCGTCAAACTTCCTAGCGTGGAAGAAAAGGATTGACCTCGCACTCACAGAACATGAAGTAATGGAACATGTTACTGGTGAAATCATTGAACCTAGAAAATAAAATACTCAAGAACTACAAAATTACAAGAAAGGAGAAGTAAGGGTACAAAGGATCATTGTTGAATCCATTAAGGATACTCTTGTTCCATTTGTTACAAATTTGACAATTTCTAAGGCTATGCCTGACAAGCTAGTGAATTTGTACTTTGTAAGTACATTAGGACAAAAGATGTCTTTGAGGAATAAGTTATCTAGAATGAAGAAATCAAACGATGAGGACATGGCATCCTTTCTAATGAAGATCTCTCAATTAAGAGATCACTTGCAAGGGCTTGGAGAGACAATTTCTTATTTGGAAATGACCATATGTGTACTAAATGCATTGCCACCAAAATGGAGTAGCGTTGCAACAAGCATCTACTCTAAGAAAGACTCAACTCCTTTTGATGAGTTTTGGATTCAATGCATCTTGGAAGAAACTAGAATCAAGGTAAAGGATGACATTGGATCAGATGAACAGTCTCAAGCCTTTATAGCCAGAGTCAAGAAGTTGAAGAAGGGAAAGTTTAGGAAGTCTAAGAAGAAATATATGTCCAAGGTTCAATGCTTTAAATGCAATGAGTATGGACACTTTAAGAGGGATTGTCCAAACCAACAAAACAACAAGAGAAATGAAAGAAGTGAGGCCCACGTGACTGAGGAAATGGGAGAACCTGAGAAGAAGCCAAAGAAGGAATATGTGAAATATATTTACTATTAATAAAGCATCTTGTTTTCCAGGTTCTTTGTAAAGTTGTTCTTTCCTTTAAGGTAGTATGCATTGTTGTTTATTTTATGAGAGTCTTGATTTTGTAATAACATCATAAAGAGAAGCATGTGATAATAGTATACTTAGAGTTTAGTTGGTTAAGTTTCTTTGTAGAAATCATCTAGTCTTTAAGAATAGATGGATAGACCATTTTTAATATTATTCACCCAAGTATTATCTAAAATTATGTTAGAGGTAGTCATATTGCTAAGATGGATCATCATGATCCTGTAAGAACCATCATTTTGGAGGTTCTTGGGAGAAGCATTATGACAAGGTTAATATACATTCCATATAGTATGGAAAAAATATTTTTGAAGGGATGAAGGAATGCAATGGGTCAGGTTGTGGGCTCATTATGAGACATATAGCTAAATGATGGAATAAGAAGCATATGAATGCTTGGATAAGAGTCATCTGTGCATTATGTGCATAATCTTGTAACATGCTTTGTATGATTATGTGATGTTTAAAAGGGAAGAATTTGACTTACTCAAGGATAAATAAAGAATTAAGACTTTCTTTAGATTATGTAGAATAATGATTAACATCCAGACATTAGAGAAATTTTGAGGTCTGAAATGGGATTCTTAAGGAATATTACAAAATAATAGTGGAAATAATAAAATAGGATTAAATTATCCCCTCAAGTTTTGGAGGGAAAAAAACTACTTTTTCAACTTGTATTCTCAACTTATCTCCCTACGATTTTACTCAAATTTTGAGTGGGGGCACTCGGATGCGGAATTTAATTTTGCACCCAAATATTACCCATGTTGCATACTTTTGATTGACCCTACTATACGAAAAATGCGAAATACCTGAAAAAATGTGATTGTAATAACATTTTCCATGTATTTAACATTTTCGTGTAGTAGGATCTATAGAAAGAATGCAACATTGGTACTCCTTGAATGCAAAATTAAATTTTGCATCCAATGAGTGCTCTCGCTCAAAATTTAAGTAAAATAGTAGGGATATAAGTTGAAAATACAAGTTGAAAAAGTAGTTTTTTATTTATTTGTTTAACTTTTTTATTCTAAAAATGGTGAATCATCCTCCATGGATAAAATCATCATATTGAATCCTATTGGTTCTTATAAAGTTGATTTTTGTTGTAAATTTTTTATTTGTGCACAATTTTTTACCTCAAAACTTCTCTAATGATAATCTCTTAAAGAAAAATCTCTAACTTGGTAATCAAGTTCAATCCTTGGGCACTTTGATGCATGAAGGAAGATTCGAGTGGAGATGGACTGTAAGGATATTGATGTTTGGATGAGAAATTCATCATGGTGAGGTAAGTCTAATTTTAATTATGTTGGTTATATGGTTAACATATTATATTTTTTACCTCGAAGGATATTGCAAGAATATATGAAGAATGTTGAGGGAAACTCAATATAGGATACTTGGCAATCAGAAAATCAAGATACATTCATCTTGGGATTGTAAGGTAGTAGCGCGAGAAGATAACTTGAAGGTCATCAAGGGAAGATCACTTTCATGGAGAAGCTATGATTAGCTTGAAGCTTCAAAAGGCTCAATATAATGCCTTCATCTATGATGTCAAAATGAAAGTGATGAGCAAGAGAGGTGACCTGGATCTTGTCACAAAATTGAAGAGTGAAGGTGGTTCCATGATACCTCGGAAGGAAGGAAGCTCGATTCAAGAAGTGTAAAGAGAAGGAGGGAGCCATGTAGATATGAAGAACAAGTAGTTGATACTCTTATAAAAGACAAGCTATAAGGTTTGTGGTATTGACTTCCCAAGTAGAAAGGAAGTCTAAAATCTCCTATGGTTTTGAAAGGGAGCAAAGAAGTTTCCTTGAAAGGCAGCAAGGATCTATTCTCTATTCAAAAGGAGAATAGGGATATGTTCTCTAGGTGCGAGGGAGTGATGTTGACATCACATGTGCATTCTCTTCTTCATGTGTGAAGCACTTGACCAGGACTAACAATTGTAAGTCTAATTGAAGGTCATGGAGAGAGAGTGGTGGAGGATTGGATAAGAATATATGGTTTCCTTGAGGATAAAGCATCCAAGAAAGGAAAGGGGTTGTCTGAGGATGGGACAAGTATTCAAGATAAGAGTGGTTGAAGATGACTGATATTCTTTGAGGATTCGGGAATGGAAATACAAGACAAGAATAGTCATAAAAGGACATACCTTGTGAACATCTGGATGGGGCATGTGCCTTGTAGAGGTACTTTGGTATCACACACAAAGCCTCCCTCCATAATGCTCTCAAGTAAAGTTGAGTTTGTCTAGTTAGGCCTCAAAGGCAACATTGGTCATAATGATGATGCTTACAATTGGCTTATCAATCCAACTCTTCTTATGAGAACTCTTTACTTTGAGAATGATGTTGTATTGGTTGTACACTTATGAATACCTCCCTACTTAAGAGGGATTGTTGGAAATGTAACTAATTCTGGTCTTCATAATTGTTGTTGTACTCATTTCAATATGTATCTTATGTAACAAACAAAAGAAGAAAAGAAAATGTTATCGTTGCACCCAGAGACGCTCTACAATCCAATATGGGGGTAGATCTCACGTAAAAACATAAACATGTAAATGTAATGTTTAACATTTAAAATTTAACATTTTTAATCCCCTATTTAAAAATCCATCTAATTATTATTATGTATAAACACAATATAAATTTAAAACATAAAGAGGTTTACGAACACTCAAAAAATTGTATAGTAAATAAATAAAAATATAAATAAACCATAGGTAGGGTGAATAAATAAATATAATTAATATTTACTCCACACGTATGGTAAACAAATATAAATATAAATAAAATAGAGGTTGGTAAATAAGTAAAACCTCTTTTTATATATCTATATATATATATATATATATATATATATATATATAGGTGAAGCCTATGGGCCAAATACCATATTTATAAAAGAGGTATAAAGAGGTATGATAAATAAATAAAAATATATCAAATAAGATTAGAAATCAACATCTAATTATATACCAAGTCTATGGGCCAAATGTTATGGCAAATAAAAGAGATATAATAAATAAATAAAAATATAAATAAACTAAAAGTATGGTAAATAAATAAAACCTTTTTTTTATATTTACTTCATAAACGTCTTTATACTTGCACTAAAAAAAAGGTTTTATTTAGGTGAAGCCTATGAGCCAAATTATTATTAATATCATGCAAAATAACATTATTAACCCTAATATTAATATTAAAAGATTATTATTATTAAATCTAATATTCATAAAAATATATAATAATATTAATATTATTAAATTTAATAACTTTGGATTAATACAGTATTAAATTTGTTATATTATAATAGGTATTAATATATCACGATATATATTAATTTTAGATATATATGGGAGGGAAGAACAAAGACATGGAGTGATTGAGGTGGAGAGATAAGGGGAGTGACAAAGGAGAGATGGAGATAAACTAAAGGAGAGGAGGAATAAAGAGAGAGAGAGAGAGGAGTGAGAGAGATAGAGAAGGTTAAGAGAGAGAGAGGGAAACACAAAGATAGAGAGGGGAGAGAGAGAAGGAGAGAGGGAGGGAGATAGTGAGAGGATCAGAGAGCGGAGAGAGAGAGAGATGGAAAAGAGAGAGGAAGGAAGGAGAGAAAGGGAGAGAGAGGAGGAGAGAGGGAGCGAAGAAGAAAGACATAGAATGTGAGAAGTGGAGAGAGAGAGGAGGAGTGACAAGGGAGAGATGGATAGAGAAAGTGTATGTTTAGGGCTGAGATAAAGAGACAAAGAAGAAAAGATAGAGAGAAGGAGAGAGGGAGGGATATAGTAGCATAATTGGAGAGAGAGAGAGAGACAAAGAGACAAAGAGTGATAGGGCAAGAGAGAGGATTGGAGAGAGAGAAAGTGTGTGATGGGGGAAGAGAGTGTGAAGTAGAAGAGAAAGCGAGAGAGAGGAAGAACGAGAGACATGACTTGAGAGAGAGGAGGAGCGTGATGGGGGAAGAGCTACGTAGGAGAGAAAGGGAGAGAGAGGAATTACGAGAGAGAAAATTCAGAGAGAGGAGGAGAGAGGGAGGGAGAGAGGAGGGGAGAGGGAGGCATAGGGAGCTGGAGTTGGAGGAAGAGAGAGTGAGATAAGAAGAAATACATGGAGAGTGAGAAGTAGAGAGAGAGGAGTGACAAGGGAGAGATGGAGAGAGAGTGTGCATCTTTAGGGGTGAGAAAAAGAGAAAAAAGGAGATATGGAGAGAATGGGGGAGAGAAGGAGAGAGGAGAGAGGGAGGGATATAGTAACAGAGTTGGAGGGTGAAGAGAGAGAGAGAGGTGGGGATAAAGGGAGAGAGAGGATGTGAGAGAGTGGAGAGGGGCAAGGAAAGAGAGAGGGAGTTGGAGTGGGAGAGAGAGGTAGGTAAGAAGAAAGAAATAGAGAGAGAAATATGGAGAGAGAGAGGAGTGATAAGGAAGATGGAGAGAGAGGGAGAGAGGACATCAAGAGGGAAGAGAGATATAAGCGGGGGAGAGGTAGAGAAGGGGGAGAGAGAGAGAGAGGTGGGGAGTGATAAGGAAGATAGAGAGAGAGGGAGAGAGGACATCAAGAGGGAAGAGAGATAGAAGCGGGGGAGAGGGAGAGAAGGGGAAAAGAGAGAGAGAGAGAGAGAGAGAGAGATTGGAGAAAGAGGGCGTATGTTTTGGGGGTGATATAGAGAGACAAAGGGAGATAGGGATATAGATGGAAAGTGAAGAGTGGGAAGAAGAGAGAAATAGAGAGGAGAGAGGGATAAAGAGATTGATAGATATGGAGTGAGGGAGCATGTGTGTTTGGGGGGTTGAGATAGAGAGACAAAGAAGGAGATATGGAGAGAGATATAGATATAGATGGAAGGGGGAGAGGGAAGAAGATTTCTTGCACTAGATGCATTGATTTCAGTGTAGATGGTGATTTCTAATCCTGTTTGATTGTTTGCACTAGATGCATTGATTTTAGTGATGTTGATTTCTAATGATATTTGATTACTTGCACTAGATGCATTGATTTCGGTGTAGATGGTGATTTCTAATCCTATTTGATTACTTGCACTAAATGCATTGATTTCAGTGTAGATGGTGATTTCTAATCCTATTTGATTTATTGCACTAGATGCATTGATTTCAATGTAGATGATTTCTAATCCTATTTGGTTGCTTGCACTAAATGCATTGATTTCAATGTAGATGAAAGTTCTAATTCTATTTTATTATTTGCACTAGATGCACTCATTTTAGTGTAGATGTTGATTTCTAATTATATTTGATTGCTTGCATTAGATGCATTGATTTCATGTAAATGATTTTTAATCCTATTTGATTGCTTGCAATAAATGCATTGATTTCGGTGTAGATGGTGATTTCTAATCCAATTTGATTTCTTGCACTCGATGCATTGATTTCAATGTAGATGTTGATTTCTAATCAGATTTGATTGCTTGCCCTAGATGCATTGATTTCAATGTAGATGATTGTTAATCCTATTTGATTGCTTGCACTAGATGCATTGATTTTAGTGTAGATGTTGATTTATAATTATATTTGATTGCTTGCACTAGATGTATTGATTTCAGTGTAGATGTTGGTTTATAATCCTATTTGTTTACTTGCACTAGATGCATTGATTTCAGTGTAGATGTTGGTTTATAATCCTATTTTCTTACTTGCACTAGATGCATTGATTTGAGTATAAATGTTGATTTATAATCCTATTTGGTTGCTTGCATTAGATGCATTGATTTCAGTGTAAATGTTGTTTTCTAATCTTATTTGATTGTTTACATTACATGCATTGATTTCAATGTAGATGTTGATTTTTTATTTTATGTAATTGGATGTACGATGGTACATTAATTTTAAAGTGATTGGATTAACATTGTGCATTGATTTTAGTGTAAGCACAAAAAATTATTGACAATATACATTGATTTTTGTGTTATAGTAATTCAACCTATTAATATTGAGAGAAAGAGGGACAAGGTATGATGTTTACTACAACAGTTCGACCTAAATATTTAAATGGTTTACGATTTAACCTGTCCTTTTCATATAATCGATATGAAAATATGGCAAAAGTAACAAGGGTGAAAATAAGAATACTAGAAGAAAATAGTTTGACATTAATCACAATGAAGACTATTTGTAATTGACTATATTCTTATTATTCACATTTTCTATCATTCAACACTATTACATTGTCACTTTACATTCACAAATTGTATTTCATCATTTTCCGTCATTAAAGTTATTAACAATATTTATCATCTCAACAAACCAAGGTAACTAAGCAAATTTAAAATTAAAATGACGTGATTAATCTCAAACATATTTAAAATTATTATATTAATATTAGATGAATTTACATATTATTGATAAAATTAATAATATGTTTATTAGATTTTTTTTGGTCGTAAAAGACTGAAACCAACCTAGATCCATCTAAACTCTAGATCTATCAAGCACTGAGAGGGATCAAATCTCTTGAGGTGCAAACCTTTCCTCAAGTTTTGCACTCAAAAAAAAGTTTGCACCTCAAGTGATTTGATCCCTCTCGGCACTTGATAGATCCAATGTTAAGATGGATCTAGGTTGGTTATTTTAAAGCATGGGTTTCATGCTCTTTATTGATGGTCTTATAGGTAAAAACATGTTCTTCATGCTTCTAGGGTTTTTAGATCATAAGATATATTGTGATGAGTCATAAGAGTCAATGCCATGTTTATAAGACCCTTCCAGGAAAAATGTATCTTGTAAAAGAATTTATTTTGGGTCTAGAATGTCTTGGAAACCTCCAAAGTACAAGTCGGCCCTGGAAGCTTCAAGTTGGCCTAAAGGCAGGAATTTGACCCCTTGGAAAGGCTATATAAAGGAGCAGTTCAACCTCATTTGGCACTAACTCATCAACAAGTTCGATCTCTCTTGAAAAGGTTTGATCTAAAGCTAGAAGAGGCAAGGAAGGTGGAGGGAAGTTCTAGAAGGTAAATGAAGTCAAAGAAAACTTAGTTTTTGGGCTCTGTCTCTCTCACATGTATGAAATTCTAGGGTTTATGCAGCTACAAAGGAGGATGAAACTACAGATCTGAATTGTAGAAGAACGAGTTGCAGTATCAAGGTGTTGGAAGAGAGAATACTCTATCTTGACCTCGTTGACCTTGGGAATATTTGTCTTGCTCAAGGAATGACTCTCGAAGAAGCTAGATTAGGGTTTGTGCAGCAACTACAAGGCTGGAATTGTTTGACGAAGTTGTAAGACGAAATTGCAGGGCAGAAGCTATGGTCGAAGTTGCAGCTAAAATTTGGTTCTATTGGAAAGGCTGACTTGGTACTTGGAGGAGGGCTTAGTCTAAGGTTTGGGTCTTTATTGTCTCATTTGAAGCAGATTCTATAAGAAGAGAAGAGTTTTTGGGATTTCCCCTTGGAGGGGTTTTGTCGTGGCTTGGAGCTTATCTTATGTTTCCACTGTCTTTATTATGCTCTTAATATTTGTTTGATGAAGAAGATCTAATAAAGATGTTATGCAACCAGCTCACAAAATAGAAGAAAAGATAGATCAATGACTTCAAAATCAGCCTCTTCGAGGGGGAAACCAGTCCTTTACATTACACAAATGAACAATTCTTGGATGATACAAATGACAAGACCTCATTTCTATATATAGGAGCCTAAGGGGTCCCAATACAATCATAGCCTACATATCAATAATATTGTAAGGGCACAACAATAACAATAGTGGGCTTCTATGGGGCACAATAATAACAACATGGGGACTACATGGGTACAATAATACAATAAGGGGGTCGCACTAATAACAATAAGGGGTTACACTAGTAGTGTAGGGACCTAACATGCCCCTCTCCTTCAAAAAGTGTTGTCCTCAACGCTTGAGTAGTTCTGGATGCTTCTGTATAAAATTATCATCCTCCCATGTGGAATCTTCAATGGGTAAGTTCTTCCACTTTATGAGATACTCTGAAATTGATCGATTTCGTAGATGTCAATTTCTTGTTTCTATGACTGCTTCAAGTTCCAATATGATTTTTCCTTCCTCGTCAAGTTCTGGCAATATTTTTTGAATTGGGATCTTCTCACCTATAACCTTCTTTAACTATGAAACATGGAAAACTGGGTGCACTCGGGAAGATGCGAGAAGCTCCAATTTGTATTCCATAGTATCAATCTTTTGTAACACCTTGTACAAAGCATAATACTTCGGTGATAATTTATTATCCTTCTTAGCTTGCTTGAGGGACATTTGTTTGTATGGTTGTAGTCGTAGCAATACCCAGTCACCTACATCAAAACTTCTTTTGCTGCGATCTTGATCTGCCTGTTGTTTCATTCTATTCCACGCCATAGTGAGGTTATCCTTTAAGAGTTTGAGAACTTCTTGTTGATGCTCGATGTGATCTTCCACTGCTTGAACCTTAGAATTTTCTTTTAAAGATGATGTGATGGACGTGGATGATATCCATAAAGTGCCATAAACGGGGTCATTTTTGTTGCAGTATGGAAGGAAGTGTTATACAACCATTCAGCCAGAGGCAACCACTTGACCCATTGTGTCTGTTTATTAGATACAAAGCAACGAAGATATCCTTCCAAACATTTGTTCACTATCTCAATTTTCCCACCAAATTGAGGATGATAAGATGAACTATGGGCTAACTGAGTACCTAGACAAGAAAATAATTTTGTCCAAAAATTTCCAGTGAAAATGGGATCTTTGTTGCTTACAGTAATCTTTGAGTTTCCATGTAGCTTTTGAATTGTTTCCATAAACGCAATAGTAATTGTAATGGATTTAAATGGATGAGATAATGCACAACAGTGTGCATACTTGGTAATTCTATCAACTACCACCATGATGACACTCTTTCCTTCGAACTTAGGTAAACCTGTGATAAAATCTATTGAAACCTCCTCCCAATGTTGACTTGGAATGGATAAAGGTTGTAACAGACCTAGGGTCTTAATTCTCTCAACTTTATTTTGTTGGAAAACTAAACATTCCGCCACAAATTTTTGAATATTAGATTTACGGCCATACCAAAAAATTTCTTTCTTAACCCTGTGGTATGTTTTTAAAAATCTCAAATGCACTCCTAAGGGAGAGGTGTGCAATTTCAGAAGAATATTTTGTTTGAGTTGGGAATTCTTACAGAGGTATAAGCGATCTTTGTACCATAATGAATCATTTTTCCAACTAAATGTATCAAATGTATTGGGATGTTGCTGCAACTTTTGAATGAATGCACATATTTCTTCGTCATTCTTACATTCATCCCTTGCTTCATTTATCCAATATGGTTGGATAATAGAAATGGAACAAAACAATGCTTCTACATCCTCATCCTTTCCTGAGAGTGCATCTGCAACAACATTTTGCTTCCCTTTTTTGTAGATGATTTCAAAGTCATAACCCAATATCTTTGTGACCCATTTTTGCTGCTCTTCTGAAGATAATCTTTGTTCTAAAAAGTATTTAAGACTATCATAATCCATTTTTACCTTTAAGTGTCTTCCCATTAGGTAAGCTCGTCATTTCTTAAGTGCATGTAGCATTGCCAACATTTCCTTCTCATATATAGCTTTGTGTAAATACTTTCATTTAATTGGATGACTTTCAAAAGCAATGGGTCTTTCTTCTTGCATTAAAACAACGCCAATTCCATTTCCTAAGGCATCACATTCCACAATAAAGGTTTTTGTGAAGTCTGGCGTAGCTAAGACTGGTGCTTGGCGCATTGCCTCTTTAAGATGTTCAAAGGCCTATGTTGCTTCTAGAGTCCAAGGAAATGCATCTTTGTTTAGTAATGTTGTTAGAGGTGTTGTTATTCTCCCATAATTCTTAATAAACTTGCGATAATACCCTATGAAACCGAGGAATCCTCGCAGATGCTTTATGGATGTGGAGATTTTCCATTCATTAATGGCTTTAATTTTTCTAGGGTCTATCTTAACACCTTCATGAGAAACAATGACCAAATATTCCACATCTTGTACTCCAAAGAAACATTCGGAGGTTTTTGCATATAATTGGTTCTTGTCCAATAGTCTGAGCACCTTAAAAACATGTTCAACATGATCCTTCCAAGACTTGTAGATTAGTATATCATCAAAAAATACTAACACAAATTTTCTAAAGAAGGTTTTGAAAATAGAATTCATCAAACCTTGAAATGTAGGTGTATTGGTAAGGCCAAAAGGCATGAACAAAAATTCATAATGATTTTCACGAATTCTAATGTTGTTTTTGGAATGTCTTCAGTCTTCATTCTGATTTGATGATATCCTGAACGAAGATCCAACTTGGTGAAGTAAATTGCTCCATGTAATTCATCCAATAATTCATCAATGACATGAATGAGAAATTTATCTTTAATAGTGAACTTGTTGAACTCCCTATATTTCGAACACATGCACCATGATCCATCCTTCTTGTGTACCAATACTACACAAGCAGAGAAAGAACTTTGACTAGGTTGAATGATACCAACCTCTAACATTTATGCAACCATATGTTCAATTTCACTCTTTTGGGCATATGGATATCTGTAAGGCCTGATGTTTGGGGGAACACTTCCTGGAATCAAATGAACAGCATGACCATGATCATGAATAGGTGGAATGCCTTTGGGAGTCTCAAATACCTTGGAATGATTGTCCAAACCTTTTTGGAGATATGGAGAAATAGATGATTTCAAAGTGAGAACATCTAGTGAACATAATCGTGCAATTACACCCTGTTGTTCTTTATTTAGAAGCTTTGTCATGCTATTAGAGTTGATTATCTTTTTCGATTTCCCTGCAGTACCCCTTAATTCAACTTCCTTTCCTTCCAAAAAAAATTCAAGAAAAGTTCTTGAAAATTAAAGGCTATCGTACCCAAAAATTATAGCCAATGGACTCCTAATACAACATCAACACCACCCATTGGAATGAAAAGCATTGAACTATTCAATATATATTCGCCCATGGATAGCTTGATATTATGGCACTTTCCAGAGTAATTTATGGTTCCTTCATTTGCAACCATCACTTGACACTCTGGTGTTGGATATAGGAAGCAATTCAATTCTTTGGCTATCTTACAATGAATAAAATTATGGGTACTACCCGAATCAATCAACATTATTATCTTTTTCTTCTTGATATGTTCTTCTATCTTAAGAGTTTGAGGAGTGGTAATTCCTGCCAATGCATTACAAGATATGGTCACATTCATTTCTTCTTTCTCTAAGGTTTGTTCCTAGTGTATATCCTCTTCTTTTGATGTTTCTTGTTCATTTTCTTCCTCCCCTTCACAATCTATGTAAAATATTTTCTTCTCAACACACTTATGACCTTTAGTGTATTTTCTATCATAACTGTGACAAAGCCATTTTGCTCTTTTTTCTTCCAATTGTTGTGGTGTCAACCTTATAGGTTTTGGAAGGCTAGGGGTAGCAATACTTCCATTTTTATAGTTGTGAGTGGTAAGCTTCTTGTAGGTTTTAACCCCGTACAGAAATTACCTACATACGAATTCTAGAACACAGAAAATAAACAATGCAAGAGCATAACACATAAAACACATATACACAGATATTTTTCCCTGGATCCCAAAACCGGGACTACTAGCTTGATTTTTC
The DNA here is from genome assembly GCA_031772625.1 of Pinus tabuliformis. Taxonomy (NCBI): domain Eukaryota; kingdom Viridiplantae; phylum Streptophyta; class Pinopsida; order Pinales; family Pinaceae; genus Pinus; species Pinus tabuliformis. The sequence continues at coordinate 501,724,581 of CM062817.1, forward strand.
ATTATGTTCATTTCAATGTTACAATACATGCATGCCGAAGCATCCAATACTATGGACTGAAAACCATTGCGTCCAAAACCATGGATCGAAAACCATCGCAGCCAAAACCATGTGTGAAAATCATGCACAAAACCATAGGTAGGTCCACCCAACCTAACATAGGGTTCAAAACCAAAATTTTCTGGGGTGCTGCCCCAGACCCCATAAAGTGGGGTTACTTGCACCCCTCAAACCCCTTGTGACTCCCCTCGCTACGCAATCGGCGCAACGAGGGGGGGCTCCGCCCCCCTTCTAACCCCCCAATTAACTACGTGGGCTAGTCGTGGAAAGAATATAACACAACCCAAAATTCTCCCACTTGTTTTCTTTCCACAGGGGGCCACAAGAGAGCTTAGTCATTTATCCAGCCCTGCAACGCCCATTGTTTCTCTATACCAAGAGAACTTCTTAGAGCTCACAGATTTTGTCAATGCATCTGCAGTATTTTTCAAAGTGTCCACCTTTACCAGCAACACCTTTTTGTCTTCTATCATATCCCTCACAAAGTGATACTGAACATCAATGTGCTTTGTCTTTGAATGATATGCAGGGTTATTTTCCAAGAAAATTGCACTTTGGTTGTCATAGTCTATCCTTATAGCTCCTTGTACTAACCCCATATTTGAACACAATCTCTGCAACCAAACTGCTTCCTTGCTTGCATGAGTGGCTGCCATGTATTCTGCCTCTACAATTGATAGTGCCACTACAGATTGTTTCTTACTCATCCAACTGACTGCACCTCCAAATAGGTTAAACACATACTCACTTGTAGATCTTCTCCGATCTAGATCTCCAGCCCAGTCTGCATCAACAAAGCCACGAACATCCAACACTCTGTCCAATCCTGGTCTTCCTTGGTAGCACAAACCATAATCACTAGTGCCACGCAAATACCTGAAAACCCACTTCACTACTGTCCAGTGCTCCTTCCCTGGTTTTGACATAAACCTGTTCAATACTCCCACTGCATGTGCAATGTCTGGTCTAATACAGACCATCGCATACATCAGGCTATCGACTACACTTGCATATGGAACACGGGACATGTCCTCTTCCTCTTCTTGTGTCTTGGAACACTGTTCAGCAGATAATTTTACACCTACAGGAATAGGAACCTTCACCGATTTACTGTCCTGCATATTAAACCTCTGCAATATTGTCTCGACACACTTCCTCTGGTTTAACCAAATCTTCCTCTTTGTCCGATCTCTTTTAATTTCCATGCCCAAAATATAGTTTGCAGCACCAAGATCTTTCATGTCGAATTTGGAGGACAAATGGGTCTTCAAATCGTGGATAATTTCTGTCATTTCCAACCAGCAACATATCATCCACATACAAGACCAGATAAATAACACGGTCGCCAATTAATTTAAAATACACACAGTGATCTGCTTTGCTTCTGGTGAAGCCAAGTCCCCGTATAAATGTATCAAATTGATACCACATCCTTGGTGACTGTTTTAACCCATACAGAGACTTCTTTAACTTGCATAGCAGTTCTTTCTTAGCCTTCACCACAAAGCCTTCAGGTTGTTTCATGTAGATCTCCTCTTTCATATCTCCATGAAGAAATGTTGTCTTCACATCCATCTGTTTTACCTCAAAATCAAAAGCAGCAGCAACAGATAGAAGTAATCTAATAGAAGTTACATTGGCAACAGGAGGAAAAAGTATCACCAAAATCAATTCCCGGCACCTAGGAATACCCTTTTGCTACCAACCGAGCTTTGTATTTCTCCACCTTTCCTTCTGCATTTGTCTTCTTCTTGAACACCCATTTGCTTCCAATGGGTTCACTTCCAGCTGGCAACTTCACTAGATCCCATGCCTCATTTTTGTGCAAAGATGCCATTTCATCAACCATGGCCTCTTTCCAGAGTTTGAGATCCTCTGGATCTACTACTTCCTTCACAGTTCCGGGACCATCATCAGTGATACATAAAGCAAAATTTGAACAGAAAGCAGATGGACTATACCTTTCTTGCTGCCTTCTTTCTCGAACTAATCTTGTCACACCCAAAGTTTGTGGCTCTTCATCTTTTGATTCCTCCTCTGCTGTAAAGTCTGATTCTTCCTCCTTTAGCTCAAACTCTATTTTCTCAGGTCCTTTGGTTGAACTTCATGTTTAATATCATCTTTCACCTCTCTGAACACCACATCTCGATTGTACACAACCTTCCTTGTTATTGGGTTCCAAAGCTTATAGCCCTTTAAACCATCCTTATATCCAATAAAAATTCACTTTTCAGATTTACTATCCAACTTTGTTCGTTTCTCCTTTGGAACATGTACATATGCATCACATCCAAATTCCCTCAAATGTAAAAGAGAGGGTTTATTACCAGTGGATACCTCATGTGGAGTCTTATCCTCCAATGCTAATGAAGGTGATCTATTGACTAGGTAACATGTTGTCTCCACCACTTCTGCCCAGAATTCTTGTCCTAACCCGGCACAATTGAGCATACTTCTTGCCCTTTCCATCAATGTCTTTTTCATTCTTTCTACAACTCGATTTTGCTGAGGTGTACATGGAGTAGTCTTCTATCGTGCTATACCACACTTCTTACAGAATTCTTCAAATTCCTTGCTGCAAAACTCTCCAATATTATCTGTTCTCAACACCTTTATCTTCTTCTTTGTCTGGTTTTCCACCAGAGCCTTAAATTCTTTAAACCTGTCAAAGACTTCAGATTTCTTCTTAAGGAAATATATCCATGTATTCCTTGAGAAGTCATCTATAAATGATACATAGTACACAGACTTACCCAGTGATGGAACCTTCACAAGTCCAAACACATCATTGTACACAAGTTCTAATATTTGTTTCACCCTCTTACCACCAAAGGGGAAACTCACCCGATTTTGGTTCCCATATACACAATTTTCACAGAAATCAAAATCCAGAGAGCTATTACTCATACCTTCTACCATACCTTTATTATGAAGTATTTGAAGGCCCTTCTCTCCAATATGTCTAAGCCTTTGATGCCACAGCATGGTCTTCTCTCCAAAGACCACTAGATTTTCTACTCCACTTTCAGGAACCACAGAGCTATTGCACCCATCAACAGCAGTGCTACCTTGCAGCTTGTACAGAGTTCCAATCTGAACTCCTAGCATCAATACCAGTGCTCCCCCCAAACCATCTTACATGTATCCTTTTCAAACATTGTTTTTACACCTGCATCATCTAGCTTGCTTACAGAAATAAGATTTCTGGCCAATGCAGGAATATGCAGAACACCCGGAAGTGTTCTAACCCTTCCACCTTGCAACTTCAACTTTACTTTTCCGCGACCAACAATTTTAACCTTCCTATCATCCCCTAAGAAGACATCACCACCATCGTATTTCCCATACTTGGAGAACCACTCTCTATGGGGAGTGAAGTGAAAGGATGCACCTGAGTCAATCAACCATGCCTCGTGATCTACATGTGTACTTGAAGAAGCCAAGTACACATCCCCACCTTCATCTGAGGTGGTTTTCGCCTCTACAGAAGAAGCACGATCAGATCCATTTCTTTTATCAGGAGCTTTAGATTTACAGTCCCTTTTGTAGTGCCCTTCCTTTCCGCATTTCCAGCACACCACCTTTATAGGTTTTCCTGGAGATTTAGATCTCCCTCTAGATTTAGATCTCCCACTCAATGACTTATTTTTGTTTCTGTTCTAGGACCGTCCTCGTACAGACAAGGCATCACCATTCTGGCTCTCCATATTTTTCCATCTCATCTCCTCTGTCAGCAAGGATGAGACTATTTCATCAAACTGCAAGGCAGTTGCATTGCTACCTATTGCAATAACTAGACTATCCCACGAATCTGGTAGAGAACACAACAAATTGATGCACTTATCTTCATCTGAAATTTTAATATCAACAGATACTAACTGACTTACTACAGTGTTAAATGTGTTCAGATGCTCTGTCACCAAGTCTCCATATTTCATCCTCAGGTTATCCACAGGAACAGTTTATTCACCAGAGACTTAGATTGGTACAAAGTCCCTAACTTATCCCACAAAGCCTTCGTTGTAGCTTCCCCTGAAACATTCAACAATACTGAATCTGAAACACACAATTATATTGTGCTCTTTGCCTTCCGATCCAACTTCTTCCATTCTTCATCGGACACTCCCGTTGGTTTAGTACCCGGATCTACCACGATCCATTGATCTTTATCCACCAACAGATCCTCCATCTTGAGTTTTCACAACTCAAACTTCTGACCATTAAATTTCTCGATCTCTATCTTTCCACTGTTCGCCATCTTCTTTCACCACCAGAATCGATCTCGCAGATCTCCCACTGAACAGGGTCTACCACAGGCCCGAGCGAAACCCCTCAACATCAAAGGCGTCCCCTTGAAGCCAAAACAGCTCTGATACCAAATGTAGGTTTTAACCCCGTACAGGAATTACCTGCATACGAATTCTAAAACACAAAAAATCAATGTGACAGCATAACACATAAAACACATATACACAGAGGTTTTCCCCTGGATCCCAAAACTGGGATTACCAGCTTGATTTTTCATTATGTTCCTTTCAATGTTACAATACATATTTATACACGCCGAAGCATCCAATACCATGGACCGAAAACCATCGTGTCCAAAACCATGGACCAAAAACCATCGCATCCAAAACCATGCGTGAAAATCATGCACAAAACCATAGGTAGGTCCGCGCAACCTAACATAGGGTCCAAAACCAAAATTTTCCGAGGCGCTGCCCTGGACCCCATAAAGTGGGGTTACCTGCACCCCTCAAACCACCAGTGACTCCCCTCGCTACGCAATCGGCGCAATGAAGGGGGGGCTCCGCCCCCCTTCTAACCCCCTGATTAATTATGTGGGCTAGTCGTGGAAAGAATATAACACAACCCAACACTTCAATTTTTCTTATCAACCTGAATGCCTTCTCCAATGAATCAGGTTCCTAAAGGCGAACCTCATGTTGGATGTTATCCTTTAAAGTTCCTATGAACACATCAATTCTATGCTTCTCTAGAATATCTTTTACCATTATATTCAATTTTTGGAATTCCTTAATGTGTTCCACCACTGAACCCATTTGTGTGAGATTTATCAATTGGCTAAAAAACGCGTTATTTTTTGTATCCTCATAATGTTTTATCATTTCTTTCATAAAAATTGACCAAGTGAAAATTTGTTTACGAGAACAAAGCCATCGATACCATACAAACTTATTGGGTTCTAAATATAAAGTTGCAATGCATACCTTTTTTGTGTTTTGCACATTATGGAGATCGAAATATTGCTCCATCTGTAGTATCCATGTTACAGGTTCTTTGCCATCAAACTTCCTCATATCGATATTTGGAACATGGTGGGTCTTCAATCCAACATTAAATTCTATGGAATCATGATTAACGTTTCTTTTATTCTCATCATGAGTTTCTTCTACTACCGTTTCACCATTAGGAAGCATTTCTTGAAGCAACTTTGCCAAACCTCCTTTCAAACCTTCCATGTTTTTCTCCAAATCTTCACTGTTTACTTCTAAACCATCCATCTTAGATTCCATGTCATCCATCTTAGCTTTCACGACATTCATTTTAGCTTCCATGTGTTTTTTTAAACCATCCATCTTAGCTTTTGTTACTTTTTGTGAGAGTGAAATTTGTTGCACTTAGTCTCGTAATTTTGATATATCATGTTGCATTTCTTCCTCTTCTCCATGAGTCATGGTAGAGCTTTCAGGTTGCTTACTAGGTGTTTCCATTTTATTTTTTTTGAGGCATCAATTAATGATAAGTAAGCTTCACTATGCCCTTTGAATTACTTCAAACTAATTTTTCAAACCAAACTTATGCAAAATTTTTAAAAGACTACACATAATTTTTCGCTTTGTAGGAGCTCAATATTGAATCTATTGTATCTCTGTAATTTCGGATCTCCAAGGTCTGAAATTGCGTCACGTCGTAGTCCTCTGAGTTCTCTTTCCAACCCCACAAGTCTAATCAAGATTGGATTCTCCAAGAAAGAGTTATTTCAAATCTCCCACGATGACCTAGTTATAAACTGTTCAGTAGAGCGAACTTGTACGAAGTGCCACGTGTCATTGGTTTGGACTTCGGACCTGAAAACAATATACAAAAAACTACAATTCGTCCTCTTTCTGTAACTTGTTACGAAATTTCAATCTGATGCTCATAGAGAAAGTTATGACGATTTTCCCAAGGTCACATGTTTGAGATACAAAAACCCTAACTTCCTTGGATCATATCTCTGAAAATATAGCGAGACAAGATCTAAAATTCAAACTCGAGGTTCATCAAAATTTCGGCTCAAATGGGTTTTAATTTCAACTTTTGAAAATTCGTAGAAAAAAGTTATAGCAAAAATCCCACGATGCCCTGTTTGAAGTAGCGAAACCCTATAATCCAAAGCTCTGATACCAAATGTTATGCAACCAGCGTACAAAATAGAAGAAAAAATAGATCAACGACTTCAAAATCAGCGTCTTCAAGGGAACAACCTCCTTTACATTACACAAATGAACAATTCTTGGATGATACAAATGAAAAGACCTCCTTTCTATATATAGGAGTCTAAGGGGTCTCAATACAATCAAACCCTACAAGACAATAATATTGTAAGGGCACAACAATAACAATAATGGGCTTCTATGGGGCACAATAATAACATGGGGACTACATGGGCACAATAATACAATAAGGTGGTTGCACTAATAATAATAAGGGGTTACACTAGTAATGTACAGACCTAACAAAAGAAACATAAGAAGAATAATAAAGTTCACAAGCAAGTATTAAGGTTAAGGAAAATTGGAATTAATAGCTGCCACTTTGCATTTTCCAACACGATCCAATCTAAAAATATATGAAACTTGGTTTGTCGGTTGATTAGGGTGGCAGGTTGGTGATAAGGCAAGTTGGAGCCTTCTCAAGGTGTTGAAGCGTCATTCTAGTTGAAGTTGGTAAATAGTGTGATAAAGCATCCTTTAGGTCGGAGCTTCTAAACTAGGGCGTTGGAGCATCTTTCAAATTGGAGCCTATAAACTAGGGGGTTAGAGCCTCTTTCAGTTGGAGTTGAAAATCTTGGAAGTTGGAGCTTTCTAATTGATGTAACTTTATTGAAGACAAATATTAAGAATTGTTCGGTGGTTTTTCTCCCGGAAAGGTTTCCACCTAAAAATCTTGTATCTATTGTCTTCATTATCATGCATTGTTGAATGTTTTTATTTATTGTTTATGTGATGTTGATTTATGTTTGATCTAATGTTAATGATAATTAATGCTCTATGAAGTTAAAAATACTAATTGAAGATAAATATTACTTCAAGCCCCTCTTAGTATTTCCAACACTAAATGACAGGTCAAAGCACATTGAGATCAATTATTATTACATCTGGAATATTATCCAAAGGGGAGTTGTGAGGCTCGAGTGTGTCCCTATTGATGAGAAAGTTGTTGATGTGTTGACAAAGCCATTGTCCTTGATGAAGTTTGCATATTTCAAAGAACAACTTGGAGTTGTTGAGAACCCCTCTCTGAGAGAGAGGGAGCACTGATTGTACAACATCATATGACTAACAATCTTCCTTAGGCTATGTCGAGAGACTTATGGATTAGTCGAGAAGATTGTCACTCCCTTAAGTTGTGTCGAGAGACTAGTGAGTCTGGGCAAGTAGCTTGCTTCTGAGGCATTGGGTTTGTGATCACTCCCTTAGGTTGTGTGCTGAGAGACTTATGGATTGGTTAGGGAGATTGATCTCGAGCTGTCTCCCTTAGGCTGTGTACTGAGAGACTATATAGTCGGGAATTGAAATAGGGATTCCTCCCTTAGCCTGTGGACCGAGAAACCTTATTTGTGGTCGGGGAGATGCACCACTTGCATATGATTGGTTTGGCCTCATTGATTGATCCCACTAAGTGTGGTGGGTGCTATGTATATTTCCTTATGATGAGATTGATGATCTCTCTCTTAGGTTATGTGTTGAGAGACCTATGGATTGGTCGGGGATATTGATCTTGACCAAAAGAGAGACTTGTACTTGTGATCTTTTCCTTGGGTTGTGTGCCAAGAGACCTATGGATTGGATGGGAAGATCGATCTTGAAGAGAGAATGAAAAGTACCACCCTAGCTACGAGGGAGCGTTGAAAAAAAAATGGGTAGCTATGGTTGCCATTTTCATTGGAAAATCATGAAGTAAAGTCCAAATTTTGCCGCTTGACCAAGTTGTTCTAAGAAGGATGAGTTGGCCCCACGTGTGAAATGGCAACTCGTAACCCACATATAAATAAGGCATCGTTGGAGCTCATTTGACACATCCATCACATCACTCTGAAATCACAAAGATACATCCACATATGCAAAGGAGTAAAACGAAGCCTTTTATGTCTACGTTGACTTGGGCTAGTTTGGATCTATTTGACCAAAATTTGACGGTGTTTGGAGTTTGAAGACTGCAGAAGGTTCATTGACATGACTTGACCGAGATCTTATCTCTGTTATGGACCATTGACCGCAGGTCAAACTCTACCCTTTGACCACAAATTGCAAAAGGATATTTCACTAAGTTTGACCAAATTTCGACATCTTGTTCAGAGCTACCTCAGGCGGAAATTTAGCCCTCTATTGCAGACTGTAATTTTGACCATCGTTGACTTTTTCTCTCTTCATTGACTGGTTTGACTTGATATTTGTTCAGGTCAGATTTGGAATCTTGTTTGGAATATTTTGATGTATTATTGATTAACATAATTTCTCTCATAAGGAAAGATTGGTTGGGTTTTCCCCTTGTGGGTTTTTCGTTGACTGTGAGCCTAATTTTTGTTAGGATATTCCGACACATAGGAAATAGTTAAGTTCAACTTGGTCTAGTATAGAGTTAGGTATAGAGTTAGGTAAAGTGTGTTTCTTTACCGTTGTACATTTTGTAACTTACAATCCGACGGTCACGATATGTAGTGATCTGACGGTTCACTCTCTCCTCGGTATTACCGACACTTGATCCGTGGCTTGACACCCGATTGGTCCATGAGTTCTATTTAAAGCGCATGGAGGGTCATTGTTCGGGTAATCCGTGCATGAGAGAAGCTTATGTAAATTTTCATTCTTTGATTAATAAATTGCCTGTAGTAGCCACGTTGGCACAGGCCGTGGACTGTTTCCCTCTTTGAGGGTTTTAACCACGTCAAAAATACTAGTGTATTGATCTGTGATCTGGTTGTGAGCGGTGTCCTTTTGGTGTTCTTTCTGAGGAACTTACCCTGTAAATTCCTACATGGTATCAGAGCTATTTGAGGGCCGCGTCCATTGGTGATCCAAATCTAAAGCCGGTAGAACTGCGTCCGACTGCCGTTTCCTAGATCTGTTGTTTCTGACTGCTTTCGGGCCGAGAGGACTGCTCTGTTGTGTTCGGAGCATCTGTTCCATTGAGGAACCCCTTTCGTTTCACGCGAAAAGGTTTCTGGTAGCCCTAGCTGCGTCATTTTTAAGATCTGGAGGTATACAGTCTTTATTTGCAGTTTACTGTTATTTTCTCTCTGCTTATTTCAGTTTCGGTTTATTTAGCCTTTTTTTTAACCGGATCTATACCTTTCATTTCTGCGTATGCTCTTTGCCCTGCGACTCTGTGCGATCTGGGCAAATCAGAAACAGAAAGGGAGGATTTTTCTCATGCGTATGCTCTTTTCCCTGCACCTTAGTGTGATCTCGGAAAATCAGAAACATTGAGAAAAATATTTAGTTTTTCGGCTAAAGCTAACTTTGAGCCGCAAGGTTCATTTTTTAAAATATCTAGTTTTTTGGCTAAAGCTAACTTCGAGCCATAAGGTTCATTTTCTTTGCATGTCCGTGTTGGGTTTTGTGTTTTGTGTTTTGTAGGGAAAAAGCGCTTTCTCAAGGCAAGCACGCAAACCAAGCCCCCCCCCCTCTCTCTCTCTCTCTCTCAAATTTTTTGTATAGATCAATTGGTTCAAAGCTATTTTAAGAGAGTAGAGGTCTTGGGTTCAAGTCTCCATTTTGTGGGGGCGGATTTTTTCATTTCCGCACATTCGCGCACTTTGCCGACAATTTCAACAATTGTTTTTCAAAAAGCCATAACTTCTTCATCCGGAAGCCTTTTTTAGAGCCGTTTTTTTTAAAACCGCCTAATTTTTCGAGATCTATCCATTGAAACACTTACTTTCAGCATCTTCAGCTTCAGTTTTTTTTAAAATGGAAAGTCCATGACAATTCATTCTTGACAGCACTAACTACTTCCAATGGATATCCTACATCGAAGATTTACTTAGAAGTAAAGGTCTCTACAGAATAGCCACAGACCAAGAGAAGAAACCAAAAGATGAAGACAAGGCTGCAAAATTTGAAAATAGACAAGATCAAGCACGTGGTTCGATAGGGATGTCTATTTCTCCTGATCTTAGATTCCATGTTGCAGAACTTGAGACTCCTCATGAAGCATTGGAACAACTCACTAAAGTTTTTGGGATTAAAAATGAAATTAAAGCCCATCAACTTGAAAATGAGTTGCTTACATTGGATCCTAATAATTTTTCTTGCATTGAAGATTTCTTGTCCAAATTCAAGACCCTTAGATATCTCTTGGAAGGTGTTAAGGTTAAGAAAGAAGATAGTAACCTTATTTATTCCATCCTTACTAAGTTGGGACCAGCCTACTCTGTATTTGTTTCCACCTTCCATTCTACAAGGGAAGCTTTCATTTGTCAAGGAAAAGACTACAAGGCCCCTTCCTTTGACTCTTTTTGTGATTCTTTAATAAGAGAACAAGAAAAACTCTTACACCTTGGTCTTCTTAATCTTGGAAACTCTTCCAAGAAAGCGTTAGCCGCCCAGCAGCAACCAAATTCAAAGAATCCTAAGAAGTCATATCCTAAAAAGAATGGTCCTAAACCAAACAAGGGTCCTAAGCAAACTCAGCCTCAAAATGAAAGATCATTTCAGCAAAATGATAGGACCAATAAAAACAAATGTAAGAAGACTGATAGACATTGTAACTTTTGTAATCGAGATGGCCACTTAGAATCTAAATGCTTTAAGAAGATGGAAGCCTTGGAAGCCGCAATGAAGAAACATAACATCCATGTGGAGCATTCTTCAACTTCAACTTCAACTTCATCTTCAGGAATGGCACTTTCTGCATGTCGTTGTCAATCATCTCAGTCTGGTTATGCATTAAATGTATCTTCTTCTTCTCATTCTCATGAGTGGCTCATTGATTCTGGAGCCTCTTATCACATGGCCAAAAACAAAGCCATGTTTTCTTCTTTAAATGATTGTAACACCAAAAATATATATGTTGGTGATGATAGATCTCTTAATGTTGTAGGGACTGGAACTATTCATCTAGACAATGGTCAGTTTAATGATGTATTATGTGTTCCAACCTTATCCTGCAACCTTCTATCTGTATATCAGATAACTCATTCAGGTGAAGGTAAAATTGTTGAATTTTCACCTCATGATGTTGTAATCAAGGATCTAAGAGATCCTAAATAGATTCTAGCTACTGGTATTGCTGATGATTCCACAAGGTTGTATAAGTTTCACAACTTTGGGTCATCAAATCTTCCCTCAGTATTTGTTGCTCATAATGATGAAGTGAGCAAACTTTGGCATGAGCGATTTGGTCACTTAAACTATCGCTCCCTTCAACATCTTTGTAAAGAAAATATGGTGACAAGTCTTCCTATGGTATCTTGCAGAGATGGTGTTTGTTCCGGATGTGTACTCGGAAAACATCATCGGGACAGTTTTGAAAAACGTGCCTCTTGGCATGCCTCAGCCCCTTTACAGCTTGTGCACAGTGATTTATGTGGTCCACTTCCTGTTGCTTCATTTTCTGGCTGCAAGTATTTCTTAACTTTCATTGATGATTTCTCCAGACGCACTTGGGTATACTTCTTAAAACTCAAGAGCGAAGTATTTAACACATTTTTGGCCTTCAAAGCCTTTGTTGAAAACCAATCTGGACATCAAATTCTTAAGTTAAGAACTGATAATGGTGGAGAATATGTTAAAAACACATTCATCAACTTTTGCACCGAAAATGGAATTCAAATGCAACATACTGTTCCATACACTCCTCAACAAAATGGTGTAGCTGAAAGGAAAAATCGCACCTTAAAGGAAATGGCTAATTGTATGCTGCAATCTAAAGGACTCAGTCTTAGTTTTTGGGCCGAAGCAATTAATTGTGCAAATTATATAATCAATCGCACTCCTACTAAGGTTCTAAAGAATATCACTCCAGAAGAAGCTTGGAGTTCCATTAAACCAGATGTAAGTCACTTTCGTGTTTTTGGAAGTGAAGCATGGGCCCATATTCCAGATGAAAACCATAAAGCTTTAGAACCTAAGAGTGAGAAATGTACTTTTGTTGGATATTCTGAAGATGTAAAAGGTTATAGACTTATTCCATTTAAGTCCAAAAATGTTATCATTAGAAGAGATGTAAAATTTGATGAAAATAAATCGGCCTGCGAGCCTAGTCCGGCGGATGTGCCACCTCTTCCTATCTCTTCTACTTTTGAAAACATTTCTTCTTCAGATGATGAAAGTGAGGATGACAATCCTCCCCCACCTTCTCAGGATCCTCAACTTCCAAGATGGGTCCGTGCTACTCGGGATGCAGCAGGTGATCTTGCCGGTGATCCTACAGATCAGCGACGTACACATTCTCAGTTTGAAAGAGCCTCTTCTTTACTGGCTCAAGCTCCATTAAATCGTGATCCTGACACTTTTGCAGAAGCTTCAGGCCATCCACATTGGGAAGCAGCTATGAATGAAGAATATCATTCATTGTTGGCAAATGATACATGGGATCTTGTTCCTTTACCAAAGGGACGAAAACTTGTAAGATGCAAATGGGTTTACAGAACCAAGTATGGACCAGATGGGAAAGTTGATAAACATAAAGCTCGTCTTGTTGCTAAGGGCTTTTCACAGGTTGAAGGCATTGACTACACTGAAACCTTCTCCCCTGTTGCCAAAATGAACTCTATCCGCCTTGTTCTTTCCCTTGCTGCCTCTTTAAAATGGGAAGTCCATCATATGGATGTTAAATCTGCCTTCTTGCATGGGGACTTGCATGAAGAAATCTATATGGAACAACCCATTGGCTTCATCCAAACAGACTCCAGCCTTGTATGTCGACTTAAGAAATCCCTTTATGGTCTCAAGCAAGCTCCTCGAGCTTGGTATGCCAAAATGGATAGCTTTCTTTTAGAATCTGGCTTTTCTAGGTGTTATTCTGACAATACTGTCTACACCAAGAAAGTGGGCAACTCTCTTATCATCCTTGTTCTTTATGTTGATGATCTTATTCTTACTGGTAGTGATCCCAACCTTATAAACCATGTGAAGTCCAGCCTTAAAAAGAAATTTGAAATGACAGACTTAGGACACTTACACTATTTTCTCGGTCTTCAAGTCTTGCAATCCAAGGAGGGTATTTCCCTTTCCCAGTCCAAGTATGTTTGTGATATTCTTCGTCATTTTCACATGGAAAACTGTAAGCCAGCCCCTTCTCCCTTTCAGTCTGGAGTCAAACTTTCAGTCTCTTGTACTTCTCCTGAAGTTGATGCTACCTTATACCGTCAACTTGTAGGAAAACTCTTGTATTTAACCCATACTCGTCCTGACCTTTCCTTTGTTGTTGGCCTTGTTGCTCGTTTTATGCAAAACCCCCGTGAAAGTCATTGGAAAGCAGCTAAAAGAATACTTCGTTATGTTCGAGGTACAGTACAGTTTGGGATTCATTACAGTGCCAAAGCAGCTCCTCTATTAGTTGGTTTCACTGATTCTGATTGGGCTGGTGACCCTGATGATCGGAAGTCTACTGCCGGTTATGTCTTCACTCTTGGTTCAGGACCTATTACATGGGCTTGTAAGAAACAGGCTGCCATTTCTCTTTCGTCAGCAGAAGCAGAGTATCGTGGTGTCGTGGAAGCTAGTAAGGAAGCCTTATGGCTTCGTCAGATCCTATCAGAGTTTGGCTTTGAGCAGCAGCATCCAACCACACTATGGTGTGATAATCAAAGTGCCATTCAGCTATGCAAAGATCCAGTCCAGCATCAGCGCAGCAAACACATTGAACTACACATGCACTTCATCAGAAAGCTCATTCATGACCATGTTCTTGAAGTGCAATATTGTTCAACAGATGATCAGGTTGCAGACATCTTCACAAAGGCTCTCACAGAGGCGAAGTTCACTAAACTTCGATATATGCTTGGAGTTCATGAAGTTGTCACTAAGGGGGGATAGGCTCTAGTGCCTCCTTCCTTCTCCTATTGTGTCATATTTGTAAATCCTTCAATCCTATCCCAAGTTGTTCTTAAGGGGGGATGTTAGGATATTCCGACACATAGGAAATAGTTAAGTTCAACTTGGTCTAGTATAGAGTTAGGTAAAGTGTGTTTCTTTACCGTTGTACATTTTGTAACTTACAATCCGACGGTCACGATATGTAGTGATCTGACGGTTCACTCTCTCCTCGGTATTACCGACACTTGATCCGTGGCTTGACACCCGATTGGTCCATGAGTTCTATTTAAAGCGCATGGAGGGTCATTGTTCGGGTAATCCATGCATGAGAGAAGCTTATGTAAATTTTCATTCTTTGATTAATAAATTGCCTGTAGTAGCCACGTTGGCACAGGCCGTGGATTGTTTCCCTCTTTGAGGGTTTTAACCACATCAAAAATGCTGGTGTATTGATCTGTGATCTGGTTGTGAGCGGTGTTCTTTCTGAGGAACTTACCCTGTAAATTCCTACAATTTTGGTGTCTCTTGTCTTTTGTGCTACTATTCACTATGATCTCTATTGCTTTATTGATGAAATGAATGGTTGAAGTTTTTCATGTATAGCTGCTTAATGATTAGAATTCTAAAAGAAGGTTGATTACATCATTAGAAGTAGTTATTAATTCTTCTGAAAAAGAAGTAGTTATCAATTGTGAAAAACTACGCTAGCCTTGATTGCACTAGAAAATCAACAGTGTGAACCATTAAATGAGCAACATAACACCTTATGAACAACAAATTTAAAATATAAACATGTAACATGTAAACCATAGTATAAAAATCAGCACACAAATTCAACACGTGGACACCTGATATAAGTGGAAATCCATAAAGAGAGAAAACCACGAATTTGTTTTTGTTGTAATGCAAAGGCAAGCTCCTACTTACTCTATTACATCAGCTTTTTTGAGGCTCCAACCTCTCTGCTATTTTGCAAGCTACAACTTGCTAGGAGGCTTCTACTCCCACTTAATAAATTTTCTGCAAACTACAACCCACAGGAGGCTCCTACCTCAGCAAGCTCCAATTTGTTCTTTTTCACACTACAACTTGAAAGGAGACTACAATCCCCTGATACATAAAAATTATAATGTGTTAGTTTACCTGGAAAATAATTATGAATACCTCCATCTTTGTTTCAGCGTCTTTTCCTCAAATTTGCTTCACATTTGCTCTTCTACCTCTGTTTCTTTGTGTCAGGTAATTGACAAATAGCAACTCCACCCTTCCAAAAGCACATATTTTATAAACAAACTTGTTGGTTGTTAGTATTCCACACACTTCACCTCTTTGCATTCCAAGGTAGTCTTTGTTTCCAAACCCTTTTCAAATTTTGAATATTAAAACAAAAGATAAATTTCGAAATTTTTAAACATCATGCATTAACATAAGCAAACTTTAATGATTGCAACATATCACTGTCAACATCCCTAGCTTAACAATATTTTCCATCACCCTTTGCATCACAACTTTTTCATGCTATTGTCTTGCATCACAACAATGTTCAACATCTTTGAAAATACATCTTCAACATCTTTGATAACACAAATCAACTTAACAATATACCTCTGCAACATACCCAGCTCAACAACATAGCAACATCACAACATAAGCAACCTCTAACAAGCCTCATATTCAGCTCCTTCACCTCCTCAGCTACTTCAACAACTTACCTTGTCTTTGAAACATGCATCAGCTATCTCTTACAAGCATAACAAGCATCACAACATCATAACATGGCATCACAATACATAAACACAATAAGCATAACACTACTTGAATCAACTTCAACTTCAAGTGGGTATATCAGCTGACATTCTTTGCCATCATAGTTTGCTGCTCCTTTGCCATCAATGACAACAATGTCAACAATTTTCTCACCTACTACAAAGTCTATACTACCATAAGCTGAAGATCCATAGGAATACCATTTAATCAACATGTCCCCATTTGAATAGCATCAGTGAAGCCTATAACTACTTGACGGAAAATGAAATGATCTTCTGAGGTTCATCCTCAGAATGAAAAGGATCAGAATGAGAAGACTTATCCTTTGAATGAAGACGATTAGTATAATAAGGTTCATCCTCATAATGAAATTGAAGATCTTTCACAAATTTAAAGTTTCAAATATTCCCACCTGAATACTTGTGATAAATATTTTTACATCAGGAAATTTTGAACTTTTCATAAACAATATTGTTAATAAAATAAACAAGAGAGAATGATCAACCCTTTTCCAGGTGAAATAGTGTATTTGTTTTCATTCTTATTTCAACAGCACTGAAAATGTTCAGAGAGGGGGGCCTTTCATGGACACAGCTCATTTATACATTTCTTTAATATGAGGGTAGGCTTAGGCACATCCCCACAGCAGTTTGACGGGAATGATAACTCGATCATCTACATTCAACAGGCAACCATTGCCCACTCATTTTTCTCAAGAAAGTGGCAGTGTAAACTCAGAACCACAGGACAACATGATTTGTACTTGGTAAAATGGAAGTCCAAAATATAGTCAATCAAATTTGTTTGAGAAATCATGCCACTGAATAAGATCGTTCTAGATAACAAATAGTATTTGCAACACTTTCTGATAATTGGCAACACATACCCAACCAGATTAGTCATGAGCCTTCATAAGAATAATTCATTGAATTGTGCAATAGCAAACTCTGGCAAATTCTGGGACTAAGAAAATGTCCAATGTCCATCTTTTACACAGCAGCCATTCACCTTGGTAATTTGAAGGAAACAAGGGAGGAGATGGTCGTTCTTTGTTCACATGCAATGATAAGCATGGATTAGGTTTAACAATAACACTGGGATAGGTAACTTGGATCTGGACAACCCGGCCAAAATTCTAATTGAAAAAGAATTTCCAGATTTCTCGAACATTGGAAGCACCATCCGCAATGTCCATCACCAAATGAGCTCCTAGAGTACCTGAAAAAGTAATAAAGTTTAATAGAAGCAAGGAGAATAAATCTAATGTACAATCACAACTAACAAACAAAATGAAGAAATAAATGAACATAAGTTTCTGCAATCTGAATGCTCTTTCCAAATAACTTAGACCATCAAAATTCTTAAAAAACTACTGAACGCAGAGAGTCTGCATACAGCTATGGCCTCCTAGTACCTGCTATTGAAGATCATATAGAATACAGGGACTATACAGTTAAAAAAAATTGTAACCTTAAAATAAAAGGCAAATACATCACTGTTGTGCATCGCTACAATTAGAACTGCACAACTTGTTAGCCAAACTTTAAATATAAGCCCTTTCATAACTCGAGGCTTATTTGTATTATGATTTATCATAGTGCCGAAATCAAACTCTGAGGCCGTATATATATGATGAAAATATTTTGACACAATAGAGATCGTCAACAGCAACTTAAGCTGTAAGAAAATGTTGTCTTTGGTTTATAATAACGCAAAGTGAAAGCTTCTTTAATTATTCAACAAGATTGCCATGAATTTACAAGGCATCCTTCAAATTAAATATCTAATGTGGGAAGTACATATCACAGCATTTATCTGCACTTAGACGTGTTTTCTCTCAGCTCTACATTACATTGTCTGCGACAACCTATTCCAAAAATTGATCTGAAAAGACTGGAAAGCAACATCATGTAGGGTTGAAAAATCCGAAAGCAAATTATATTTGTTCATTCTAACATCACTCTCTTTTTAAGTATTAGCATAGATGTATCTAAACCCTGGATCTATTAAGCACCAAAAGGGATTAAAAAAAAACAGGTGTAAACCTCTCGCTTTGTAAAATATCCAGGGTTAAGATGGATCTACACTAATTTATTTTTGTTAACAAGATGATAATTAACAAATGGTTGATTTTTTTAATTTTATTTTTACCTCAACCTTTTTTCACTGTTGTCTGTTAGTGTTAGCTACAAACATGACACCTCTTCCACAGGGACTGTATAGCACACCTCATTTCTCTTGGTGCAAATATAGTGCCAACTTCTGTGTTGAATTTACAGATTTATCTCAAAATACTGAATACCACCAGCTTCTAAGTCAGCCAGTTTTGCCTATCTAGAAGGATTGGAATGTAGTTAGAATAAACCATTCCCTTCTTGTGACACCAAAACATCGTACGAGAATACCACATAGATTTAATGCAAGAAGTGCAATTACAACACATAGGATAGATGGGTTAAAATATGCCAGTTCATCTTGAAAACTGAATTTTCCTACAAATCGAGGGTGCTGGCATGTTTGGCACTCAATCGAACCCTGTGTTGAACAAAGATATTAAAGAAAAAGTGAAACTTGTGCACCATGCAATATGATTATTAAGGATGTACAATCATTTCAACATAATGGTATAACTCTCAAAATTCTAGGAGCATGTCTTAATCCCTAAATCACTCACATGTGTTTTATTTACTGGTCCAAGTTGCATTAATTTTATAAATAGTTTAAGCACTACATACAAACTTATGTTAACATTGGTCATCATTCGAACATCCTCCCTTAATAACCAATCCATTAACTTTTACACCAAGCATGTCAAAAAAAAAATTGAGTTCCACTAGCTGGTCCTACAAAAGAAAATGCAACACATCAATTTCCCAGTTTAGCACTTTCTCAGGGAAAATGTGGTGCTGAACTTCTCAATGGCTTATTTTTGAATGAAAATAGAGTTTTTTACCAGCCTCAATACACCTTGGTTATCACAATACAACGGAATTGCATCACTCAGATGAACACCATCATAATCAAGGATTCTACTAAGCCATGTTTCTTTACATGTAGATCTTACCATA
Organism: Pinus tabuliformis; assembly: GCA_031772625.1. Taxonomy (NCBI): domain Eukaryota; kingdom Viridiplantae; phylum Streptophyta; class Pinopsida; order Pinales; family Pinaceae; genus Pinus; species Pinus tabuliformis. Next base: position 501,743,746 of record CM062817.1, read on the forward strand.
GATTTGTACTCTGCCTCCGGTAAAGATGGAGCAAGTGTCCTTTGCTTCTTGCTAGTAAATAAACCTGGAACACAAATTGAATGCATACCTGTCATATCTAGTAAACTCAACAACGGCATCCAATGTCCCTTTTATATACCTCAGAATCCTCTTTGCAGTGTTCTAGTGCACAATTATTGGCAATGTCATGAATCTGAAAGTGGTACCCCCTTCAAAACTAATTTACAGGCTGATGAAAGATAATTCAAACTTCTTATAGTTGTCTAAACAAGATTTCATCTACCTTCCTAGGACCAGCTTCTGTAGTTAGCTTCAAACTGTTGATGATTATAGCTCGGACAAGTGCTGCTGTGTAGACAAGATGCCAAGCATGCACAAGTTGTCCAAAGCCTCTCTAGGTACTTGTTTAATTTATTGGGTGAGTGACCTTTATGATTCTTTCCTAAGTCTAACTTAGGAAAAACACATTGATTAATAAATTAATTAATTAATGTTGGCTGTTGGGCTAAGACTTTCTAAAGAAAAGTGAATTATTCACTTTAGTGAATTAGATCTAATCTCTACCATTGATCGTGAGGATAGGATTTGATCCTAGCCATCCATCACTTAGGAGATTAGGGTTAGGGATCTAGCCCAATGAGAAATTATAAAAGAACACCTAATTATTGAGAGTGATTTTCCAAGTGAAGAGTGAGAGTCCCAGGGCTAAGGAGAAAGAAACATTGGAGCAGGAAATTTTGGAGAGAGGAAAATTGAGGAGGCTGAGATCTTGGAAGGCAGGGGCAAGATCCAGCTTGGAGGCTTGCACAGGTGGCCATACGAATGATGGCCTAGCTGACAATAACAGATTCATCCAGTATGTGAGTTGTGCGAGACTAGGAGAAAGGAAGCCGAATTACAAATTGGGGAAGCCAAATTTTCCAGTGGCGAGTTTTTCCAGGTGACCAAGATTTCCTGGTTCCATTTGCCATATAAATTCTGTAGTTCTCTGAGTGCCATTTTCCCTGTTAACGGAGCCCTTAATTATCCTAAGCAAATTAATGAAAGAAATATTTGGAAGGTAAAATTTCTGTTGTCTGTGATAGATTTTTCACTTGTGCCTCTGTTGCAAATTTAAATTAGATGAAACACCAGTGTATTTTTTATTCAACAGTTTTTTTTTAAATAATTTACTAGGGTGAATAAATTTTCTGGGTATAAAATAAAATTGCTATGAATTGAAATCAGATTCGGTGTTGGAAATTTAACATAGTATTAGAGCAATAAACTCTGAAGGAGTGGAAGATCAATTTGCCACATTTATGACAAAATAATTTCCAGCAGTAACATTTTTCTGGGTTGAGTATTTGATTTGGAGGTTGGAAGGATGGCTGCAACTGCACTGAGATTTGAAGACTGGTTGGAGGGTGCATCCAACTATAATCCTTGGAAGTAGAGGACAACATTAGTGCTGATGGAGAATGGGATTTGGGAGTTTACAGATGAGCAACTCACCCCTCTTACCAATCCTACCCTATTGATTATGGATAACCAAAAGTATGTGAAAGTCGGAAGGATTATTCTGGATGCAGTCTCATCTTCCGGAGAGAAGACTGCCAGGGACATGTGGAAAGCTCTAACAGAATTATATCCAAGTGATAACCCAAATAGGAAGATGATGCTAAGGGAGAAACTTAGGAGCACCAAGATATCCAAATCAAATACTGTAGCATCTTATCTCACCAACATCTCACAAGTTCATGATGAGTTGGCTTCAGTAGGGGAGGCCGTGTCGGATCAACAATTGGTGAGGATGGCCCTGAATGGCTTCACTAAGCCATGGGCTCCCTTCATCTAAGGTAGCCCTGAATGGCACGAGAGAAACATCAAGACTGGGAGAGATTGTGGGGTGATTTCATCCAAGAGGAGATTTGAGAGGAATCTCTCAAGGTAGTTAAACGAGGAAGGGCAAGGGAAAGGCAAAGCCCCACTAGCCAAATCTAGACCTTGAGCTAAATTTGAGATTTTTCAGCGAGTTTCAAGAGTTGGGTTGCATTTCAATCTTATCTACTTGGCTGAAGAAAGGTATAGCTTGTTTGTCTTGTGCAAGAAGGATGATTTTAAGCAATTCAAGGAGTTGTACAAGGGTTTTACGGGTCTGGAAATTCAATTTACAGCCACAAGATTGCGTGGTAAGTGAAACCCTCTCACAAGGGTTTTGTGCCCAAAGGTATATATCTTCGAACCCTTCAATTTTCTTCACTTCTAGACATCAATCGAACAATTTTTGAGGTGACTAATAAATTTCCAGCTTGGTTGTCCAAAGAACAAGTTCATCGTTTCTTCCTCGTTGATGGTCTTTTTACAGGGGCATAGAACACACATTTTGCATAACCTATCAACTACCATGAACGGAGAGTCATGTCCATTTCTCGTTTTCAGTAAACCTCCTACAAAGTCCACGGAAATGTGTTCCCAAGGACGAGTGGGTACATGCAAGGGATGATATAGACCTCGTTTCCTGTTACTAAGCTTGTTGGTACAGCAAAGCATGCATCCTCTTATGAACCTACCTACCTCCTCTTACATCCTAAGCCAATACACATACCTCTACAAGTTGGTCATTGTCTTCCCTACACCAAAAATGCCCTGCAGCCTTGGAGATGTGAGCCTCTTTGATCAGCGATTGTCACTCACCTTTAGGAACATATAACTTATCTAACCTATAGAGTAACCCATTCTGGAGATGGTAATCAACTCTATTGTCAGTGGTCAACATCATGCACATGACTCTGGCTTTGTAACTACTAAAATACCTCCATGAAGTCCTCATCCTTTGTGTATGCCTCCTATATGCATCATGGGTGAAAGGCTCCATGTGCATAAGAGTTCCCAAAGTTGTGATCTTTGATGTGGTTGGCCTTGAGAGCATGTAGGCCAACTTGTTTGTGTTGTCCTTGTACTTGATCACTGAATGAAATCGTTGTAAAAACCCCATCCACTTGTAATGTATGGTCTGTTGTAGTTTAATCTGGCCCTGCAAGTACTGCAGTGGTTGGTGATAAGTGTGGATTACTATCTCCTTTCCCATCAAAGAGTGTTTCCACTTCTTTACAACTTGCACCAAGGCATAGAGTTCCTTGTCATAGGCGTTGAGAAATATAGGGCTTTCAATAGGATTTAATTATTAAATGATTTTTCTTCAATTTTGACATTTACTTGTGATATATAATTAATTCATTATCATTATCGTTATGTTCTATTCATCATCAAAATAAATGCCAAACAAGAAGATCACAAATGCAACAATAAAGACACCAGAGATAGGCTCCAAGCCAAGGCAAAACCCCTCAATAGGGAAAAACCCAAAGAACTTCCTCTTCTTATAGAATTTCTTTCAATGAAGACTTCTAAGACCAAGACACAAGACCATTTACCAAAATATCAGGTCAGCCACCCACATATCTGCTTCACAAATTTGTCAGCGTCTCTGCAAAATTTAGAACTTGTGGAAACCCTAGTTTCTTCAGAAAACTCGCATGTGTGAGTTTGTCAAGAGAGGTGATTGTCCAGAACGAAAGTCTTTCTTCTTTGCTGCCTTCTCGCCTTCCTTAGGAACCCTCGCATTATCATCGTGAGCTGTAGATTAATAGATAGGTGTATGCCAAGACGTGTGCCTCATGGAGGTCGAATTCTTCCCTTTTTATAGCCTTTTGAATGGGTGTAGGCTGACTTGACATTTTGGGAGCTTCTAGACAAAAAAATTATAAAAACATATTTTTCTTTTCTTGATACATGATCCCTCCAAGGGACTTTACATCATGACTTTGACCTTGACTCTATACAAAGCCCTAGAGCACTCAATGGGTGCTTTGACCTAGGACAAATAATCATGGGCAAGAAACCCATTTACAAATAATTTTTTTTTTTTACAAAATATTTTTCTTTCTCCTTTTTCTTTGACAAGTACAATGATTACATCAAGTCATGATACAAATACAATTATGAAGACCGAAACTAGTTACAACTTTCAACACTCCCTCTTAACTAGGGAGGTATTCATAATTGACTACAGGTACAAGGACAATACTTCCATTGAAAAGTTCTCATAAGAAGAGTCAGATTGGTAAGCCATCTCATAAGCTATCTTTTCAGCTTATGTCAGTGCATCTCATCATATCGACCAACATTGTCATATAGAAAGGCCTTGACTAACAGCTTTAGCTCTCCACTAGATTACAGCACAATGTTGGGGAGACAATGATTTATAGACACCTTCATCATTGTCTCTCAAGGCACATACCCCATCCGGATGTTCACAAGGTATGTCCTTTTAGGACCATTCCCCTCTTGGATTTACACATCCTCAAGGAATTTCCTCTTCGACTACTCTTACCTATTGGATGCCCTACCTCATCCTCAAAGAGTATCAGTATTCAGATGCTTACCCAATCCTCCATTCTTTCTTCATAATGTGAAGACAAGAATGATGTGTCTATCTCTCCCTCTCAACCAGGGAGGATCTACTCATTCCTTTACACATGAAAGGAATATATCCAAGCTCCCTCTCAACTAGGGACTTGCTTTCAATATCAGTTGTCTATTCTTCTGTGGAGATCATGGTACTATCAACTACTTGTAGGCCTCCTTTTTCTGCATCTTCAACTTCTATGCACATCATGGAGCCATCTTCTTTCACAACTTCTCGTAGGGACAAGCCATCAATCTTTACTTGCTTCATATCACGAACTAGTCACTACTGCACTTGAACATAGCTTCCTCTGACCATCGGGAAAGTAATCTACCAAGACATGATCATCGAACCATCTGTAACATGCTACCTTTCCTATCAGTGATATATATCGTTTGGACTTAGACTACCAAAGTCCTCTACGCAATTTCTGGAATTGAATCTCAATCAGATCATATTTGTCTGTCACTCAATCTTTCTACATACCATTTTCTTTCGGTAGCAGAATTATATCGAACCACCAAAGTCATCAAATTATAATAGCTTCTTTTCAACATGTCATGCCTTGTCTTCATCAATATCTTTATTCAATCATCAGGAAGAGTCATCCTCACATCAGGTCATCATGTCAGGGATTTTGTAGCTTCCTCTGAAGTCGGCAGTGTTTCATATCATCTTGAATGTTGATGTCTTCAACCCAAACAAATTCAAAACATGCTAATGCAACCAGGCATATTTTTGTATCCTGCTTCTCCTGCATACTTGAAAACATAAGTTAACTAAATCAAAGAAGAATTTTAAAAACACTCATACCTCTTACTTCAACTGATCCTCTAGCTTTCTTCAAACTGCTCCCTATCTTGAGGATGGGACTTCATCATGCTGCAACTTGTATTAGCAAACTTCTAGGAAGCTTTCCCCAAATCTGAGAGAGTAGAAAATGTTTGTAATATCATCATGGTCCTTCTTCTACCAGGTGAAGAAATCTTCCCATGAATTCATCTAATGGAGGATCCTTGAATGACCCTCTCCAATTATTTGTTGCATGAATTTCTTTACTATCATGTGTCAGACGATTGTTATCAATGCATCAGCCTTTCATATAATAGATTCTTCTAGATGATCTTCTTCACCAGGTATCCATATTCTCATGGCCGATCTTTATATCATAGTGCCCAAGGATCCAACTTGATTACCAAGTTACCATTCTCAGGGTCATTCTATTTCCCTCCTATCATGCTCACCAAACCATAGGCTTTCCTAAGCCATTTTCCTTTGCTTTCTTCATGATGCTCCTGCAATACTTATTGACAAACACAACCAAGCAAAATATATGTAATAATAAAAGCATGATGTCCATTAGTTAAAGCTAGGGTTTTTCATGGAATTCTAGAGGATGGAATTCTAGGGTTTTTAAATCTTTGCTTACGAAATCGTCACATCCCTTCATACTAGGGTTTATTATATGCCCTAGACTGCTCACAAACCCTAGAGTCCAGGGGTTAGGGTTTCTATGAGGGAACAAGTGAATCAGGGTTAGGGTTTCCACATAACTAGGGTTTCTCATGTACCATCTAGGGTTTCAAATCCTAGATGTTAAAACAACTACAAACCCTAGAACCAAATTACCAACTCAACCCTAAAAACATTTCATGTTATACCCTTAATAAATATGTCATACATACCTCATGAGTACATACCTCTGTCATAAAGACTATTGTAAGGGCCTACTCTTCTGGATGCCATAATCTTCTTATTGTCTTCTTCAATGTGTATGTGTTGGGTCCCTATAATACTAGTGATTACCCCATTACTATTGTAGTTATACCCCTTATTTATATTGTTGTGCCCCTATTACCCCCATATTATTATTTCTGTGCCCCATAGAATCCCTCTATTGTTATTTTTGTGGCTTTATATTATTATTGTTAGGTCGGCTGGTTTATATTGTGACTCCTTAGACTCCTATATATAGAAAGGAGGTTTTGTCATTTGTATCATCCAAGAATTGTTCATTTATGTAATGTAAAGGAGGTTGCCCCCTCGAAGAGGCTGAATTCTAAGGCGTTGATCTATCTTTTCTATCTTTTCTTGAGCTGGTTTCATAACATTTGGTATCAGAGCTTTGGATTCTAGGGTTTCGCTGCTCCAAACAGGTCATCGTGGCATTTTCGCTATAACTTTTTTTCTGTGACGTTTCAGAAGTCGCAAAAAAAACCCATTTGAGAAGAATTGGCGCTGAACCATGGGTCCGAATTTCAGAGCTTTTCGCGCGATATTTTCGGAGATATGATCTGAGGAAGTTGGTCTTTTTGCAGACTCCTGAATTACATTCAAAACAGGTGACCTGGGAAAAATCGTCATAACTTTCTCTCTGAGGATCGGATTGAAATTTCGTAAAAAGGTACAGAAAGAGGACGGACTGTAGTTTCTTGTGGGTGTTTTTTAGATCCAAAGGTCGAAACAGTGACTCGCGGCACGTCGTACAAGTTAGCTCTACTGAACTAGTCTATAATCAAGTCACTGTGGGAGATTTCGCATAACTCTTCCTTGGAGAATCCAATTTGGGTCAGACTTGTGGCATTGGAAAGAGGACACAGAGAGCTACTACAGGTCACAAGTTCAGAACTAGATGACTGGAAAGTACAGAGATACATCAAAGGCAATATCGAGCTCCTACAAAGTGAAAAAAGGTGTGTAGATTTTTTTAAATTTTTGCTTAAACTTGGTTTCAAAATTTATGTTGAAGGAATTCAAAGGGCATAGTAGAGCATTATTATCGGTAACTGATGCCCCGAGGAAAGAAAATGCAAACACCTAGTAAGGAACCTGAAAGCTCTAGCATGACTCATGAAGAAGAGGAAGAAATGCTACATGATATATCAAAATTACAAGAACAAGTGCAACAAATGTCACGCTCACAAAAGTTAACAGATGCTAAGATAAATGGCGTGGAAGCTAAGATGAATGGCATGGAAGCTAATATGGACAATTTGAAGATAGTTTTGAACACAAATTTGAAGACAGGCATGGCAGATTTGAAGACAGATTTGACTAATTTTCTACAAGAAATACTTACTAATGGTGAAAAGGTAGTAAAGGAAACTCATGATGAGAACAAAAGAAATGTTAATCATGATTCCATAGACGCTAATGTTGGATCAAAGAATCACCACATTCCAAAAATCGATATGAGGAAGTTTGATGGCAAGGATCCCGCCACATGGATATTACAGATGGAGCAATTCTTCGATCTCAATAATGTGCAAAACACACAAAAGGTACGTATGGCAACTTTATATTTGGAACCAAATCAGTTTGTATGGTATCAATGGCTTTGTTCTCGTAAACAATTTATCACTTGGGCAATTTTTACGGAAGAATTGATAGCACATTATGAGGATACAAAAAGCAACACTTTTTTTAGCCAATTGATAAGTCTCAAACAAAAGGGTTCAATAATGGAGCACATTGAGGAGTTCCAAAAATTGAACATAAGGGTAAAAGATATTCCAGAGGAGCATAGGATTGATGTGTTCATAGGGTCTTTAAAGGATAATATCCAACATGATGTGCGCCTTTGGGAACCTGATTCATTAGAGAAGGCATTCAGGTTAGCAAGAAAAATGGAAAGCAAAATTATGGCAACTAGGAAGCATACCATTCACAACTATAAAGACGGAAGTGTTGTTGCCCATAGTCTTCCACAACCTACAAGGTTGACACCACAACAATTGGAAGAAAAAAGAGCAAAAGGGCTTTGTTACAATTGTGATAGCAAATACACAAAAGGTCATAAGTGTGCTGAGAAGAAATTATTCTACATAGATTGTGAAGAGGAAGAAGAAAAGGAGCAAGAAAGGTCAAAAGAAGAGAATATATTCCAAGAACAAAGCCTAGATGAAGAACAAATAAATCTAACCATATCTTGTAATGCATTGGCGGGAATTACCACTCCTCAAACCATCAAGATAGAAGAACAAATCAAGAAGAAAAAGGTAATAGTGTTGATTGATTCAGGAAGCACCCACAATTTTATTCATTGTAGGGTAGCAAAAGAATTGAATTGCTTCCTATATCCAGCACCAGAGTGTCAAGTGATGATTGCAAATGGAGGAACAATAAATTGTTCTGGAAAGTGCCATAATATCAAGCTATCCATGGGAGAATATGTATTGACTAGCCCAATGCTTTCCATTCCAATGGGAGGTGCTGATGTTGTACTAGGAGTCCAATGGCTACAATCCTTGGGTACAATAGCTTTTAATTTTCAAGAACTTTTCATGAAATTTTCTGTGGAAGGAAAGGAAGTTGAATTAAGGGGTATTGCAGGGAAACCAGGAAAGATAATCAGCTCTAATGGCATGACAAAGCTTCTAAAAAAGGAGCAAAGAGGTGTAATTGCACAATTATGTTCGCTAGATGTTTCCACATTGGAATCATCTATTTCTCCAGATCTCCAAAAAGTCCTGGACAATCATTCCAAGGTATTTGAGACTCCCAAAGGTCTCCCACCTATGCGTGATCATGATCATGCTATTCATCTGATTCCAGGAAGTGTTCCTCCAAACATCAGGCCGTACAGATATCCATATGTCCAAAAAAGTGAAATTGAACGTATGGTTGCAGAAATGCTAGAGGCTGGTATAATTCAACCGAGTCAAAGTTCTTTCTCAGCTCCAGTAGTATTGGTGCACAAGAAGGATGGATCATGGCGCATGTGTCCAGATTATAGGGAGCTCAACAAGCTCACTATTAAAGATAAGTTCCCCATTCCTGTCATTGATGAATTACTGGATGAATTGCATGGATCAATTTACTTCACCAAGTTGGATCTTCGTTCGGGATATCATCAAATCAGAATGAAGATTGAAGACATTCCGAAAACGGCATTTAGAACTCATGAGGGTCATTATGAATTTTTGGTCATGCCTTTTGGCCTTACCAATGCACCTTCAACATTTCAAGGTTTGATGAATTCAATTTTCAAACCATTCCTTAGAAAATTTGTGTTGGTATTTTTTGATGATATACTAATCTACAGCAAGTCTTGGAAGGATCATGTTGAACATGTTGACAAGGTGCTACAACTATTGGAGGAGAAACAATTATATGCAAAAAGATCCAAATGTTTCTTTGGAGTCCAGGAGGTGGAATATTTGGGTCATATTGTATCTCATGAAGGAGTTAAGGTAGACCCTAGCAAAATTAAAGCCATTAAGGAATGGAAAATCCCCACATCCATAAAGCATCTGCGAGGATTTCTTGGGTTGACAGGGTATTATCGCAAGTTTGTTAAGAATTATGGGAGAATAGCAGCACCTCTAACAACATTATTGAAGAAAGATTCATTTTCATGGACTCCGGAAGCAACAAAGGCCTTTAAACATCTTAAAGAGGCAATGTGCCAAGCACCGGTCTTAGCTACACCGGACTTCACAAAAACCTTTATTGTGGAATGTGATGCTTCAGGAAATGGAATTGGTGCTGTTCTAATGCAAGATGAAAGACCCATTGCTTTTGAAAGTCGTCCAATCAAGGGAAAGTTTTTAAGCAAAGCTATTTATGAGAAGGAAATGTTGGCAATACTCCATGCACTTAAGAAATGGCGACCCTACCTAATGGGAAGACACTTCAAGGTAAAAACGGATCATGATAGCCTTAAATACTTTTTAGAACAAAGATTATCCTCTGAAGAGCAACAAAAGTGGGTCACAAAGATGTTGGGTTATGACTTTGAAATCATCTACAAAAAAGGGAAGCAAAATGTGGTGGCAGATGCACTCTCAAGAAAGGATGAGGATATGGAAGCATTGTTGTGTGCCATTTCTATTATCCAACCAGATTGGATAAACGAAGCAAAGGAGAAATGGAAGAATGACGAAGAAGTATGGGCACTTATTCAAAAGCTACAACAAGATTCCAGTACTTCTGATACATTTAGCTGGCAAAATGATTCGTTATGGTACAAAGATCGCTTATACCTCTGTAAGAATTCCCAGCTAAAACAAAAGATTCTTATGGAATTGCACACTTCTCCCTTAGGAGGGCACTCAGGATTTTTAAAAACTTACCACAGGGTTAAGAAGAAATTTTTTTGGGATGGCCTTAAATTAGATATTCAAAAGTTTGTGGCGGAATGTTTGGTTTGCCAACAAAATAAAGTTGAAACAATTAAGACACCGGGTCTATTACAACCTTTATCCATTCCAAGCCAACGTTGGGAGGAGGTTTCAATGGATTTTATCACAGGTTTACCCAAGTCTGAGGGAAAGAGTGTCATCATGGTGGTAGTTGACAGACTTACCAAGTATGCACACTTTTGTGCATTATCACATCCATTTAAAGCCAGTACAGTTTCTACTGCATTTATGGAAACAGTTCAAAAGCTACATGGAAACCCAAAGATTATTGTAAGTGACAGAGATCCCATTTTCACTGGAAATTTTTGGAAAGAATTATTTTCTTGTCTGGGTACTCAGTTAGCTCATAGCTCATCTTATCATCCTCAATCTGATGGGCAAACTGAGATAGTAAACAAATGTTTGGAAGGATATCTTCGTTGCTTTGTATTTGATAAACAGACACAATGGGTCAAATGGTTGCCTCTGCCTGAATGGTGGTATAACACTTCCTTCCATACAGCAACAAAAATGACCCCATTTATGGCACTTTATGGGTACCAACCACCATCAATCACATCATATTTAAGAGAAAATTCTAAGGTTCAAGCAGTGGAACATCACATCGAACATCAACAACAAGTCCTCCAACTCTTAAAGGATAACCTCGTGTTGGCACAAAATAGAATGAAACAACAGGCAGATCAACATCGCAGTGAAAGAAGTTTTGATGTAGGTGATTGGGTATTCCTACGGCTACAACCATATAAGCAAATGTCCCTAAAGCAAGCTAAGAAGGATAATAAATTATCACCAAAGTATTATGGTCCGTACAAGGTGTTGGAAAAGATTGGCACTATGGCATACAAATTGGAGCTTCCTGCAGTTTCTCGATTGCACCCAATTTTCCATGTTTCATGTTTAAAGAAGGTTATAGGCGACAAGCTCCGAGTTCAAACAATATTGCCAGAACTTGACGAGGAAGGAAAATTTATATTGGAAACGGAAGCAGTCACAGAAATAAGAACTCGACAGCTACGAAATCGATCAATTTCAGAGTATCTTATCAAGTGGAAGAACTTATCCACTGAAGATTCCACATGGGAGGATGAGAATTTTATGCAGAAGTATCCAGAACTACTCAAGCGTTGAGGACAACACTTTTTTGAAGGAGAGGGGCATGTTGGGTCCCTATAATACTAGTGATTACCCCATTACTATTGTAGTTATACCCCTTATTTATATTGTTGTGCCCATATTACCCCCATATTATTATTTCTGTGCCCCATAGAATCCCTCTATTGTTATTTTTGTGGCTTTATATTATTATTGTTAGGTCGGCTGGTTTATATTGTGACTCCTTAGACTCCTATATATAGAAAGGAGGTTTTGTCATTTGTATCATCCAAGAATTGTTCATTTATGTAATGTAAAGGAGGTTGCCCCCTCGAAGAGGCTGAATTCTAAGGCGTTGATCTATCTTTTCTATCTTTTCTTGAGCTGGTTTCATAAGAGTATGCCAGGTCACAGTGTTCTTCATTGTTTCTACCACCTTCTAAACATTTCATAATAGTCTCTTTCTTTTACATGTTGCTACTCTACTACAAGACTTCAAGATGGGTCTTATCCAACGACACTATGCCAAAGAACCTTTCAATTATACCAGCTCTCTTATCTTCTTCAATCAGGGACTTATCACTGTTAATGCAAGAGGATCACTACTTGTATCTTTCCTTCTAGGTGTAGTCGACTTCTTTCAATTGAAATATATCTGCTTGCTAGGAGAGATACACGTCAAATGCTTCTATGAGAACTTTGGGATAACCCTTTAGTTAGGGCTTTCCTCAAAACACTGATATATATCAGAGCAATCAAGAAATGTTGCTCAGGATGTATGTTCTTGTTCCAAAAATGAAAGGGTTCAAAAAACAATGTGTGCCTTTGTCAGACAAGTAAGATCCTTGTCACACTGAGATTAACTTCTCTTATGTCACTGTCTTTGCAATTTTTTCACTGAATAGACTTTACAAGTCGGCTCCTTCTCTCACTGTTTCAAATTTCATATTATGTATATATATAGATCTTGGTGTTGTGCTTCTTTTCCACAAGATCTCAACCTTTATACCATAGTACAGGACTGATACTTCTTGAAAGAAGGATCTTTCAAAAAAAGACTTCAATAATTTCAACAATGTGACTTCTACAAGGTTGGCTCATTGTACTTATTGTCTAGGCTTGAATTCTGTGTATATATTGTTATAAATATAATTCATATAAAAATAATAAATGTAAATATAAATATAATAATAATAAATAATAATTAATTAACTAATAGTTAGTTAGTAATGAAGAGGCATGTCTTAGAGACATGACCATTCATGAAAGGGAACCTACCTAGGTATATAAGTGAGCCCTCATTGTAATCATTTCACACATCTTTTATACATTCAACAATTTTTATATACAATTACTACTTGTCCTACAATGGATACTTACATATTTCAGTTCTTCTGGATTATTCCATTGCGTATACGAACCTTGTTCGTTACATTGGTATCAGAGCATTCCTTTGAGTATACGAACTTTATTCGTTACATTGGTATCAGAGCCACGTTGGCAGATCCCGACCTTTCGCCATCAACTCTTCATCAACCTTGTTGTCTTGCTAGTGAAGCATTTCGCTACACATTGTTGGAGGGTTTCCAATTTACCCATTAGGCCTTTGGCCATTCTTAGTAATAATAATAATAATAAACTATTTAAAAAAAAAAGTTATATAGGAAAATATAACTCAAATAAAAAGAAAGAATATATTAGGAAAAAAAGCAAAAGATTATAGAAAAACATATTATTAAAATAAATAATCCAAAAACAATAAAATTATAAATAAAAAACAAAACAAAAGATTAAAAAAAAACTATAGCAAAAAAAAATTTTAAATCATATAAAAAAATATATTATTGAAAAAAATATTTAAATTATTAAAAAAAATAAAAACTTAAAAAACATTAAAAAGAAAAATAAATAAATAAAAAAGAAAGAATCTAACAAAAAAGACAGCGGACATACCTTACTGCTCCCCGACCATACTGTCGAAGCTCCACTAGAGTCGAGCCTCTGCCAAAGTCGTATCGCCCAACAATATCGCAGCAAGGATCACGACCAGATGTCCCTGCCGCCACCACACTGCCACCTTTCGCTGCAAATTCCTCAATGTCCAACAGTGACCAACGGTCGCAGCCGTCTAACAGAAACTCGTCCATCATCACCACATCCTCTGTCGTTGGGCCACTGTCCACAACGCAGCCGTAGTCACAACTACAGTCACCAAACTCTGCTCTGGTCACCATCAGTAACTTGTTGTTCCATTTCTGCCGTTGTCCAACCTGTGGTCATCGCCCCCACCATCAGTCACAACCTAGTTGATCTACCGTCGCTGCGTCCTGTTGTCGCTCAAAATGTATAGGTACCGTGACGACGACTCAGGTCGGGGGCTATCACTTTGATCCCCAACCTTTCCGTTTAAGCTGTCTCCCAACATCAGACTATGGGGGATAGACCCTATGGAAATGAGATGAAGAAAGACTAGTCGAGAACCAACTAATCTGGGAGACACAGTTGAATAACCAAGTACTTGTTTAGATTTAGCAATATATTAAGAATTCAATTAGATTTATAAGATTTGAAACCAGTGCCTTATGGAGTCAATACTCTTGCTTTACAAATTTTAAGACAAAGTACAGGATGGACAATTGTTGCTTTGATGAGTAACTATCGTATATGAAATGCAATTTCTAAGACTTATGTGAAATGCAAGAGTCTTGCTTGATTTTACTTAGATGCCTATTCTAAGTATGTCTTTTGATCTTTCTCTGTATTGAGCCTAAACTTTATAGCAAATGGCAGAGAGAAGTCAAGGTGAAGCATACGAGGGTGTGATTAACAATCCCTCTACTTGAAATCTAACGTACAAGGTGTCTCTGGCGTTGCAGAGGTTGTGGCTCTGACGACTGCAAGGTCACCGTTTTAGATACTAAAAAGATAAACTTCTCAAGAGAAGACACGAAGATGTTCCTATCTCTCTTTCAACCAAGCTTATGCTTGGAAGTCGATTATTAAATGCGAAACTAACTTAGAATGCAGATACAATGTGAGATTAGTGGATGTTTGATGAAGCATGTTATTAAAGCTTTGAAGTACTTAGATTACGATTTATTCTGAGCTATGCACTAAGTACTTAAGCAAGGAAATTCGATAGATAATCTCAATGACAAAGATGAATGCAAATCTTGTAAAGTGCCAACAAAGTAAAATAGATAACTTAAATGAACAATTTGCCACCAATTCACAATAGATATCTCAGTGTAAAATGCCAATGACAATTGCTTGAAATTCCAAAGGAGATTTTCAAATAGCCCAAATATTCGATTAGATCCAAATCAAAATGCCAATTAGAGTAAATTCCTTGTCTCAAAGAGAAATTAGATTTAAGCACAATTAAATGGAACAATAACTTATAAGCAAATAAAAAGTTAAATGCCCAAAATTCTATCTTCTTGACCAAATATGTGAGACAAATTTTCTTTGATCAGTGAACTTATGTGTGTGATAACAAGTATTCAGAATTAAATTCAATGCCCAAAAAACTTGCTGAAATGAAATTAGTGCATAAAATTTCAGAGTAAGTTTTCAAGACATCGATGAAGTTTCTTATGCAAGAAGTGAGTTTCAGCGACTTAAATTAGTGCCGAAATATGTCAAACAGTGCCTCATTAATGAGCTAACAGCACTGAGATTTTCAAAGGTATTACTCAGGACAGCAATAAATTGTTTTATGACAGCAGTTAAGATATTTAATATCAAATCAGTGTTCAGTATCTTAAATGGTTATGAATTTAGTATCCAAAATAACTTGCAAATTAGTGCTATAACTAGACTTTTAGAGATAATTTTTTATAACAGTAGTTAAGAATTTAAATCAGATTTTGTAAGAGCAGGAATTAAATTTATGACAGCAAAAATAATGCCTACTAAAAATTCTTATGACAGTCACTTAAAATTTTGATGAGACTTGTTAATTAAATGCCAGAGTGAAATATGAGTTTAATATCACCACTTTAGATATGATTAGCTTAATTAATTAGACAGTGAGTGTATAAGGGTTTAGAAGCGGAAACTGAGGCCCTAGGCCTTGAAGTATTTTGCCAATTTTTTTCAGTGATGAGCAGCCTAAAAACATAGTTCCTTATCCACACTTCTCTTCAAAATTCGATAATACACCAACCCAGAATTCTGATTATTCTCCACAGTGGCTAAATCAATTTTGTTGAAGCCCGAATAGCAAGGAAAGATGACCAATGGTAGGGCTGAAAGGCTGCTTACAAGCAGCAAAAAAGATGACAGCGAAGAAAAGAGGCAACGTGAAGGGCTAGATGGAGGCTAAGGGACAACGGCAAGGGTTTAATGGGACAGCAGGCACAGGGAAGAAGGCAGCGGAGGTGAGGTGGAGAAATATGGAGGCTGCCAAGAGGGTTTCAGGCTGCTACAAGCAGAGAATGCGGCTGTTGTGAGGGAGAAATGAGGAACGGAGGAAGAGGAGGAGGATGTGGCAGCAGCAAAGGAGGCAGGAAGGAGCAGCGGATGGGAAAGGAGGAGGGACAAAGGGTTGCGGCAGAGGATGAGGGCTGCTACAAGCATCCACAGGGTAAAAAGAAGTTGCAGGCAAGGGAAAGAAGAGTTTGCGGCCTGAAGAAAGGCTCAAGCCCAACGCAAAGCTGGAAGGAGGGTTGCATTCAGCCTTGGAGAAGGAAGATCGGAAGAGAAAAAGCAGCGTGAGGGCTATGTTAGGCCTCTAGGGCCTTAAAAAAATTTGCCCAATGCTTCACAAAAATTTTCAAATCCCAATCTTCTTCCTTCAAATGGACAAAATTCGATTTTTGGCCCTGCAAACAATATTTGAGACAAGATCTTACCCTCCAAAGCCTCGATCTGTCTCAAAACTCCAAATTTTCCTTGAATACTCTTAGATCTACACCTGCACAAATAAAAATAAAATACCCAAGACCCAATATATACAAAAAAATTGAACTAAAACCCAAAACCCGGATGTTAGAAATTCAAAATTATTTCAGATCTATACAATTAAATTACAGATCTACCAGATCTGAAGAGTATGAGTCCAACTCCGCTCCCAGATTTGTAGATATAAGCTCTTCCTAACCAGATCTATCTATTGAGCACAAATTATAAAAGATGATTAATTTTAAAAATGAGATACTAGCTCCAAAGACCCTGCAAAAGGAAAATCATAAGATAAGTCTAGGAATTTAGATCAGGAAAGCTCTTCAGATCTTATGCCTTGGGAGTCAACTAGTCCAGCCGAGGACTTCCCCAAACGCCCAATTTTTTAAATCCAAATGATTTCTACACACTTTAGATTAAACTATCAAATTAATTGAGTCATAAACAATGTAAACTTTGAAACGGGAACTCTGGCCAAAAAACCCCGAAAAAACATCAAAAACAGTGCTAAAAGTGAAAAATGTTGATGCTGAAATAACACCTTTTCTTTTCTTGAGTAAATTTTCAACATGTTTTAAAAATGGCGGTGAAAACCATTTTTTTGGGCAAAAATTATCCAAAAAACACCCTCAAAATGAAAAGAGTTTATTCTGGAAGAAGACTTTTTTTTTTCAAAAGCTAAATTTCAACATCTCGAAATAATGGCATGAAATATTTTATCATGACCCCGAAAAAACATTAAATTTAAAAAAATAATGAAAACATAAAATTAAAAAAAAAAAATTAAAACAATGAAAAAACACAAAAACAAAAACAAAAAAACAAAACATAGATTAAAATATCTATTAAAAGAAAAATATAAAACAAAAAAAAAAAAATGAAAAAAAAAAATCAATCATAAAATGTAAAAAGAACGAAATTAATGATAAGAACTAAAAAACTAAAAAAAAAATTATAAACAATTAAATAGTAAAAAAAATATTTTAAAAAAATGGGAAAAAAATGAGTAATCTTGTAAACCAAAAAAAATTGGTAAAATAAAATATATATGAAAAAAAAAAAACATTTAAAAGAAACAAAAAATTAAGTGGGTGAAAATAGAAAAATAAAAAAAATTAAAACAAAAAAAATTAAAATTAAAAACAAACTAAATTTCAAAAAAAAATAGAAAATTAAAAAAAAAAAAAATTAAAAGCTACTAAAATTAAGATTAAAATGTTGATTACTTAAAAAACAAATATAAAAATGTATATAAAAAACAAAAATTAAAAAACAAAAAATGTTAAAAAAATTATCTCACAACCCATAAAAGAATTTGGAAGACAAAAAAACAAAATTAATATATATATATATATATATATATATATATATATATATATTAAGTAAGTAAAAATAGAGAAATTAAAAAAAAAACATTAGAAAAAACAAGGGAAAAAAAAAAATTAAAAACAAGCTAGTTTAAAAAAAAATTAGAAATTAATGAAAAAAATTTAAAAACTAATCAAATTAATATTAAAACAAAAAACAAAAAAAAAAAAAGTGTACTTTTTATTAAAAAAAAATGTAATTAATTTTTATTAAACATAGATATTTTGTTTAAAAAAAAATCAAAATTATTTTTTTTTTTAAAACGTTTTTTATTATTAAAAACAAATTTTACTTTTATTTCTATTTTTTATTTAAAAATAAAATTATCCAACAGATCTTTTATATTTTAAAAAATAAAAAATAAACCTATATTTTATATTTAAAAAAAAAAAATTACATTAAACTCTTTTTTTTAAACAATGTTTAAAAAGAAAATGAAAATTAAATTTTTTTTTTAACAATTATTTTTTTTTAAACCATTTTTTTTGTTATAATTAAGAATAGTTTTTTTTTAAAACCATTTTAATTTTTTTTTATTTAAAATTTTAAAAATTATTAAAAAAAAATTAAAAAAATTTAAAAATGAAGTCGGTTTTTTTTTTAATTAAGAATTTTAAAAATTTAAAATTTTAAAAACTAAATAAAATTTTAAAAATTAAAAATTTTAAAAAATTAATTTCGTTTTTTTTTTTTTTTTTAATTTAAAATTTTAAGAATTAAATGGTTTTTTTATTAAAAAAAAATAATAATAATAAATAAATAAATTGGCGCCCCCCGGCCACCCGTAAGTGCAGGTCAAATTTAAGTTGAAATTGACACGTTTGATATGCAAGGTTCCATTCAAAGGATTTCTTGTGTCCCATAAGACGACTTTAAAAGTGATTGCCAAGTTTAGTTCTTGAGAGCTGCAATCTAGTAGATGGTAATGTTTTAATGCATAGCGCAAAGTCACTCTTAGAAGGACTTAGTCTGTAGTCCATAATGAGTGTGTCTTTGTGTGCAACATGTATATGTATGCTTGTATATATAATATATTGGTAAATTTCATATTTGTGTTGGAAATATATCCTGATTCCTCAGAAATGTAGTCTTAGTGATTTTTTTTAAAGGTAATAAGTTAAAATATTGTTTAATCAGCTTCTTTTCTCAGAGAATACATGTCCAGCTAGAAAGATCAGTTGTCTTACATTCTGTCATTGCTTTTGTAAAGTTGCCACCATTTCCTGGAAAGATGCGATTATCTTGGAAACGCTGTGCAACTCATGCATATATAGGTCGCTTTATTAGTCTTCAGGAACAGGCAAAACGCAACCTCCGGTGGCCTGCAGTCGATGGAAACTCTACACACTTATACGGAACAAAGGCTTATAATTCAAATGCCCCTTTAGCTCATGGAGATGCAAAGTTTGGAAATAATTCAGGAATAGAATTGACAGGATCATCTGTAAGTAATACTCATGGGCTGAGCACTGGAGTTAATAGATTAACTGTTGATTCTATAAAAGAAACGGGAGTTTCTTCAGCAGCAATGGTTACTGCAGATGTACAGGGTACAGTGGGTATTTCATCTAGTCCATACATAGATGCACATGGGAAAAATTCATCTTCACAACGGCAAATTCCAACAGTGCACGAGCAAACTGCATCATCTTTGCAGGTAATTTGTATGTTCATTTCCTGTCAATGCTTAGTGTACGATGGCTCATATTGAAGTGTTGAATTCTCAGTGAAGCAGTGTTGGCACCTTTTAATATTGGAATTGCAGTGAATCTACATATTAAGGGTATCTAAGCTTTTGAGATTGTTCATCTACAATCTTAACTTTTAGCTCATTGATTTATAATACTATCTAAAATATTTTTTAAAAGTAGTTCCATTAAAATTATATTCAAAGAACCCAGATTGAATTCCCAATCTAATCTACCAAGAATATATTTGAAAAAAAACATTGCCATTTGGAAAAAAAACTAAGCAGAACCCAGGTTGAATTCTTAATCTAATCCCATTATATATATTTAAAGAAAACAGTGATAATAAATAAACTTACACAAATTATCATTGTACAATAAATTGTTTGCTTTGTGCAGATTGGATCAACTCTGGGGCTTGCAATTTCCCAGTCAACTGCAGTTTCTGCCATCACAGTTGCCACAACAGGAGATAATATACGTATGTCATCTGCTATGGCTTTTGTTGGCAGCTCTGTGCCAAACAATAGTTTGCCAATTTGCACAGGGAGTGCCTCAACAACTGGAAGTGTTCAACCCCAGTTCCTGCATTCCATCATCCAACACTCTAGCTTTCCTATATCTTTTTCACCAGGACAAGCTGCACCAAGTACTGGTGGGCATGTATCAACACAACAGGTATGTAAACAACTGGCTGTTCAGATGGTTTGAACTATATGCCAAATTGTAGAGAGAACGATGAATAGACTTATGGAGCTGGAAAATATACATAGAATAACCGTACTTTTTATTCTTATTATAAAATATTTGTTGTGTCTGGCAGGCAGCACAATATTTCAACCACCCTTTCTATAACACTCAGTTGATGCAGCAACAGTCCAATGCACAGCAACCTCAACAGGCATCTAGTTTGACTTCTGGGACAAGTGATACTCAAAAGCAACAATATCAACGTTTTCCGAGTGTTTGCAGTTTTGGTCCTTTAGGATCACCTCAGCAGATCTCATGGCCACCATATTATAGCACTCAAACCCTTCTTGCAAGTGCACCACAACAACAACAGCAGTTGACTGGAAAGGAAAATACAACAGCAGAAGCTGTTTCAGCAAATGAAATGAAGCTATCAACAGCTCAGAGAAACATCTACAGCAAAAATGTTTCTTCTGTGCAGGTTCCAACTATAAATTCGTCTCCTTCTGTACTTGCCACTGGCCCTCCGCCCCCGGCAGCGCCACCACGGGCGGCCGAGGGGCGCCAAATTTTTTTTTTTAATTAATAAAAAAAAAACCATTTAATTTTTAAAATTTAAAATTTTAAAATTTAAAATTTAAAAAATAAATTAAAAAAAAAAACGAAATTAATTTTTTAAAATTTTATTTAAAATTTTAAATTTTTAATTTTTAAAATTTTTAATTTAATAAAAAAAAAAAAAACCGACTTCATTTTTAAAATTTTTAAATATTTTTTAATAATTTTTAAAATTTTAAATAAAAAAAATAAAATTAAAATGGTTTTTAAAAAAAAACTATTCTTAATTATAAGAAAAAAAAAAAAAAGGTTAAAAAAAAAATAATTGTTAAAAAAAAAAAAAAAAAAAAAATCCATTTTTTTTTAAAACATTTTTTAAAAAAAAAGTTTAATGTAATTTTTTTTTTAAATATAAAATATAGGTTTATTTTTTTTAAATATAAAAGATCTGTTGGATAATTTTATTTTTAAATAAAAAATAGAAATAAAAATAAAATTTGTTTTTAATAATAAAAGAGATTGTTTAAAAAAAAAATTAAATTTTGATTTTTTTTAAACAAAATATCTATGTTTAATAAAAAATAATTACATTTTATTTTATTTTTTAATAAAAAACACACTTTTTTTTTGTTTTTTTTTTATAATTTGATTTTTTTGTTTTTTAATATTAATTTTATTAGTTTTTAAATTTTTTTCATTAATTTCTTATTTTTTTAAACTAATTTGTTTTTAATTTTTTTTTCCCGGTTTTTTCTAATGTTTTTTTTTTTATTTATCTATTTTTACTTACTTAATATATATATATTTTTTAATATTGTGTTTTTTTTGTTTTCCAAATCCTTTTATGGTTTGTGAGATAATTTTTTTAACATTTTTTTTTAAATATTAATTTTACTATTTTTTAAATTTTTTTCATTAATTTTTATTTATTTATTTATTTTTTTTATTTTTTTTCAAGAGCAAGTACACGACTCAATGATCGGATGCTTTGTGAGACAAATGACCTCTAATTTATAGATAAATTCTCCAAACAGCTAGTTGGCTTGATCCCCGTCAAAGTAATCTCGACCATTGATAAAGATTTAATTATCTTTTAATCTCCACCGTCGAAATATTTATTTTTTGAGGAATTTTCGAATTTCTCTTTTAATTTCTTTTAATTAGCTCAAAATTAATTATTTTGAGCTAATTTCCTCAAAAAATTGACTTTGACTTAACCACCAAGGCCCAAGGGTCCAAAATTTCTTGAAATTTTCAATATTCCCTTGGTGGGGGACCTCCAAAAATTAATTTCTCTAGAACCCACGAATTTTTTATTTTGGAGAATTTATTTTCCCTAAGACTTAATTTTGACTCTAATAAATTGAATTTCTGACTTGGGATTTTTAATTTATTTTGCTAGAAAATTTAATTAATTGACACATTAGGGGATTAATTTTTTTCAACCCTCTAATATTTTAGCCATGGTGCTAAAATATTATTTACATAAGATAATTGCATTTCAACCCTCAAAAGAGGAAGACCCATTTGTTATAGACTCTCAATTATTTTACCCAATTTTGTGACTCAATATGATCTAGTAGACCAAGTAATTTGTAATAAAATAATTTAACCAATTAGCTAAAATTATTCATCAATCACTTTACAGAAAACATCGACTAGAACACTAGGACTGACTTAAAATCTTGACGACAAAATCCACCTTGGATTTTGGATAAGTTTGGAGGGAACAACTTTGACGATCATTTGTGTCTAAAAACACAGATGAATCAGTGAAATGAAAAACCTCCTAGGATAGAAATCGTCACCAAAATAATAGGCTTACTTAAGTTGTTACATATATAATGGTCTTACTAAGATCATTTACATTATAAACATGCAGAATGGGTTTACAACTTTGACAAACTGAAGACTGATGATGAATCCAAGATGATATAAATGCTCGAGCATGATGGAATTCCTTTGTGAAAATGTGTACTGCTATAGGGTAGTTGACACAAAGTGGTCAACACGTCCCTCACCTACAGCCAGAACCCTGTTAAACCAACGTTGCTACAACATTGTCTGTAGCCACGGCTCCACCATACGCACAACAATTCCAAGGCAAATTGTATGGTTTCAAAGGACAGTGTATTTCGTACATTCTAAAAAAACAATGAACATACTGATCTCTACCATCGTACCCACTGAATCTAGACAACCCTTCCAAACAACCACCGGTTCGTATAAAAGTTTCTACATTTTTTGTGAAGGTGCGTAATTAAATTTTAATTAGTGGAAGGTGATAAACAAATATTAGATAATGTTCAAATTCCACTCAATTTCATATATATATATATATATATATATAGATAGTCAAATACTTTTGAGAATAAAAAGGGTTAAAAAGGAATATTTAAGATACTTCTAAAGTAGAAGAAAAAGGTGTTTCGAAGTACAAGTCCAAGGAACTTGAAATATATACCTAAAAACAAACCTTAAGTTAAAGAAAAAATAAATTTATAAGTTATGGACAGAAGAAAAATGGAGTTTAATCAGGAAACAAAGGAAGGAAAATTTTCCTATAAAAGTCTTCCAATTGCAAATTGTAGATTAATTACATTAAAAGGGAATGCCCAAGGGAAGGAGATTAATATCACTATTAGCGCAAGTGACGAGAAAATTACATCAATGTTAATTTGGCGAATCAACTATTAATTCCACAGTAAAGCATGGGAGAAAGAATAAATGTTTTTTGGCAATAAAGAGTATGAAATTAATAATGTACAAGTGAAAGTTTAATAGAGAGCTTGACATTATTCTAGGTCAACCTTGGTTAAAAGAATTGGGTACGTTCTTTTTAAACATGGAGAAAAAAAATGTTGATGTTTCCTTATAAGCAAAAGATGATCACCTTCCAAGACATGTCAATGAAGTCAAGATCGATATTGCCTTCATCAAAAGACTTCAAGGATATTTCGGAATTGATGTTTCAAGATAGTCAAAAAACTATACCAAAAAAGCAAAAAGAGCTTGAAGAAGTCATCTCCAGTAAAGACAAACAAATTTCGCGCCTCAAAGATCACGACGAAAAACTACTTGAACAATTCAAGAAAGATAAGACCACAAAGAAGGAACTCAAGAAGCGCTTCTCAGAACAAGAAGAGGAAAATTTGTGTTTAAAAAACCTTAATCAAACATTATTAGAATAAATCAAAAGTATTAAAGATAAAGAGAAGGATACCAAGGACAAAGTCAATGATTCAGAAAATGACGAACTTTTATGTCTAAGGAATCATAACCAAAACCTCCTTACGCAAATAAAGAAGCTTAAAGGTGACAAGAAGTCACTAAATGACAAGTTAGAACAACTTCAAGAAGTATTAAAGTCTCCAGTTGCTTCAGTCCAAGTTGAAAATAAAAGAATAAATACTGAACCAGTCAATATCACAACTCAAGAAGAAGATAAACCTATAGAAGCTAAAACCAATTCAAATCTTGCAGTTCAAACAATAGAAATTCCAAGTGATGATTCAGTAACCAACTCAACAACAATAGTACCTGAAGTAAATCAGGAAATCACCACAAATAGATTAGGGCAAGATCAAACTGTAAGAGCTCCTTATTGACATCCGAATCACAAGAGCAAACAAATAAGTCAATCTACATATTTGAACCATTCAGAATGGAAACAACAGATTTATGTTCCAAGAAATACTAAAGTTTGCAGAATCCAGTCTTATGAACCAACAATTCATTACAAATTTCCAATGATCAAAAGATTCCACGGAAGATTAATCTTGGATGGTCAGATCCATTCTCAGTCCGACAATTTTGTTTATCACTCAGAGGGTCATATCGTCTTGTATCAACGAAGATGAAAGTTTTGAGACAAGAAGATATTTGAAACGGGAAAAGAGATCTGACCCTTTCATCAGTAAGCTTTGAGAACAAAACTTTTTGAAGAGAGGGGCAATGTTATGAATATAATTCATATAAAAATAATAAATGTAAATATAAATATAATAATAATAAATAATAATTAATTAACTAATGGGGAGTTAGTTAGTAATGAAGAGGCATGTCTTAGAGACATGACCATTCATGAAAAGGCACCTGCCTAGGCATATAAACGAGCCATCATTGTGATCATTTCACACATCTTATATACATTCAACAATTCTTATATATAAATACTACTTGTCCTACAATGAATACTTACATATTTCGGTTCTTCTGAATTACTTCGTTGCATATACGAACCTTGTTTGTTACATATATATACTCAGGATAGTGCTCTTTTTATTGCCAAACTTGTCTTCTATATGCATGCACAGAACTAGAACTTGTATAGGACTGCTAAATTTTCAAATAAGGTGACTAATTCTTAATAGGTTTAATGCCTATTAAAATAGATCGGACTTGAGTTTCCTTAATGCACAGGTGTAAGATATGGATTTTGGTCCTCTTGCCATAGGACTTGTTGTCGCACAAAATGTCTAGGCGTCGCGACAACGCTTAGATCGGGGGTTGTTACCTTGATCTCCAAAATCTTCGTTTAAGCTATCTCCCTACAGCAGGCTAAGGGGGGTAGACCCTATGAAAAAATGGAATGAAGAAGAACTAGTTGGGAACCAACCAGTTTAGAAAACATAGTGAGGCGATCAAGTACTTGATTAAGATTTAGCAAGACTTATAGGATTTGAATAGATTTTATATGATTGATACCAGTGTCTTATGGAGTCAACGATCTTGCTAAGGAAATTAAGACCAAGTAATCGATTAGCAATTGTTGCTTAGATAAATGACTATCTTATATGAAATGCAGATCCTAAAGCTAATATGAGATGCAAAAATCTTGGTTAATTTTAGTTAAATGCCTATTTAAATGTGAATCCTTCAATCCTTTCTATGTTGAGCCTGATTTCGTAGTAATTGGCAGAGAGAAGATAAGGAGAAGCACACTAAGGTGTGATTAACGATACCTCTCCTGAAATTCTAACATATCCGGTGCCTCCGACGCTGCAGAGAGCTTTGGTTCTGACGACTGCAAGGTCACCGTTTTAAGTACTACTAAGTCAGGTTTCCCAAGCAAAGATTGATGGATACCTATCTTTCTATCGACCAAGCTTATGCTTGGAAGTAAATTTTATCCATACAAAGTTAACTTATATGCAAATGCAGCAGAAGATGAGATGAAGTTAGGCTCAAAAATGGGAAAATACTTATGTTGCTGAAACTTCCAATACCCAAATGAAATGTTCGCTTTATTAAATGAAGACTCAAAATTAAACCCTTGAAGATATTACAATTAGAACACGAGCTTATTTCAAATCTTTTTTTTATACAATTATAGTTCAAAAAGAACCAAAACTTCTTTGCAATCAATGTCAACAAATGCTCAAAAAATATTCAATTTATGAAACAGAAGATATTCATTTTATCACAATTCCATGACAGTGTACTTAATTTTCAGAAACTAGTTTTTAGGACAGCAGTAAGAAAAACTTTATGACAGCAGCAATATGACAACGAAATCAGTAAGCTATCAATGATATCTTTATGCCAAAAAATTACCGAAATTTTTCCAAACTTGCCCACATGAATTATCAAAAAATTTCAACATGTTATGATGTGATTTCCAGAATTATATCAAATCTGATATACTTATTACAGCCAACAATTAAAACATGAAATAAGCCTAATGATGAATGCCCAACTCAAGAAATTAATTCCTTAATGTATTAGACAACTTAGGAACTGATTTTAGGCTAACCCACATGAAATTTTGCCACAGTTATATTTCAGACTTTAGAAACAGAATTATTCAGAGATAACAGTCACCCAAAATATAGATCTAAGCCAAATTTTTGGTACACATCAAACATTAATGACTTATTAATGTATTTAGCAATTTTTTTAGTTAATTTCAAACCACTAAGATGTGTTTTTCACCACACTATTAGAAAGGTATATGACTATTGTAGCAAACAGTGAGGAAAAAGATGGTTAGAGATCAAACCCTTAGGCCCTGGGCCTTGAAAATCACTTGCCCAAGTTGCCAAAAAAATTTCAATACTTGAAACACAATTTTTTTTCAAATTTTCTGCAAAAACCCACAATGATTAGCTTCAGAAAATCAGAAATGGAGCAAGGGGAATCTATGGCCAATGAGAGCTAGCACTAGGCGCAATAAAACTAGCGTTGCGCTAGGAGAAGGCAAATCTAGGCTTAGGAGCCCCAAAACTTGAAACCCTTGTTCTGAAAAAAGTATTTTGCTTCATATCTTCAGATTTATTGCAAAATATTTAATGGCTGGCCCTGCAAACAAATTTGGGACAAGATAATGCCTTACAAGGCCTAGATCTGTCTCAAAACCCCCAGATCTACTTGAAAAAATCTCAGATCGGAAGATTTACTTGGTTGATTTCCCAGATCTATTCCTACAAACAATCTTTGAGCCTAGATATTGCCCTCCGGGGTTTAAATCTAGCTCAAATCTGAAGATTTTCTTGGTTGATTTCTCATATCTATTCATGCACACAATCTTTGAGCCCAGATCTTACCCCCAAGGGTATAGATCTGACTTAGATCTGAAGATTTCCTTGGTTGATTTCTCAGATCTATTCCTACACAAGTGAAAAGAGAAAAACCCAATACCCAATATGTACAAAAATAGATAAAATTCCAAAAACCCAAGTGTTAAAATTCAAAATTATGTTACAAAATTTCATATCTTCCTTGTACATATCTTGTTGTATCTTGGAGGATGGTGCTTGTCTTGGAGGGAGGGCTACTTGACACTAGGTTGACCCATGTACATTACATAAATGATCAAGAAGGGCTCTTTAACATGATTTTGACTCTTTGACTTTCCTAGACCTATGGAATGAGCAAGAAACTCATTCATATAATTTACAAAAATAATATTTTTTTTTCTTGACAAGTACAAAGCTCAAAATTACATTGACAAATACCAAACCTAGTTACACTTTTCTTCAACACGATGCTCTTTGAGGATGAGTTAGGGCGTCCAAGATAAGAATAGTCGTAGAGGACCGATATTCTTTGAGGATTGGGAATCCAAGATAAGAATAGTCGTAGAGGACCGATATTCTTTGAGGATTGCGAGATAGAGTTGTTAGTCCAGGGCTTGCTATGTAACAATGTTGGTTGATATGATGCTATACAGATGGGTTATCAATCCGATTATTCTGATGAGAAATTCTTCAGATTGAGAATGACCAAGTACCATTATGTATACTTCCCTAGTTAAGAGGGAGTGTTGAAAAATGTAACTAGGTTTGATCTTCATAATGACATGTAATTATGAATTTATGTAAAATATGTAAAAAAGAAAAATAAAATTATTGTAATGCTTGCATCATGGGTTTCATGAGCAAGAGATTTTATTTTGTCGTTAAGGCTCCCATTGTGAGCTCTTTGGGCTTTTGTCATCTAGTCATAAAAGTCTAAAGAGTCTTTGTCATGTATTGAAGGCATGTTACACATTATAAAAGTCAAATTTGTTTTTGTGATTCAGCCTCCAAGACCTTGTCACTAGTCCTCACTCAAGTCGGCCTACAATGAAAGGATAATTCCAAAGAGATAAAGTTGGCCTACTCCATTGATCATGTCGGCCTAACTATCATGAACAAACCACTATATATAGCAGTGCTCGGCCTCATTTGAAGGACAAGAATTTGGTGAAGCAAGTCTGAGATAATCAAGTGCGCAAATCATCCTAGAAGGAGCCTTAAAGTCAGCGAAGGAAGAAGGAAGGATAGCGAAAGATAGTGTCATCATTGTGGACTTTTTTTGGGCTAGTTTACCCTCACACGTGCGAAGATTGCAGATCCGAAGTTGTCAAAAGGAGGTCGAAAGATTGCAGTCACATAAAAAGAGATCAAGATTGGCTAAAGACCTCACTCAAGGAAGCCGAGTAGAAGAGAAAGAAGTCGCCCTCCAAAAGGAGACTATTCAAGGATCAAAAGGTTGATCTATGGTTTCCGTTGTGAAGAAAAGAGTTGCAGACCTACAAGAAGAGGTCGAGAAGAGGAAGAAGAAGAGCAGCATTGATCTAAGGGAGAACAAGAGGCTTGTGACTTGGTCTTGGGCTCTAGTGTCAAGGGTCTATCATGGTCTTCGTATTCATCAATTGAAGGTTTTATAAGAAGAATTTGTTTGGGTTTTCCTCTTAAAGAGTGAGAGGTTTTGACCCATGTTGACATCCTACATATTGTGTCTCTTATCTCATTTATTGTTCATGCATTGGTAATCGTCTTGATGAAAAGAACATTATAATAACATAAGCAAGAGAAGATTATAATCAAGAAGTGAAAAAGTTCTCACAAGAAATTATCAAGATAGAGAAATCACCTAACTATTGATGCCCTAGATTTCTCAACACTAGGAATTCTAGCTAGGTGGTATTTTAGCCCATTTATGCATGCATGCAATGTGGCAATAATTCGTTGACCATGTGCCCATGCCGGATCATGAAACTTTCTAGTACTCTTTGGTGGCATGGTGACAGAATCTGGAAGAAAAGAAAAAAAAAAATTAAAATTTAATTGATATTTTTGTTGTTTATTAGATTGTTTTTGGTTTTGAAAATATTTTTAATTTACAAATTTTTTTGGGCCCTGCGGCTGAGTTTCTCAGCCACACAGGGTCGTTGTGTGGCTGAGTTTCTTAGCGACACATGATCGTTGTGTGGCTGAGTTTCTCAGCCACACAGGGTCGTTGTGTGGCTGAGTTTCTTAGCGACACATGATCATTGTGTGGCTGAGTTTCTCAGCCACACAGGGTCGTTGTGTGGCTGAGTTTCTTAGCGACACATGATCGTTGTGTGGCTGAGTTTCTCAACCACACAACGGCCCTATGTGGCTGAGAAACCTTGCCACAAGGCCCAAAAAATTGCAAATTAAAAAAAAATTGAATACAAAAAATTTAAAAAAAATTACATGGAAAACATTCAAACAAGGTTCATGAAACCTACCTGAAGCTGGGTCTGATCTGATGAAGCCTCTTTTAGCCTCCGCCAAGAGCTTCCTTACTGTGCAATGGAGTCACTCAACACTCATAGAAATGAGCCAAACACT
The DNA here is from genome assembly GCA_031772625.1 of Pinus tabuliformis. Lineage (NCBI taxonomy): Eukaryota > Viridiplantae > Streptophyta > Pinopsida > Pinales > Pinaceae > Pinus > Pinus tabuliformis. Next base: position 501,773,726 of record CM062817.1, read on the forward strand.
CAAAGGACAAGTGAATGACAAATGGAAGGGAGAGAGGTGCTTATAAAACATCTTCTTGCCTCCAAATTCCCTTTCCCTCCACCTCATTTCCAAAAACGAAAAGAAAAATAAATAAATAAATTGCAATCTGAGGGTTGATGGGTCTTATAAGGGTCCGATGTGAGCCTTATGCCAAACCTGCGAATCTTATACAGGTATATGGGTTTAATGCGAGTTTGGCCAAATTCAGGTCTTAAGCGCGGGTTCTATGCGAGTGACCCGGCTTGCTATAGAACCCACCAAGACCCACGGGTACTCGCGAGTCTTATGTGGGTGGTGCTACACTGATTTTTACACTTTCTGAAGGGAAATTGCATTTTAAAGGCTGAAATTGCATTGCAAAAAAAAATTTACGCAAGCCGCAAGGGTTTTGAGGCTTTTTTAGCTTCAAAAACTGAATTTTCTAAGGAGTTTGCATTCATAAAAAAATTATAAAAGTATCTATAATCTTTTCCAGGGTTTTATTTGCAAAATCTTATTTGGAGCTTTATTGTTTTGCAGATCCATAAGCTGTCGCCTTGGAGGGCTTCCTCTCACATTTTAGCAAGGGGTTTTTATTTGATTTGGTAGCTAAAAAAATTTTGTTTAGAATTTCCTTGAGAATCCGTAGGCTTTGGTGTCAATGTCAAGAGGAAGCTGGAAGCCATCTAGGGCTTGTTTTTATTATTTCAATATACTAACCCTTCACTGTTTTGCAGAGAATTAAAATCAATTTTGGAAGGGGTTTTCTCACAAAATTTTGGAAGGAAATTCATTATTTGATAAATTGAAAATTTTGGTAGGGCAGCAAGTATATTTGGCTAAGTTGCCAGAAACATCTGCCCTGCCCCTTGGAAACGCGGATCCCTGTTTCAGATACGGAAACCCGTACAATTGGCCATGGAAACGGACAGGATCCGTGTCAGGCCCGTTTCAGAATTTTTGGAAATGTTTTTTTTTTTTTCAGTCGAGCTGGATCCATGCCGTTTCTCGAAATTTCTGAAACGTTTTTGCAAATTTCAGATCCATATTCAAAAATCGTGGTACGGATCACAATTTTCCGGAAACAGATCGTGTTAGCCAATCCTTCAAGCCGGAAACGGGTCGTGAATTTGCTGCCGGGAACGGGCTACTCGTCGGTGGAACTAACGACTTGCTCATCGCCGGTGGAATTAACACTGTCAAAACAAAAAACCTAAATTTAACTTTTTAACTTCCACGACTTTTAACTTTTAACCATTCGTTTGAGCCGCCGCCAAGGTAAAATGTGAGTGTGGACAGTCGACCATTCGTTTGAGCTGCCGCCAAGGTAAAACGTGAGCGCAGTGGACAATCGACCATTCGTTTGAGCCTCACCGTGAAGTTGGAACCCACAACCCGCAGCCTAGAGTCTGGACAGCCGACAGGAGAGTGTCACCGTGAAGTTGGAAACCGCAGCCTGCAGTCTGGACAGCCGACAGGAGGGCGTCACCGTGAACTTTGAAGTTGGAAGCCGCAACCTGGAGTCTGGACAGCCGACAGGGTTAGTGAGCTTATAATTATAACTTGTTTGTTTACATTTGACCAGAAAAAATACAACGAAGGGTTCACTGAGTTTGCCTGAAGGCTGAGATATGTTCGTCCAACAGTTTGAAATTGTATTGCTGTAGGTGCGTTTTAAACTTTTATGTATTTAATTCAATATACTGTGTCCAACACCAAATGAGTGTTCACTGTTCAAGCCTCAAGGATGTATTTCAAATCAGCCACACCAAATTCAGGTGACATTCAGAATTATAGAGACTCTTGTAGAGGGAAAACTTCAGATTTATAAAATTATATTATTCCCGTACACATAAATAAACAAGAAACCTGTGTGTAGTATGTACCCCAGTGAGGTGTCAAGGACAGCCTATAGCCACCTTGGATGACAATATTAGCTAGTCCAGTATGCAGCCCCAAAATACATTTAAATTTTATATACAGCCATAAACAACAAAGGTAATCCATCCACTGACCACAAATGTACTTGGCATTTTTTCAAACAGTTTATATGTACTTTGTTGTAGGTGCACCTTCTTAATTTTTAATTTCAAATAGACAAACACAGTACTGAGAAAATGCCTCTAGAGTCTAAGACTCTAAATTCATCCACAGAAGAGTGCATTATTAATAGTAAACTCAGAAAAGGTATACCACTGATATACACTATTTAATATTTATCAATTATCATTCAATAAAGGTACTATGCATTACTGAAATATCATATATGGCTCAAAATTACCCAGCAGTGCATATTTAATTTCTGGACTGATATATTGACTGAATAACACATCAGAGACAAGAACCTGGGAATGTATTTCAACAATATGGTGCTACAGGACCCCTTCTTTGTGACATCAAACTTAAAAGACTAAATCACTGTGCGACGTGTGTTAGCCCCATTACATCTTGTTACAAACATGGATGAAATGTGCCCTGTGCATGTTGTCTAGAATAGAATCAGGGAGGTGTGCCCTTCATGCTTCAGTTCAGTGAGCAATGCATCTGAGAATGCATGCCATCCATTTCAACGATATGCCACTGTCTCCTTGCATGCACCAAACTGCTGATGAGGGAATGATACTGGCATTTAGTACTTACTCTTACACCTACTACCATTCTAAGAGTAAAGCTACTCTAAAAAATAAATTCCACTTCATGGTGCTCATAAAGAATGCTTAATGATTCAGTGCACATTAACTTGCTTAACTGTCTTACATGTAGACTTGTTTGTATTTGTAACTTTGTGAACTTCGGTTCAGACTTTTGGGCTGGAAGGTTACTTGTTCTTTGTTGAGATTGCATCGTGACCCATCAATTTTATTTTGCAGATTAATTTACATCATCATTCATGGCAACTTCAATTTCAGCCATTCGTGAGGCAGAGGAAGTGGAACATGAAATTGAATCTGCCCCTAAAGTCGATCCAAAGTCACCACTTTGGAAATATGTAACTATTGTTGGGAAGATCCAAGTAGGGGGGTCATTGGCATGGGTTTGCAGTGAGTGTAAAAAGGAGTACAAGGAATCATACACACGGGTTAAAGCACATTTGCTTGGGTTAAAAGCAATGTTTTAAAACTCTGACTCTGACATTGACTCGGCTGAGGGTCGACTCCGACTCCGACTCGGCCGGCTCGATTTCAATGACTCGGTCGTTGTAAAAAATACATTAAATATTTTTTTTTTATAAAAAAACATAATTTTAAATATTTTCAATCATGTTTCCAAACACAACATTAGAATATAGATGGAAGACAACATATGATCAAAGTAGGCTCATGAATATATCCATTATATCAAAATGGCACCCAGTGCACTGTCCAATACATACATGATCAAAACAAAAACACATAACCAAGGAGGCTAGAAATGGCCTCTACAACAAAAGTACATTGTGACTAGTACCACTGGCTAGTAGCTACTGCCAGAGGAGCCAATATCATGTGGATCAATCTTTGGATCACCATCAGAGTCAGACAACAGGTATATAAAAGTTCAAATGGGAAATATATTTCTATTCTAAGATTCAAAAGATCCTTACTGTGTATATGCATCCAAGTACAATCAACTAAGCTTTAGCCTTTTCCAAAAAACTGCTCTACAAAACCATTACAAACCGCTAAGAAACTTTGGTGAAGAGGCTTCTGTCCATTTTAATCATCATAGCTTCTACTGCTAGCAACCCAGAACAGATCTCTCTCAGGCTAAACAATTAATAAAAAATAAATAAAAATCGTTGTTTTTTTATGTGCCTGGGCCGCTGTACATAAACCGGCCGGGTTAATACGGACTCGGCCGAGCCGGCCGGGTTAATCCGGCCAACCAAACCAAATACTTGGCTGAGTCAAATCTTTTAGGCCGAATCGATTCCGAGCCGGCCGTTTTTTAAAACACTGGTTAAAAGACAATGGGGTTCGAATATGTAGTGGCCCACCTAAAGAGAATGGGACAGACATAAATGGTTTAAGAAAGGCAAAACTTGCAAAATATCAGAGAGAACAAGGCGAGGCAGATGCTAAAGCAAATGAGGCAAATCTCGCCTCCCATTTAAAACACCCAACAAGGTTGGGAGCATCTTCATCAAAGCCTCCACTTCATTCTCATGGAATTGTTTGTTCAAAGCAGTCAAATTTGGGACCGCTTGAAAAGAGCTTTAATAATCATGCTCGAGACATAGCAAATGCAACTATAGCCCGATGCATTTATGCAAATGGTCTTCCCTTTAACCTTGTGCGATCTCCTCACTGGGCAAAGATGATAACAATAGTGAATGAAGCCCCAAGAGGGTACAAGAGCCCTGGATATGAGAAGGTACACACCACATTGTTTAGTGCTGAAAAGTTAGATTTGGAGGCTAAATTAAGCCCCATTCGTCATTCATGGCGCATTTCAGGGGCGTCCATCATTTCTGATGGATGGACAGATCAAAGAAATAGGCCTTTAATCAATGTGATTGCTCAGAGCCCACAGCAAGCAATGTTTTTGAAGGCAGTGGATTGTGAGGGGCAGATGAAAGATTCTCAATTCATTGCTGACATCTTGATTGAAGCAATTGAATTGGTGGGGCCTGAAAATGTTGTCCAGGTAATAACTGACAATGCAACGGTGTGTAGAGCAGCATGCCTAATTATTGAAAGCAAATATCAGCACATCTTTTGGACCCCTTGTGTTGTACATTCATTGAACCTCATGTTGAGCAAGATGGGGAAGCAAATTGAGTGGATTCGAGTTATTTTTGAAGAGGCAAAAGAAATTCAAGCCTTTATCACAAACCACCACATGTCCCAAGGCATCTACAAGGAATTTGCTAAGTTGGAGCTCCTTAAGGTACCTATACTTTAAAGTTTATTTCATAAATTCTAATTTCTGACTCTAAATTCAAATATCTAAATTGGATTCTCAAATGTCATGATTCGTGAATCATAATAGTTATTCAATCAAATTATGATTTTTAATTTGTTTAAATTTGAAACATTGGCAATTTGGCACTTGCAAGTTGCCAAGACTCAATTTGCTTCTCACATCATAGTCTTAACAAGGCTTATGCAGGTGAAAGATGCATTACAATCAATGGTATGCAGTTCTCTTTGGAATCAATGGAGGCAATCCCAATCTGATAGAGCACAAGCAATGAAACGGTTGGTTGTTGATGATGAATGGTGGGATAGGGTGGAGTACCTGTTGGCATTTACTAAGCCAATTGTGGATTTGCTCCATATGTTTGACATAGATATGCCTAATTTTGGAGAGGTGTATGAGAGCATTGATTCCATGATAGAGAAGATAAGGTTGGTTATAAATGCCAAGGAGAATGACCCAGATGAATTATTTTACAAAGAAGTAAAAGATATATTGACCGAAAGGTGGAACAAAATGACCACCCTATTGCACCTTTTGGCCTATGCAGTGAATCCAAAATATTATGCTGCAGAGTTACTAAGTGATCCAAAAAGAACCGCACCAAACAAAGACCCAGAAGTCGCAGGAGGATTTAAAAATGCTTTTAGAAATCCTTTTGTAGATCCCGAAATTGGGCTTCGGATTCGTGCACAGTTTTCTCATTTTGTGGGATCAGAGGGTTGGGGTTGTGGTACTGAGTGTAAGCAGGACAAGACCAGATTAAGTCCAATTGAGTGGTGGAACTTCTATGGTGGGGCACTTCCACATATCCAAAAATTGGCCATCATGATCTTGTCACAGGTTGCTAGTTCCTCTTCAAAAAAAAGGAACTGGAGTACATACGGCTTCATCCATTCAGTGAGGCAAAACAGATTGGGCTCTAGGAAGGCCGAGGAACTAGTGTATGTTCATTCAAACCTTCGCCTTCTGTCACACAAGAGAGATGAATACAAATTTGGGCCCACCAAATTATGGGACATGGAACCAGAGTTGCCTGACTTGGATATGACATTGAATGCCATGTCTCATATGAATTTGTTTGATGCAGAGTCACCAATAGGTGGATCTCCAAGTGGACATGGCAACAATGTTCCCAGTCCCACTTCTAGAGAGGATGTGGAACGTTCTAGTGGCATGAATGAAGACATATTTGATGATATGTAAATGTAATTTATGATGGTGTTTTAACTTTTAAACTTTTGAACAACCATATGAATTATGAATAATGATAGTAGACTGCCAGTCATAGTTCATTTTGTACTTTGTACTATGTAGTAATTAGTATGCATTATTAATTTTGGTAATGATGGTGTAACTTGTCATGTTGATAACTTGATGATTGAAATTTGAAACAAAAACTTGATGATATGTTGAATCATGAATGTTATAATAATCATTAATGATGATGACAATGTTTATGCTGAATTGATGATGATGAATCATGATAGATCATAGATGATAATTGATTATGTATTTTTAGTCTTTAAATCTAATCTAGATTCTAAAATATGAATGGTAATATGAAATTTTTATTTTTTAAACTTATATATGTGTGTGTGTGTGTGTTGTTTCCTGTCGTACCGTATCCATATTTTTTGAAAATTTGTCGTAACTGTTTCAAACCCTGTATCCGTATCTGTTTCAGTGCAACTTAGATATTTGGAGGTTTTTCATTGTTGGTCGTGAGCATAGAAGGCCGAAATTCCTCCACTGGTGCGAGAGCCATTGGGGCTTGAAGTGCCTTGTCAAATTTCCAAAATTTTAGGCCTAAGCCTTGGAACCTTAAAGAAATTTTTCTTTCAAAATTTATGAAATTTAAAATAAATTTATTGAGTCTTTTTCTACAGGGTTGTGAGCATCTGAGACAAACTTTCCTCTAGCCCGAGAGGGTTTTCTCTCTCCTAGTGTGAAATTTTGAGGTTAACATTTTTGTTTTGCAGGAGGTTTCAAGACTTTGTTTTGCAAGGATATTTCATTATATTTGGAAATTGGAAATCAAAGATTTTGTTTGAGGTCCTTTGTCCCTTAAGCTGAGAACAAGGAGGCTCTTTTCCTTTTTGTGAAGATCATAATTGGTTGAGGAGGCGAGTTTCTTGTGCAATCAATTTGTTGTTCCTTGTTGTCTAATTGTAGCTTGAAGAGGACCTATTGTTGTCTAAAGATCTATCATTTGTAAACACTCTTCAAGGCTCATAGGACCCTTCTCTCTGTCAAAGGGTTTCTATTTCTCGTTGTAATTCAGATAATAAAAGTAATTCTCTTGCTTAAGGGAGCATGGAACTTTGTTCCATGGTAACCCTTGTCTTTATTTAAAAGGGAGGATCTTTCTAACTTGCTAACTTAGATTAGATCTAACTACTAACTTGTCTCTTGCATCTTCTCACCTTGTCTATTGTTGTTGGTTACTTGATCTATTATGTGAATGAGTATTTGATGTCTTGATCTCACTTGCATTTTATGATTAAGTGACTTTTCCTATCCTCTTGTTAGCAATCTCATTTGCCATCTCATAAGTGTGCTTTCATCATAATTCTTACTTGGTTTCGTTGTAACATCCTAAAAGAACTTTTATTTAAAGGCATTTTGAGTTGTTTCTATAACATCTAATTCTAATTGTCATCTCTTGTTTCATTGAGTAATCATTATATGCTTCATTGGTTATTTAATCTTCTTTTAAGTGCTTGTCATTATCTTGTGGATTAATATCTCTTCTTGAAGCATTTGATTTAATTGTGTCTCATTGGAACATTGCATTTCATATTAGTCTTAGATTTGCATTCTTAAATTTTACCTACAAGCATAAGCTTGGTTGAACAGAAATTCTAGGACAACTTTCTCCAATATTCAATTTGATAGGCTTGACCCTTGAGCAACAGTTAAAACAGGGGATCTTGCAATTCTCTTGTGGCCGAGTTCCTTGTAGGAATGGAGAAACTTGGGTTGCTAGAAGTCATGGGTAGGTATCATTAATGAGGCCATTGCCTCCTTCCCCAACACTTTTTTCAACAACCTTGTTCTAAGACTAGTCTTGACAATTGAGGAGAAAGCATTCACCATAGATTAGGAATTTTAATTAAAATTAATCAAGATCCTTGCATTACACATAGTTTAGTCTTGCATTCATTCTAATATCATCTCATTTGGTACATTGTTGATTGTGAACATCTATCTTTAGTTGCAATATTATATCTTCTTGTACTTGTCATTGGAATTACTTGCTCCTTGTCCTTTGATATTGATCCATCTATTTTGAGCATCTCTTTGAAGTAGAAGTACAAATTTCTTTCATTTCGCAAGTTATATCTCGCTACTCATATTTCAATTTTGTGCTAACATTTTTCTTGCAGCATTGCCCATATTGTGACTTGAAGCATCATTCTATTTTGCAAGTGTTATATCTTTATTGAGCATTGTTTTAAGGCACTGGTCTCTTATCTTTATATCTTTTGAATGCCATATTGATTTAATCAAATCTATCTTTTAACAACATTACTCATTAACTTTCATACTTACTAATTAATCTTAAATCAAGTTACATAGAGAGGTAATTGCCTTGCCCTTAGTCTCCTAGAACTTGTTGTTTCCAACAAGTTTTCCTTTCCTAACCATCTTTAGGGACTACCCCCCTTAGCTTACCTAGGAGATGTTGAAAAATGTGTAACTAGGATTGGTCTTTGTAAAAATGAAATGCATTTTTTATTCTTGTATATTGTAAAATGAAAAAAAAAATTACTATTGTTATTTTTGTAGCATGGGTTTTATGCTCAAGGTCTTTTATTTAGAGGTCAACCACCCATTGAGTGCTTCTAAGGTTTCTCCTAAGGTCAAGAAGTCAAAAGAGGCAATGTCATATAAAGAAGACCCTGTCGGGTGCATTGTAACTTGTAAAAAGAATTATTTTTGAATTTAAAAGTGTCAAACTACCCTCCAATACCAAGTCGGCCTGGCAGCTAAGAAGTCGGCCTCAATTAGGTCATTACGTCCACCTTGGAAGCCTATATATAGGAGGGAACTCGACCTTCTATGGAGATCATTCATTCTCTCATCATCCAAGCAAAGGAGAAGAAGAAGGCTAACGAAGAAGGAAGAAGGATGAAGAGCAAGTGTTTGGGTTATTGTCTCTCTCTCTCTTTTCACACGTGCGAAGGAAGGAGGCTAGGTTTTTGTTGTTGCAAGATCGAACTTGGAGAAATTGCAGAAAGGAGGTTGAAGGAAGGTCTGTTAGGTCATTCTCAAGCCCTAAAAGAAGGAGAAACTCAAGTGAAGGTCAAGGATGCCTTGGAAGCCCTAGATTTGCTCACACATGAGGCAACGGTTATTGCAGGGGCCGCAAATTGCAGGCCTACAGTAGAGGCCGAAATTTTGTAACTGAGGGTCAAAGTTGTGCAACTGGAAGATATTTCACTGGATTTGACTTGGACAAAGGAAGCACATCATCAAGAAGGTCAGACTTGGTCTTGAAAGGGTATTGGTCTTGGTCTAGAAATCTTGGAATTCGTCATTTGAAAAAAATATAAGAAGATGAGATTTATGGGTTTTCCTCTCAAGTGGAGAGCTTTTGGCCCTGGCTTGCAGCCTATATCCTATGTTCCTGTGTACAGTTGATCTTCTTGTTTTTGGTAGTTGTTTGATGATAAGAATAACATAACAATAAGAGAAGAAGCTAATAAGTAAGAAAAAGTAAAAAGACATCACAAGCACTTGTCAAGTTTAAGAGAAATCATTGTCACGATATCCCTATAGATTTCTCAACACGATTTCAAAACTAAGGTTGGCTATGGGCATGATGAAGATCACTACATCCTTGAAGAAGTCTTTGAAGCAGTTTTCCATTGTAACAAGTCATCTCAAGCAAGGAATCAAGGCATTGTGGAATCCCTTATTATCCATCAGTAGTATGACCAAGACTTCTACAAAGGACAAAGGTTTACTCTTAGCACTCACTGGCACATTTGAAGATGAGAATATTTGGGTAATTGATAGTGGGTCATCAAGACATATGGTAGGTGAACACAAACAACTAAATACCATATCAAGAGGAAAATCTTCCTACTCCATTGAGCTTGGTGACTGAAGAGCTATCATGTAAGAGGAATTGGATGAACTTCGCTGGAGGTAGAAAATTGATCCGTAAATTGTCGTGGATATTCCATTGGACAGTTCGTCACAATAGATCTAATAATATTATATTAAAACTCTGAAAATTATACAATATTACATTTTATTAAATTTCCAGATATGTAGAGTTAATTGTAATTAGTGCATGCATGCGAATGGAAATTATGTAGAAAAGTAGAAAACGACAAAATAAGCACACACACACATAAGACACAAGATATGCTTTTTGGGAAACCCCTTCGGGAGAAAACCCAGCTGGAAGGTGAGGTTGTTTCGCTCTCTTTCTCTGTCTGGAAATATGGCTGCAGGTTCAAAGAAGTAATCTTTGTGGCCCGTGGGCTGCTACAGTAGACAGATCCTCTCTATGTGCTCTACCTCCTATCTCTCCTAGCTATTTTTTCTCATCTATGGAACAAAATTCTCTCGAAAGAATGGAATGCCTCCTCCTCCAAGTGGCCCAGTGATAATACAGCCCGATAGCCTACTAGTGGTTAAGTTTGACTACATCAACTCTTAATTAGAGTTACAAAATAAACTCTTCTAGAGTCTTTCACATCACAAACAAGTGGCTAGCCCCTTTTCCATAAATAATGAGGGCTAACACGACATCCTCCTAAACTATAGGTGTGAAAACAGGAAGGTCAACTTCTGAGTGGCATAACTTTTGCATACAGACTCTGATTAACGTGCTTCTTACACCGTTGGAAAGGTCTTTGTGTGTAGAATAGCATGAAAAAGTGCTCCATTAAAGGAGCAAAGTTTTACCCCCAAAAAACATCGTTTAATTCCTCAAAATGCTCCCAAAAGGTTTCAGACCCTGTTTCACCAAACTGGGTCCTGCTGGTAAAAACGGTCCCGTGAGTTGATTCCTCCACTTTTTCCACTCCAAATGCATCGAGATGGATGACAAACAATATAATGATACAATTGGGATAAAAAATAGAGGACATATTCATCTCAATGACATTTCATTTGTTCCAAGTTTGCAAAAGAATCTTCTTCCTATTTCATGTTTAGAAGATAAAGGAGATAGAGTCGCTTTTATAAATGGAAAGGTTGTAGTATGGGATAAAAACTCTAGCATCGAAAATGCAAAGATGATTGGGATTCGTGAAGGAAGACTCTACAGATTGTTGACTCCTCCCTCTCAAGCTTTGGTTCACATTGAAGTAAGTCCATGTGAACTTTGGCATAGAAGGCTTGGTCACCTTCACTACAAAATCTTACCAACTCTAAATTCAATGGTGAATGGCATCCCTGAACTCAAGGAGAATCATGGAGGAGTATGCAAGGGATGTGCATTAGGTAAAAATGTTAAGAGACCATTTGGAAGCAGTGCTTCAAGATCAAAAGAAATCCTAGATTTCATTCATTCTGATGTATGTGGTCCTATCTCTTCAAAGTCTCTTGGAGGTCATCTATATTATGTAACATTCATTGATGACCACTCAAGGAAAACTTGAGTCTATTTGCTAAAGTCCGAGGATAAAGTATTCAACAAATTTCAAGAATTCAAAGTTGAAGTAGAGAACCTTACAGAAAGGGGAATAAAGATACTAAGATCCGACAATGGAGGGAAATACACTTCAAAGGAACTCATAGCTTTCTGTAAGGAGACTGGGATTAAGAGGCAGCTAATAGTCCCATATAATCCCGAACAAAATGCAGTTGTTGAACGAAAGAATCGATCTATTGAAGAAAGTGTAGGAGCCATGTTACATGATCAAGACTTGCCAAAATTTATGTGGGGTGAAGCAACAAAGATTGTTGCATATCTTCAAAATTGAAGTCCTCACATATCACTAGACAACATGACTCTTGAAGAAGCTTTCACTGGGAAGAAAACAGGCGTGGACCATCTTTGAATATTTGGCTGACCTGTCTATATTCACATTCCAAAGGATAAGAGAAAGAAGTTGGATCCTATAAGCATGAAGGGAATATTTGTTGCCTATAGTAACACTTCAAAAGCATATAGAATCTACATAAAGGAAGGACGCTGAACAGAAGTAAATCGAGATGTGATCTTTGATGAAAGTATTGCATTCAAGAAATCAAAGGACCTCCCGATGGACTCTGATGATGAAGAACTTCCAATATTTGAAGAAGAATGCACCAGGGAGGAAGAGAACTCAAATCATGAAGATGAAGGTCCCAGTGAACCTATGCAACCTGTGATCATCCCTGAAAGTACAAAGGGATGAAAGTACAAAGAGACCTAATTGGTTGAAGTCTACTCTTCTAGATGCAGAAGGTCATGGAGCAGCCAAAGGCACATTCAAGGAAAGTAAGAAGCCCAAAAGATATTCAGGGTATGCATCCTATATGACGAAAGTTAATAGAAGCATAACTATCCACCTTTGAAGAGGTTGTCAAACATCAAGAATGGAAAGATGCCATGAATGAGGAGTATCAATCAATAATGAAAAATGGAGTTTGGGAGATCGTAACTAGGCCTGAAGATAAATCTGTGGTAACTTCCAAGTGGCTCTACAAGATTAAACATGTAGTAGATGGCAGTATTGATAAATATAAGGCAAGATTTGTAGCTAGGGGCTTATCTCAATAGGAAGGCATCAATTATGAAGAGACATTTGCCCCTACAACAAGGTATACAACTATACATTCATTGATCTCTTTGGCAACATCAATGGAATGGAACATCCACCAAATGGATGTCAAGACAGCATTCCTAAATGGCACTATCAATGAAGAAGTCTATTTAGAACAAACCTTGGGATTTGAAGTAAAAGATAGAGAGACTTATGTCTGCAGGTTGAAGAAGGCATTGTGTGGCCTTAAGTAAGCACCAAGGGTGTGGTATGCAAGGATCGATGCATACGTACAAAGATTGGGCTTCTCGAAGAGCTCTACTGATCTAAATCTCTATATCAAGGTAGTGAAGGATGAGCATGTAATCATTCTTCTACATGTGGATAATCTTCTCATGACAAGTGTTGACCACTCCATGTCAACTACCCCATAGCTGTACATTTTTTCGTGCATGGATTTCCATCATGTCCGAGCACTCAGATGATCCATAGATTCATCATTATCAGCTATATGTACACTGGAGTTTTGTAAACCCATTCTATATTTTGTAATGTAAATGATCCTGGTAAGACAAATGTATGTAACAACCTAGGTAATTTTATTTTTCTAATGATGATTTCTATACTATGGGGTTTTCAGTCTCACTAATTCATGTGTGTTTCTAAACACGGATGATCAGCAAAGTTTTTTCCTCCAGCTTCACCCCAAAGCTAGGGTGGATTTTGTTGTCAAGATTTTAAATGAATCCTAGTGTTATTTATCGAGTCTCTGTAAAAGTGATTTGGGAATAATTCTAACTATTTTGTTAGATTCTTTTATTACAAGTCACTTTGTTAGGTCCCTATACTACTAGTGTAACCCCCTTATTGTTATTAGTGCAACCCCCTTATTATATTGTTGTGCCCATGTAGTCCCTATATTGTTATTATTGTGCCCCATAGAAGTCCACTATTGTTATTATTGTGCCCTTACATTATTATTGTTATGTTGGCTCTGATTATATTATGACCCCTTAGACTCCTATATATAGAAAGGAGGCCTTGTCATTTGTATCATTCAGGAATTGTTCATTTGTGTAATGTAAAGGAGGTTGCCCCCTCGAAAAGGCTGATTTCTAAGGCGTTGATCTATCTTTTCTATCTTTTTGTGAGCTGGTTTCATAACACACTTAGTCTACTAAATCATATTTTGTGTCGCAGAAATGGGTAATTATTGAGGGTCTATAACGAACAGTTGTTCCCCCTTCATGGGTTAGAAATGTAATATTTCATGTAAATAATATTTTAGATTTAATGTTAAAATATTACAGGATTGGAAAAATTAATAATCCCCTCATGAGTCAATTAATTAAATTTTCTGGCTAAAATAAATTAAAATGCTAAAGCCAAAAATTTAATTAATTTAGGTCCTAGGAAAAATTAAATTCTCCAACATTTAAAATTCGTGGGTTTTAAAGTTTTTAATTTTTGGAGGTCCCCGACCAAGGGAATATTGAAAATTTCAAGATATTTTGGACCCTTGGGCCATAGTAGTTAAGTCAAAGTCAACTTTTTAAAGCAATTAACTCAATATTAATCATTTTTGAGTTAATTAAAAGTGAAATTTGAATTTCCTCAAAAAGTAACTTTGTTTCAACGATGATGAATAAAAGATCAATTGATCTTCATCAACGGTTGAGATTGCTTTGACGGGGATCGAGCCAACTAGCCGTTGGAAATTTTTTCTATAAATGAAAGGTCTCTCTCCATTATTTGGTCCAATTTCTTAATCGTGTACTTGCTCTAAAAAAGATCTTGTAACTTTTTCAGGTTAATAAAACGCAAAGACTTTGGGGTTTCAGACCGTGGTGTTTCTCTTTCAGATTTATGCGGTAATATTGTTCTTAAAACTCTGTTGTTTTTATTTGTATTTGCTGGATAATAGCCTTTGAGGATTGATCCGTGTACCTATCTTGCACAGATTTCTGGTTTTTTTAAATATCATTTTTAAGTGATAGAAGTAACAGGTATCTCTATTTCTTGACGATTTTATGATATTTTTTGAATCTCTATTAATCTAACAAGAAGATCTAAGTGTGCACAAGTTACCATTCAAGATTTGGGCGTTTGGGGTAGTCCTTAGTTGGACCAACTAACTCTCAGTTTACAGAATCTAAAGAGCCCACTGTCTTTTTAATTTCTGAAATCATTTTATAGAATATTTTACTGGCAGGGTTTTTCTTGGGCTTGTGCCTCTTTAAAATTTCAAATTTATTTCTAAATTTGTGAAAAAATTGTTTAAATCTAGCTAATTGAGGGCTTTGATCTGCAGATCTACTAGATCTGTCGAATATTATTGTAGATTTGTAAATATCAAATTTCTAATTCATTGGGGTTTTGGGTATTTCATATTTTTATATATACATGCTTTAGGGTTTTTATCTTTTGTATGTGCAAGAACAAATTTGAAGATTGCAAGGTATTTTTGTGGATTTCGAAGAGAGATCTAAGCCCCGAAAGGCATCTCCATTTTGTTTACAAGCTGAAGAGAAATTGCAAGAAGATCGTGGGCAAATTTTTTAGGGCCTTGAGGACCTGCACTGGCCATCTCCAGCCTCCTCCTCAGCCTCCCTTCTTCATTCTCAACCTCCTCCTCTTGTTCGGCCCCTCATCCTTCCTCGGCCTGCCTTCTCTCCTTACGAACTCCTTCATCCCTTCTCGGCCCTCCTCTTCTGCTTTCGGCCTACTCTCCCTTCGTCCTCTCTTCTCCATCCCTTTCACTCTCGGCCCTCCTCTTCTACTCTCGGCCTGCTCTCCTTTCGTCCCCACTTCTCCATCCCTTTCACTCTCTGCCCTCACCTCTCGGCCTCCATCCCCTCTCTCCTCCTCTCGGCCTCTCTCTCAAGCTTTCCCAGCCTCCCCTCAAGCTTCCTTTTCTTCACCCAAATTCTCTCTAATTTTTCCTAAAAATTCCTTTAAAAATTTTCCCATAAAATTTATGAACTTGACATTTGGAATTGGAGGATTTTCAGTGATTCGGGCAGTATATCTCCAAGTAGCTTCAAGCCCCTAAGGGTTGACTAGTGCACACCCTCTAACCTTTCATCATTTCATTTATCTGATTGAAAACAAGGCTAATACTGGTATAGATTTGAAATTAGATGGAGTTTAGCAACAAATTTTATTTACATCTTTTACTGCTATACATTGTAGAAATAGAAGTTATCTTCAGTAACTTTTTGCATGCTAATTTCTGAACATTGTTTCATTGTTGTTCAATAGTTTATTTCTAAGTTTTTTAGATCAAATACATCACTAGATTAGAAATAGTAAAACTCGGAAATTTTATGAATTACTAGTTAGCAATTTGTCATTTGTAGTTTTTGTTATGTTATACATAGAAAAAATTTGAATATTGCATGTTAATAAAACCCTTGGTTTAAAATATATTGCTGGTATTGACATTTGCTTTAAGAGCAGATTACTAAACTGATAGTTTATCGATGTAATCTGATTTTTAAGCACTTAGTTTAATTCCTGAAATACATTTGTTTTTACAAGCTCATGCAAGTAGGACTAATCTAATTTTATTTACGCATCTAATGATCTTTGATTGAGCACTTCATGAAAATGGATTTCTGAATTTTAAATGTTTTATTTCCAGCATTTTGTATCGGTTTCTTATTGTATATTTCAGTAATTACTTGTGCAGATTTTACGTTTTACATCGCTGGTATAAGTATTTTCTTTCACATTACGGTCATCATTTTTCTGAGCCTTAAGTTAAACAACATAACTAAGAATAATTCATATTTTAGGCCCTCATTTACCTAAAATTAACCAAGTTCCTTCATTTCACATAGCTTTAAGTTTTGCATCTGCATACAAGACAATCGAATCATTCAGCCGCAGTTTCCCATCCTTTACTTGGACTTTATTTCCTTCGCAAGATAGTTGACTCCACAAGGCACTGGTATCATTTCCCTCAAATCAATTTGAATCCTTAAAATCTTGCACAATCTAAAACAAGTATTGGCTGCTTAGCTGTGTCTCCCGAATTGGTTGGTTCCCAACTAGTTTCCATTCATTACATTTCCATAGGGTCCACCCCCTTTGTCTGATATAGGGAGACAGCTCAAACGAAGTGATTGGGGAACAATGTTACAGCCCCCGATCTGAGTCGTTGTCGCTGTGCCTAGACATTCTGTGCGACAACGTCTTTTGGCATCGTTGTCGGGGACCAATTTATTGGACCTTGGCTTTACGACATCCATCTTCATCTTTTCAGTGTTTTAATCATTTATTATCCCATCAACGCCACATTTTCTGGCACCATTATATTTCTTCATCTTTTCATCACCTTATCTTTCGTCATCTCATTAATCCTTTCATCTTCACTTTTAGCACTTGGACATTTCAGTTGGTTTCCTGTTTGGGTGGCGACTCCACTTATTCATCCATTATCTCTCATACAAGAAACCTTCCCTGATATCCATCTGCTTCTCCTTGACTAACCTTTCGGTTTTTTCCTTTTGGATCTTAGAGCTAGATTCATGTTCAAGTGGCGACTCCACTTCCTTCATTTCTTACAAAAATTTCTACTACAAGCTCGCTTCTTGGGGATCTCTTGATTTTCTTGAGCAGGGGTCTCTCTCTAGCATCCATTTGGTCCCTCCTTCTCCCTTTAAGCAAGTCATTATGGATGACTTGTTTGCCCAGTGTCATTTTACTAACTTTCTTCATGGTATGTCGAAAGAGGCCATTCATAAATTGCCTTTGTTCTAGGGTGGTGATTCAGCCACTTCTGGAAAGCATCTCTCCAGGGTCACTCATATAATAACCAGATATTGTCTTCCTTCACAATATAATCTTGAAGATGTCAAGATGCGTCTATTTGCCTTTTCTTTAGAAGGTGATGCTTTGGATTGGTTTCGTAACATTCTTTCGCTTCTTTACAATACATCATCAATGCTTTTAAAGATAGATATGGAGATCAAGGTGGCTCGCCTTGTGCCCCTAGTACTACGCAAAAGGATGAAAGTGATCTTGTAAAGAACCCACTATCAACAAAATATTTCAGGACAATTATTCATATCAAAATATGCCATATTGAAAGCATTGTGAATGTTCTCATGATGAATCCAACTGTACCATTGCAAGACAAATCCATGATAGTGGAAAAGCAATAACAAGTTGTCAAATCAGTATCGACAATGAAAGGGAAAATGATAAGCATCTTATTAAAGAACTAAAGCAACTGATAAAAAACATGGAGCTTAATCAAGAAAAATTGATAGCTAATTACGCCAAGGATATGAGAATTTTGTACACCCAAATAGAAAAATGTGATGAGGAGATAGAAATCATGAAATTAATCACTTCGATGACATAGCCATAGTAGTAGAAAAGTGAGCTCAGAAGATGGAGGCTATGAGGACCGACATGCAGAATCATCATGTGAAAGAAATGAGTATTATTCAAGTAAATCATAACATAATGATGAAGGACATGGAAGTTGGTCAGATTTCTCTTTAGAACAGATTGTTAGCCATGTAAGCTAGTCATATATGTCTTCAAAATAAATTATTGACCATGGAGGAAAGCCATGCCAAGGAAATCAATGCTATGAAGGTTGAACACTCTAACCAGATTGAAGCCATCAAAACTGAGAAGACCACTCTTCAGGATAAGCTGCAAACGATAAAAAACACACAAGTTCCAAGACTTCAAGTTAGACCAAAGCACAAAGGGTTTGTCACGACTCAGATTTCCCGGTCTACCGAAGCATTTCCCATCTCATCGCAAGGAGGTTACTTTTCCCATTAAGGACAAGTCGACTTTGGTTCAGGAAGACCGAGCTTATGTATCACTATTAACGGAGTATATTCAGAATAAGATTGGGCATACTTCAGATTCTTTAGATCTTTCATCCAAACATCTTCAAGATTAGAACAGGAAATCTATAGTAGTCTCATTGTTGACATCACAACCCACCCAGAAGAAGAGCAAAAAGAAGAAAATCAGAAGGAAGCGATTTGATGCATCTGATGGCTGAGAGCAACTCGATTTTCGGATAAGAGAAAGTCCTACGATATGCAACATCAGGCATGGCACATCCGAAAAACAACCCACAGATTTGCCAAAAAGCAAGCAAATGCTCAGTGTGTGCTATATTGAACACATTTGATGCCACAGGGCATCCTTCGTATTGTATTTCTAACTCTACACCTTGTCATTTTAGCATTTTATTTATGTTCTTAGATTAAGTTACGTTTCATGTTTGTAGAATTGTTACAGAGCTTCTATTTCATGAATATAATGTTATATGATGATTTTTGGATTATATTTGGATGGACGCTACTTATGTCATTCTATGTGGTCTTTGGGTGCAGATTATGTATTCTCACATTCCTTCGATGAAGCAACATGTCCCCAAAAAGAGTCAGATATTGACCACTCCATATCAACTACCCCATAGTTGTACATTTTTTTTGCGCATGGATTTCCATCATGTCCGAGCACTCAGATGATCCACAGATTCATCATTATCAGCTATATGTACACTAGAGTTTTGTAAACCCATTTTAAATTTTGTAATGTAAATGATCTAGTAAGACAAATGTATGTAACAACCTAGGTAAATTTATTTTTCTGATGATGATTTCTATCTTAAGAGGTTTTTAGTCTCATCGATTCATGTGTGTTTCTAAACATTGATGATCGGCAGAGTTTTTTCCTCTAGTGTCACGCCAAAGCTATGGTGGATTTTGTCGTCAGGATTTTAAATGAGTCCTACTATTTTTTATCGAGTCTCTGTAAAAGTGATTTGGCAATAATTCTAACTATTTGGTTAGATTATTTTATTACAAGTCACTTAATCTACTAAATCATATTTTGTGTCGCAGAAATGTGTAATTATTGAAAATCTAAAACAAACGAGTGTTCCCCCTTCATGGGTTAGAAATGTAATATTTCATGTAAATAATATTTTAGATTTAATGCTTAATTATTAGAGGGTTGAAAAAATTAATAATCCCCTCATGAGTCAATTAATTAAATTTGCTGGCTAAAATAAATTAAAATGCTAAAGCCAGAAATTTAATTAATTTAGGTCCTAGGAAAAATTAAAGTCTCCAACATTTAAAATTCGTGGGTTTTAAAGTTTTTAATTTTTTGAGGTCCCAGGCCAAGGGAATATTGAAAATTTCAAGATATTTTGGACCCTTAGGCTATAGTAGTTAAGATAAAGTCAACTTTGTGAGGCAATTAACTCAAAATAATCATTTTTTAGTTAATTAAAAGTGAAATTCAAATTTCCTCAAAAAGTATCTTTATTTCAACGGTAATGATTAAAAGATCGTTTGATCTTCATCAACGGTTGAGATTGCTTTGACAAAGAACAAGCCAACTAGCCGTTGGAGAATTTTTCTATAAATGAGAGGCCTCTCTCCATTATTTGGATCCAATTTCTGAATCGTGTACTTGCTCTAAGAAAGCTCTTGTAACTTTTTTTGGTTAATAAACGCAAAGACTTTGGGGTTTCAAACCATAGTGTTCCTCTTTCAGATTTATGTGGTAATATTGTTTTTAATACTCTGCCCCTTTTATTTGTATTTGTTGGATAATAGCCTTTGAGGATTGATCTGTGTACAGGTTTCTTGCACAAATTTATGGGTTTTTAAAATATCATTTTTATTTGATAAAAGTAGCAGGGATCTCTATTTCTTGATGATTTTATGATAATTTTTTGAATCTCTATTAATCTAACAAGCATATCTAAGAGTGCAGAAGTTATCATTAAGGATTTGGGCGTTTGGGGAAGTCCTCAGTTGGACCAACAGACTCTAAGTTTACAGAATCTAAAGAGCCCACTGTCTTTTTAATTTTTGAAGTCACGTTATCGAATATTTTACTTGCAGGGTTTTTCTTGGGCTTGTGCCTCCTTAAAATTTCAAATTTATTTCTAAATTTGTGTAAAATTTGTTTAAATCTGGCTAATAGAGGGCTTTGATCTGCAAATCAGCGAGATCTATAGAATATTATTGTAGATCTGTAAATACAAATTTCTAATGCATTGGGATTTCGGGTATTTCATATTTTTGTATATACATGCTTTGGGGTTTGTATCATTTGTTTGTGCAGGAACAGATCTGAATATTGCAGGTGATTTTTGTGGATTCCAGAGAGAATCTAAGCCTCGGAGGGCATCTCCATGTTTTTTGCAAGTTGAAGATAAATTGCAAGAAGATCATAGGCAAATTTTTTAGGGGCTTGAGTCCCTGTGCTGGCCGTCTCCAACCTCCTTCTCGGCCTCCCTTTCATTCTCGGCCTCCCTTCTTCATTCTTGGCCTCCTTCTCTTGTTCAACCCCTCCTCCTTCCTCGGCCTGCCTTCTCTCCTTACGACCTCCTTCATCCCTTCTCGACCCTCCTCTTCTACTCTCGGCCTGCTCTCCCTTCGTCCCCTCTTCTCCATCCCTTTCACTCTCGACCCTCACCTCTCGGCCTCCATCCCCTCTCTCCTCCTCTCAACCTCTCTCTCAAGCTTTCTCAGCCTCCCCTCAAGCTTCCCTTTCTTCACCCAAATTTTCTGTCTAATTTTTCCTAAAAATTCCTTTAAAAATTTTCCCAAAAAAAATTATAAACTTGCATTTGGAATTGGAGGATTTTTAGTGATTCGGGCAGCATATCTCCAAGTAGCTTCAAGCCCCTAAGGGTCGACTGGTGCACACCCTCCAACCTTTCTTCATTTCATTTATCTGATTGAAAACAAAGCTAATACTAGTATAGATTTGAAATTAGATGGAGTTTAGCAGCAAATTTAATTTACATCTTTCACTGCTATACATTGTAGAAATAGAAGTTATCTTCAGTAACTTTTTGCATGCTAATTTCTGAACATTGTTTCACTATTGTTCAGTTGTTTATTTCTTAGTTTTTTAGATCAAATACATCACTAGATCAGAAATAGTAAAACTTGGAAATTTTATGAATTACTAGTTAGCAGTGGTCATTTGTAGTTTTTGTTGTGTTATACATAGAAAAAATTTGAATATTGCATGTTAATAGGACCCCTAATTTAAAATATACTACTAGTATTGACATTTGTTTTAAGAGCAAATTACTAAACTGATATTTTATTGATGTAAAATGATTTTTAAGCACTTAGTTTAATTCCTGAAATACATTTGTTTTTACATGCTCATGCAAGTAGGACTAATCTAGTTTTACTTATGCATCTAATGATCTTTGATTGAGCACTTCGTGTAAATGGTTTTTGAATTTAAAATGTTTTATTTCCAGCATTTTGTATCGGTTTCTTATTGTATATTTCAGTAATTACTTGTGCAGATTTTACATTTTACATTACTGGTATAAGCATTTTCTTTCACATTACGATCATCATTTTTCTGAGCCTTAAGTTAAACAACATAACTCAGAATAATTCATATTTTAGGCCCTCATTTAACTAAAATTAACCAGGTTCCTTCATTTCACATAGCTTTAAGTTTTGCATCTGCATACAAGACAATCAAATCATTCAGCAGCAGTTTCCCATCCTTTACTTGGACTTTATTTCCTTTGCAAGATAGTTGACTCCACAAGGCACTGGTATCATTTCCCTCAAATCTATTTGAATCCTTAAAATCTTGCGCAATCTAAAACAAGTATTGGTTGCTTAGTTGTGTCTCCCGAACTGGTTGGTTCCCAACTAGTTTTCATTCATTCCATTTACATAGGGTCCACCCCCCTTTGTCTGCTATGGGGAGACAACTCATACAAAGTGATTGGGGATTAGTGTGACAGCCCCCAATCTGAGTCGTTGTCGCAGCGCCTAGACATTCTGTGCGACAACAACAGGAGTAGAAGGTCGTATTCAAGAATGCAAGAAGCAACTGGTAGTGGAATTCAATATGAATGATCTAGGGCTGATGGACTATTATTTGGGGTTGGAAGTTTGGCAAGGACCTGATGAGATTTATCTAGGTCAAGGGAGTATGTGATCAAGATGTTGAAAAGGTTTGACACGATGGATTGCAAACCTATGACAACCCCTATGATCTCAAACTTGAAAAGGCTAAGAATTTCCGAATCAAGCTAGGTGGATCCAACAAGGTATAGACAATTGATTGGCTCACTGATGTATTTGGTAAATACTCTACCAAACATTTGTTTTGCAGTGAATGTTCAGTCAATTCCAAGTAGAGCCCAAGCATGATCATTAGATAGCAGCCAAGCATATACTGAGATACCTGCAAGGAACAATCCATTACAACCTGAAGTATGATAAGAGGAATGATGTCCACTTGATTGGACATACAGATTCTGACTGGGGAGGCAGTGAGATGGATGGGAGAAGCACCATTGGAGGCTGTTTTAGTTTGGGATCGTCCATGATATCCTCGATGAGTAGAAAGCAAGGATCAGTTGCTTTGAGTAGTGTTGACGCTCAATATATTGCAGCCTGTGAAGTAAGCAGAGAAGTTGTCTGGTTGAGGAAGTTGTTGTCCAACTTGTTTTAAGGACCAATGGGCTCTACAGTGATACATTGTGACAACACCAGTTGTATAAGGTTGTCTGAAGACCCAATGTTTCATGGAAAAACAAAGCATATAAATTAGTGTTGATAATATCGATGCGAGGGTCCAGAAAATATCTTATCGGCAATATCGGCGAAAATATCGGCAAAATATTGGCCAATATTAGCAAGCATAAAAAATGCATAATATATTCATTTTTTTCAGATTTCTAAACATATAAAGCAATAACAACATGAACTAAACACATTGGCACATAAATATGAAGAAGGCATTGATATATATGATGTCAAATAGAAATGATACATCAAACTTCAAAGGCAATACCAAATCCTGCTGATCCCTGATAATTGTCCAATCAAGGACTCAAACAAAATAACATCACATATCCTGCTAATCCCTGATAGTGATAATTGTCCAATCAAGGACTCAAACAAAATAACATCACATATCCTGCGAATCCCTGATAGTGATAATTGTCCAATCAAGGACTCAAACAAAATAACATCACATATATAAAACTATAAAGTATTTCATCATCATGAGTTATAAACTTATATGTAGCAAAAGTTGCAAAACAAATAAAACTAGCAGCTATCTACCTGAGACCATTGGCCTCTCCCTAGCAGCTTTCTTTCTATCTTGTTCAGCAATTGCTTCACGAGCTTTTTGTATAACCTCTGCACTAGAAACCATACAAGGCATTACATCTGCATCATATGCAGAGAGTCTAGCCAGATGGTATTTCAATCGTGTAACCCCTCATCACATCTTGGTCCCACACAAGTTGCATGATATATATGCCTGATTTGCCCCACCAACAGCCTCCCCATACTCCCAAAATGGGTCCAAGGCTTTTGGCATATTTGACATTTGTAGTGAACTAATTCAAACCTAGGGCACAAAAAAAACAAAAAATTGGCATTAAACCCCCCAACACAAAATGAAAAAATAATAAGTAATAACCACCTCATTCAAAAAAAATTACTACATTATTTGCATTTTGCAATGTGAATGAAAAATGGCAATAAGAGGGTGCATAAGAAAGTTGAAAAAAAAATGAAGCTTGCTGTCCAAATATGGAGAAAACCCTTGCATTGGTTCATGGGCATGAAAATCATAGCAAATGGAAAAAAACAAAGAAACAAAATGTTGGTAGGCAAAGAGGCAAGCAAGCATAACCCTAAATTTATGAAAAAATCATTAACATAGGGGTTTTTAAGAACATACCTATTAATGGAAGAAATGAAGTTTGTCTCACTATTCTTCAATCTTTGATCCACAAAAAAATCTTAATTGGTGGTGATAATCGTTGTTTGATCTTCAAACCCTCCTTGACAAGCACCACAAAACTCTTTCCCTTCCTTTTCCAACACTCAGAAACAGAAATGAAGAAAAAAACCAATTTTTCCTTTTTGTAGCCGCGGAAAAACACGCCCGGCGATATTCTATATCATCGCGCGATATTTTGCCAAAATATTGTCGATATTTCGGAAATATCGCGATATTTCGCCGATATTATCTACACTGATATAAATAACAAGTATCACTACATTCGAAAGTTGGTGCAAGATAGAGTGTTGCAGCTACAGTATATCTCCATTGATGAACAGGTAGTTGACATCTTGACAAAATCTCTTCCTAATAAGAAAATTGTGTATTTGAGAGATAAGCCTGGACTGGTTGATATATCCTCCCTAGTTGAGAGGGAAAGATAGACACATCATTCTTGTCTTCACTTCGTGAAAAAAGAATGGAGGATTGGGTAAGCATCTGGCTTCTGATACTCTTTTAGCATGAGGTAGGGCATCCTAGATAAGAGTAGTTGAAGAGGAAATTCCTTGAGGATGTTTTATTCCAAGATAGGAATTATCCTAAAAAGGACATACTCTCTGAACATTCGGGTGGGATATGTACCTTGAGGGACAATGATGATGGTGTCTATCAGTTATTGGTCTCGCCTACTCTGATCTTGTGGAGAGATAGAGTTGTTAGTCAAGGCCTTGCTATGTGATAATGTTGGTTGGTATAATGCAAAGAGATTGCTTACCAATCCGACTCTTCTTATGAGATCACTTCAATTTGAGAATGTCCATGTACCATTTATGAATACCTCCCTAGTTAAGAGGGAGTGTTGAAAAATGTGTAACTAGGATCGGTCTTCATAAATATGAAATTTGCTTTTGATTCTTGTATATTGTAAAATGAAAGAAAAATTATTATTGTTATTTTTGTAGCATGGGTTTCATGCTCAAGGTCTTTTATTTAGAGGTCAACCACCCATTGAGTGCTTCTAGGGTTTGCCCTAGGGTCAAGAAGTCAAAATAGTCATTGTCATATAAAGAAGACCCTATTAGGCACATTGTAACTTGTAAAAAGAATTATTTTTGTATTTAAAAATGTCAAAATACCCTCCAAGGCCAAGTTGACCTGGCAGCTAGGAAGTTGGCCTCAATTAGGGCATTTCGTCCAACTTGGAAGCCTATATATAGGAGGGAACTCGACCTCCTATGGAGATCATTCATTCTCTCATCATCCAAGCAAAGGAGAAGAAGAAGGCTAGCAAAGAAGGAAGAAGAACGAAGGACAAGTGTTTGGATTATTTTCTCTCTTTTCACACATGCGAAGGAAGAAGGCTAGGGTTTTGCTATTGCAAGATCGAACTTGGAGAAATTGCAGAAAGAAGGTCGAAGGAAGGTCTATTAGGTCATCCTCAAGCCCTAGAAGAAGGAGAAACTCAAGTGAAGGTCAAAGGAAGCCTTGGAATCCCTAGATTTGCTCACATGTGTGGAGGCAGCAGCTATTGCAGGGGGCAGAAAATTTCAAACCTAAAGTAGAGGCTGAAATTCTGTAGCTGGAGGTCGAAGTTGTGCAGCTGGAAGAGATTTGACTGGATTTGACTTGGACAAAGGAAGCACATCATCAAGAAGGTCGAACTTGGTCTAGGAAGGGTATTGGCCTTGGTCTAGAGGTCTTGGAATTCGTCATTTGAAGAATCTATAAGAAGAGAAGAGATTTGTTGGTTTTCCTCTTAAGAGGAGAGGTTTTGGCCCTGGCTTGCAGCCTATATACAGTGTTCACGTGTACTATTGATATTTTTTTGGTAGTTGCTTGATGATAAAAATAAAATAATAATAAGAGAAAAAGCTAATAAGTAAAAAAGTAAAAATACATCACAAGCAGTTATCAAGTTGAAGAGAAATCATCCTAACTATAGCCCTATAGAATTATCAACAAGAGAGAGTTTAAATGGAGTGAGTAGGGAATAGGTGACCGCCCCTGCTCTGAGAGTTGCGCCATAAAGATTATACCTTGTGGGGTTGGAAACTTTTCCCACACTAGGTGTACATCTTAGGCGACAACAATCACCATGCTCTACAAACTCTCATTGACATCATGCTCTTCAAATCGGTGTCTTTCTTCATCTTAGCACTAATTTTTACACCCTGTGAATCATATAAGATTGTAAAATCAGCAAACGTATAGGAAAATCTGCCCCAAGTGTCACTAGCAAATCTTCCTCTTTGTTTGGGTTGGTGCTTGCCAACCACGAAGGGGTGTCCCTAATGTTTGTACTTGCTGCTCTAACCTGTAGATCTGCACTAAAACTCTCAAAAAGCAGCAAGACAAAGGTTGTTTGACCAGGAAGTCAGTGGCCAAAAGAGCGTGTAAAATTCGTTAAGTTTAAAGTGTGGAATAGTCCTTTGCAAATTGACACTTTGTATGGAAAAATAATGCAAGAAGAAAGAATATATAAGTGGTTAATTGCCCAACTAAATAGCTGAAAACTCTTAATAATTTGCACAAAATAACATTGAATCAAACAAACCATAGTGAGTGGATCAAAACTAAACTTTATTCCGCAAGAGCCATAATGCTAGCTACACCAAGATGACTATCAAAGAACTAACCATAGTGAGTGGATCAAAACTAAACTTTATTCCGCAAGAGCCATAATGCTAGCTACACCAAGATGACTATCAAAGAACTTGAATACGATGATATCCAGACATAAAATAATAAGAGTTAGAATAGAAAGAGAACAATAATGGAGAGAAGAAAGTATGATTGCTTGCTCTTGCTCAAGACAATATAGTTGGAAGGTTGACGTTCCAGTCATATATATATATATTTTTCCATTTGCAATCTGTGCCCAAGAGGAGAGGTTGAATTCTCCATTATGGGCTATTACTGCGCATGGTTGAATTAACCGATCTTTGACTGGAGAAGACACTGAGTTAAGTGGCCCTTGCTTGAGTTGGCATGAGACAAAAATAACTCTGAGATTAATTTAGCCAATTTGACTTGAGTGATTTTTCCTCAATGTTGGCAATTTTTTTTTTTCTGATGAAAATATCCCAAGTTAATTTAGCCGATTTGACTTGGCTAATTTTCCTCTACTCCTTTTTTAACAGTTCGACTTAAAATAATTTTCTCCTTACCTTTTTTAACAATTTGACTTAGGATAAATTTAGTGGTCGAATTAGTTTCATTTCTGTGGAGGGAAAAAATTAATGTTTCCCTCATTTTCAAGATGACGGGGATGGGGAGACACATCCTCGAGATGGCTAGAGCACACCCCAAATTTTTCAAGGTACGGTGGGTTGAGGACGGAAATAACATATATATATATATGAAAAGAATATTATAAATTTAGAATTCACTGTAAACATTTGTAGTTGCTTCAAGCTTGTAAACATAACAAGCTATACTATATAGTATGTGAAATTTCTAACACGAAATTCTACTGCAGTAACTGATTTATTTCTCCTACTTATTTCTCACAATAAGTTGTTTACAAAACCCTTCAGCAAACATTAAAATAAATTCTATTGTATTTATCACATAATAGCATAGATAAAAATAATAGTGATATACAAGCAAAAGAAACAATCATATCAACAAAGTTATTTTTGAACAATTGTCCCCGGAAAAGCCCAATGCGGGAATATTGGTTCAGCAAATGAGGGTTTATTTATTATTCTTCGGCAACAATATCTTTACAAGGAATAATTTTGTAGTACATAGAGAAACCTTCAAGAAAACACCTGAGATAATTTTCCTCCTCAACTAGGAGAAATTTTGATACCACAGAGACCCTTTATCCTTCACTATGTCACCCCTGCATCATCTACGTGAGGACTACGTCATCCCTACATCATCTGTGTGAGGACCGCGTGAGATCTCGTCCCTGCCTGCACTGTCTCTCAAATCTCTCCCTCTGCGCTGTCTCTCTGAGGCACTGCCTCACCTCCTCCTCAGTCTCTGACTGACGCTGAAACCCTCCTCTTCCTCACCCTGCAACTCTCCCTCTGAAATCAAACTCCTTCTCCTTGAGAATCGATTTCCCTCGAGTTACTGAGTATTTGCCCGGTGTGTCTCCAAATGACTCTCAAGTCTTCTCTTATGCTTTTCCTATTGATGAATCAACGGGCGAGATTAAGTCTCTAATCAACAGATAAGATTAAAACAGACTTGATCCTCGTCTCTTAAAAGCTTCTCACCCATATCTTTATTAATACCCATTAATATTTTTATTTTCCTAAGTTTAGACTTAGGAACCCATTAAAAATATTAATTATTTTAATAACTCCTCATCCGGGTGGAATTTCTCCAAACTATTTTTGGGTCTTGGAGATCTCATGTGTTCTAGCCCCTCCACAAAATTCGAAGCTAGAGCATATCCGATGCTACCCAAAATCAACACTCCCTCTTAGCGAGAAATGTGCTCTAGCAATACTTCCCAATAGAAGCATCACACTGATCCATGGCATCGGTCCTCTACGTTGTTGATGCTCGGCCTACTACCCCTCACCTACTACGCTACTGCAACCTGTACTGTTTCCCATGACACTGCAACTGTCATTGCTACATCTATACTGCAGCTCCCTCTGAATGTGTTGCATCATGCTGCCCATAGCACTGCCACTACTAACTACTGCACTGCAACTCCTTATACTATCTGCTTCTGCTACTAAAACGGATTCTTCACCATCCCCATCTTCTCCCTGAAATAAACAAACTTTGTTCTTCCTAGAGCCTTGGTGAGGATGTCTGCCACCTGTTCTCCTGTTGGGGTGTATCGCAACTGTACTACCCCTCGTTGGACACAGTCTTTGACGAAGTGAAACCTGATATCAATGTGCTTCGACCTATCATGAAAGACTAGATTCTCAGAGAGCTTGATGCAACTCTGATTATCACACAAAATATTGGTCGCTTCCATATTTCTCCTAAATAGATTCACAAACAATTTCCTAAGCCATATGGCTCCGCACGAAGCTGTGCTAGCTGCCATATATTCAGCTTCAACTGAGCTCAGAGCCATATATTTATGTTTCCTACTACACCAGGAAGTCAATCCTGATCCAATGTTGAAACAGTACCCAATGGTACTTTTCCGATCTACTGAACTTCCAGCCCAATCTGTGTCAGTGAACCCACTCAGCCTGATGTCATTGCCTTGGGTGTACATTAGTCCATGCTCGACTGTTCCTCGTATATATCTGAGAACATGCTTGGCTGTTGCCCAGTGCGCCCTCTTTGGTTCCACCATGAACTGACTGAGGGTGTTGACAGTGTAACAAATGTCTGGCTTGGGATCGACTTCTTTATCTTCGGATGCATCAATCTTCTTCTAGTTTGTGATCATTGGAGTAGCCATACGTCTACAGTCCTGCATTCTGAATCTTTTCAAAATCTCTGTAGTGTATCTCCCTTGTCCAAGGAAAATTTCACCCTTCTGCTGCCAAACTTCCAACCCCAAGAAATAATGCATTTGTCCCAAATCCTTCATGTTGAATTATGTGGCTAGGTTCTCCTTGCAATATTTTATGAGCCTAGATGAACCTGTCAAGAAAAGATAATCCACATACAATACTAGGATTAGAGGCTCATTCTCTACAACAAGATGTAGAGATTAGGATCTGCGTCACTCTTGATGAATCCCATCTTCTGCAAGTAGCCATCAATTTGACCATACCATGCTCTAGGTGCCTGTTTAAGCCCATACAAGGCTTTCTTCACCCTGCATATATGAGGTTTCTTCTCATGTGTCTCAAAACCCTCTGGTTGTTCATTGTATACTTCTTCTATCACCCCGTGAACATCTTATTGACATCCATCTGATGAATCTCCCACCCCATTTGTGTTGCAAGGGATATCACAGATCTAATAGAAGTATACCTGACTACTGAGGCGAAAGTTTCTTCGTAGTCTATCCCTTCCTTCTGAGCATACCCCTTAGCCACAAACCTTGCTTTGTATATTTCCACAATACCATCTGCAGCATATTTGACTTTGTAGAGCCATCTCGAACCTACAAACTGACTTGTCCTAAGGCCTAGGTACCACTTCCCAAACATCATTGACCATTATGGAACTATATTCCTCCACCATAGCATCTACCCATACTTGATGTTGAACGGCCTCCTAAAAACTAGAGGGTTCTCCAACCTGAGCCACCAAGGCTTGGTATTTGTCTAGCTGTCTACACTCCCTTTTCTCGTTCCTGGGCGCACCGACGAAATTCTCTGCATCTCGTAGTATCTGTCGAAGTTCCCAGCTCGTTCTACCACTGGTAGTGGGTATATCTATCTGCTCCTCCTCTTCTAAGACTCCACCTGTTGTGATACCTCTGGAGTTTTGCCTTTAGGAGAAATATTGGTGCTAGTTTATGCTGGATGAAGAGGCCGGACCAACAGATCATCCTTTGACTGCTCTTCGGAAGGCATTTCTCGGGATTTCCTGAAAGCTCTGTCCTCCATGAACTTTACATCCCATCGAATAACGATCTTCCTATTCCTCGGAAGATAGACTCTATATGCCTTAGCATTCTCGCTATATCCCACAAGATATCCTTTCCGCGCAATCTGATCCAATTTCTTCCTTTTTTCTTCGAGTACATGGAAGTATGCCAAACTCCCAAATATCCTGAAATGACTCACCTCAAGCTTCTTACCAGTGAAGACACTCTCCGGAGTAATCTTACCTAATGCCCTATGAGGAGTCCTGTTCTGGACATACACTATCGTGTTGCATGCTTCTGCCCATAGAAACTTGGGCATATCCTGATCATACAACATCGCCTTGGCTACTTCAACAATAGTCCTGTTCTTCCTTTCTGCTACTCCATTCTGCTCCGAATTATAGGGGGTTGTCCACTCTCTTTTGATGCCTTCCCTTGCACAAAAATCAGTGAAGTCCTTGTCGATGTATTCTCCACCATTGTCTGAGCGCAATATCTTTATCTTCTTTCCTGTCAGATTCTCAACTAGAGCCTTGAACTCTTTGAATCGACCAAAAACCTCATCCTTGGTTTTTAGAAAGTAGATCCAAGTCTTTCTGGAATGGTCATCAATGAAGGTGACAAAGTACTCAGCACCATTAAGAGCTCTTGTGGACATGGGTCTGCAAATACCTGAGTGTATCAATCCCATAACACTCTTAGCCCTATTGTTGCTTCTGGAAAATGCAACTTTGGCGTACTTGTCTAGTGCGCATCCTCTGCATACATCATCTCGTTCGGTACTCAACTCTGGAACTTCTAATACTGTTCTCCTGAGAATTCTTAAAGCCCCATGGTGTAAGTGTCCCATCCTCCTGTGCCATAGTTCATTCAAATCTTTTTCCCCACTGCTACCTATCAGTGCCATTGGAGATTCTAGCTGTAATCCATACAGCATGTTACTTCTGACTCCAATCTGGGCCTTCTTTTTCCAACTCGGGTGTTTAACATATACTTTCTCCTTAATGAAGAAAACATCATAGCCTTTGTTTTGAAGCTGAGATACAGAGAGTAAGTTCAACCCCAATCCCGGCACATGCAACACATCGGTTGCTCGAAGCCGATCCCCTGCTTCTATTTGAAATACTACAGTTCCTCTTCCTACGGGGGTACATTTTGACTTATTTCCCATGGTGATCTGGAAGTTCATCCTTTTTTCCCGATAATTCGAAAAACATTCTCGTATTCTTGTCATGTGCCAAGAAGCTCCACTATCTATATACCAAACCTCAGAGGAGGCAATACTCGCTAAGCAAGCGACTTCTTCTTCTAGTCTGGAAACTAACATAGAATAATCATAATCCATGTTCCTCGTGCTCTCTTCTCCCTCTGGAGATCTGTGTGGGTCCTTTTGAGTTGATGCCCCGACATCATGCTCCTGACTCATAGCAGATTCTTTACTCCTATTGCCTGATTTCTGCGCTGATACCATGTGAAAATTTCTGACACGAAATTCTACTGCAGTAACTCATTTATTTCTCTTACTTATTTCTTACAATAAAACCCTTCAGCAAACATTAAAATAAATTATGTTGTAGTTATCACATAATAGCATAGAGAAAAATAATAGTGATATACAAGCACAAGAAACAATCATATCAACGCAGTTATTTTTGGACAATTGTCCCCAGAAAACCCCAATGCGGGAAAACCGATGCAACAGATGAGGGTTTATTTATTATTCTTCATCAACAATCTCTTTACAAGGAATAATTTTGCAATACATAGAGGAACCTTCAAAAAAACACCTAAGATAATTTTCCTCCTCGGCTAGGAGAAATTATGACACCACAAGGACCCTTTATTCTTCACTGCGTCACCCCTGCATCATCTGCGTGAGGACTGCGTCATCCCTGCATCATCTGCGTGAGGACTGCGTCATCACTACATCATCTGCGTGAGGACTGCGTGAGATCTCGTCACTTCCTGCGTTGTCTCTCAGAGCTCTCCCTCTGCGTTGTCTCTTTGAGGCACCGCAACACCTCCTCCTCAGTCTCTAACTGATGCTGAAACCCTCCTCTTCCTTCACCTGCAACTCTCCCCCTGAAATCGAACTCCTCCTTGAGAATCGATTTCCCTCAGGTTACTGAGTATTTGCTCGATGTGTCTCCAAATGACTCTCAAGTCTTCTCTTATACTTTTCTTGTTGATGAATCAACGGTCAAGATTAAGTCTCTAATCAACAACTAAGATTAAAACAGACTTGATCCTCGTCTCTTAGAAGCTTCTCACCCATATCTTTATTAATACCCATTAATATTTTTATTTTCCTAAGTTTAAACTTAGGAACCCATTCAAAATATTAATTATTTTAATAACTCCTCATCCAAGTGGAATTTCTCCAAACAATTTCTGGGTCTTGGAGATCTCATATGTTTTAGCCCCTCCAAGTTTTTTGTAATGTTCCCAAGTAATCAACCGCTTAAGGGACGAACTAACCTATCCATCCTCGTAGGCTATAGTCCTCCATAAAGGGGAAAAACCCTCCAAAATACCCATTGTTGGGCAAGTTTTGGGGCAGCTGGGGCGAAAAAACCCAAATATGGGGTTTTGAGTAAGATTCACTCAATCTTTTAAGAAGATGAAACCCCTCTAGAAAAATTATAAATAAAGAAGGATTGAGTTCATTTTAAGGGCATCAATTGTGGATCATTTATCTCTGTTTTTTGAGCCTGAGGCTCTGAGGGTTTTAAGACCCCATTTTCTCTTGTCAATGTCAGTGGTGAAAGATTCCACCCTAGTTGACACAACTTCTTTCTATATTTTTCTTCTCTTCTAGGCACACGAATTCACTTTTGGAAGACAACAACGTCTCTATTTGTTTTTGTTATTGCTTTGGCTCAGGAATTACCAAGTCGAAAGACAGTGAAGCTCTATTTGTATAATTTTGTATCTTGGCACGGGATTATCATTTGAAGAGACACCTAAATTATGCTTTGACACAAGACTGTCATCTGGGAGACAGCAAGGTTCTATTTGTCCTTGGTTCGTTGTCTTTTATTACAAAAACTCTTCACGTGTAAGGAGCAGAGTCTTGAAAGATTTGTAATAGCTTTACCCACACTCTGAGGCAGAACAAGTTCGTTGTGCACGCAAAGTTTGGTGAGATCAAAGGGCAAGCGGATTGAATAAAGTCGAACGTCAACTTTGAGTTGAGTCGTAAGGGTTGCGTGCTCTCGCATCCTGTGGAAGCATTCAAGGGAATTTTGTGTAGATGTTGTTGATCGAAGTACAGAAGTTGGACAAAAATTCTTTGTAACCCCTCAGACCTTCGCTCCTGAATTTACACGTAGACTAGCCAATATATTACAGGACAAAGAAGGGCTTAAACGACAAAGTGGATTACCAGCTCAACAGAGGAGAGAAACGGGATTTGTAGCAATTTGTTATGAATATAATTATGTACAAGTAATAAATAATAATCACAATAATATGTAATTAAAATAATAATTAGTTAAACAAAGAGGCATGTCTAAGGAGACATGACCGTTCATAAAGGGACACCCGCCTAAGGTATATAAGCGGGCCCCTCACTCTCATTTGTATTATCATTCTCATTCATACATTTTAATATATATTATTTTATCCTAAATGGAGATCTACATATTCCAAGTCTTCTGGAGTATTTAACTTGAAGAACGAACTTTGTTCGTTACATTGGGTATCGGAGCCACCTCTGATCTTGGCCTTTGGCCATTAAGTCTCTGTCAACCTTATTGTCGTCGCAAGTCAAGCGTTTCACTTCATAAAGCTTTTGGAGATTCTCCATTTCACCGTTTGGCCTTTGGCCATTGGAAAACAAGAAAAAAAAAATTAAAAAGAAATTAAAAAAAAAAAATGTGTCAAAGTAGCATTGACGATATTATTGACGAACGTAAAATAGGGTCAATCACGGTGAAAAATAAAAACAGTGACTTTTGGACCCTAAACTATTGGACAAAACAAACGGAGTTTGTCGTAAACGTTGACAAGAGAAAGATGAGGTCTAACTCATAAATAAAGGAAGGAAGATTTCCAAAAACTTAACGTAATTATGCTTCAATGCTATTTAGAATTAAAGAGTCTATTGCGGGAAAAGATGTCACCATTGCTATCTCACCTGCCGAAGATAAAAATTATATAACGCCTAAAATCGCAAACCAATTAGTGATTCCAGAGTCAAATATAATCGAAAAATTAGATTGTTTTGGCAACAAAAAATATGACAACCAATTTACAGTTAAACATTGGGGATTATACATTTATATCACAATTCTCAGTTCAAACCCTATGGAGCAATCAAGGTGACATTATTTTGGGTTCACCCCCGATGGAAACTTTGGGGTCCTTCATCTTAAAATTGAAAAAGAAGTTTTTAACATTTTCCTATAGGGAGAAGAAAATAACACTACAGGATGTTACACTGAAGCCAAATTCAGTTACACCAGAAGACATACAAGATATTTCAAAAATAATTTTTCAAGAAGGTAAAAAAGTACTACAAAATATGCAAAGAGAAATTGACAATATCACCACTGACAAAAATGAAGAAGTTTCTCGGCTTAAAGACCATAGTGAAAAATTACTGACACAAATCATGAAGCTTAAGAAGGACAAGAAGCTATTAGGAATCAAGGTACAACAACTTATCGAGAAGGACACATCAAATGTAGAAATTCGAGTTGACGAAAAAACAACAAATACCGATCCAATCAATATCACAACTCAAGAAAAGGACAAACTAGTTGAAGTAAAAATGTACTCAGAAGTTGCAGTTCCACCAACAAAAGATTCAAGTGAAGATCTAGAAATTAACCATTCAACTTCCATAACTAAAGGAAATCAAGTGCTTCAAATAAATCAAGAAAACGACACAAACAAGATAAGGGAAAATCAAATCACTATAATTCCTTATTGACATCTGAATCACGAGGATAGACAACTCAATCAAGCTATGTATTGAGAACATAAACAACAAATTGATGTTCCGATGAATACTAATGTCAGTGCAATCCACTCACATGATAACAATTCATCACAAGTTTCCAATCATCGTAAGATTCCACAGGAGATTAATTTAGGATGGTTTGATCCCTCCTCAGTGCGACATTTTTGTTTATCACTTAGAGGATCATATCAACTTGTATGACAATTCCGAAACGAGAAGACATTCGCAACAAAAAAAGAGATCAAGCCTTTTCATTAGCAAGCAAGCTTTGAGGACAAAGCTTTTCAAAGAAGAAGGCAATGTTATGAATATAATTATGTAAAAGTAATAAATATAGATAATAAATAATAATCACAATAATATGTAATTAAAATAATAATTAGTTAAACAAAGAGGCATGTCTAAAGAGACATGACCGTTCATAAAGGGACACCCGCCTAGGGTATATAAGCGGGCCCCTCACTCTCATTTGTATCATCATTCTCATTCATACATTTTAATATATATATTCTTGTATCCTAAATGGAGATCTACATATTCCAAGTCTTCTAGAGTATTTAACTTGAAGAACGAACTCTATTCATTACACAATTTAGTTGTTTTGGATAGATTGTTTCGCTTGGGTTAGTTGTCGGGAGCAGATGGCAAAGGCACACTGCCATGCTGAAATTTTGAAACCTTAGTCTATTTCTGATTTTTGAATTATTGAAACCTTGTTCTATTTTGATTTTAAAGTAAATGTGGTGAGGGCGTTGGGTTGTTAATATTTATCTGCTTTATTTGGACTAATGTGGCAGGGCCCTTGGACCATTAAATATTTACATTGTGGGATTATCTTTATTGACTGAAGTTTGGAGTTAATAAATGTTTCACTGTTATATAAAAATTCACTATATTGGGAGAAGGGCTTAGCACTATTTCATAAGAGGTATATCACTGTATTGAATTGCATTACCATAGTCGAGGAAGAAGTCTTACTGCTACAAAAGACCCTAAGGGAATAATTTCCCTAGCCCATAACAGTGGTATCAGAGCAGAGATCCCGTCAACTGTAATGGTATTTAAAAATGGAACCGCAAGAAGCTAATTTTTGGCTCAGGTATGCGGAATCTTGGAGAAAGCTGGAAAAGAAGCAAATAGAAACTTTGAAGAAGATGGAAGAGCAGCGAGTAGAAAATATCAACAAGCTGCAAGAATGGAACAAAAGACTAGAAGAATATAACAAAATACCCCAACATATAAGAAAGAAAAGTTGGGACGATTTTTGGAATAGTGGCAAGAAAGCCAAACCAAGCAACATTGATCATGAGCCCAGGCCTGAAAATCAAGGTATAAGGAAATTTGAAGCAAAGACCAATGCATGGGCATGGTTGTATCCCCCAAAAAAGAAGGTATGCAATCAGCCAAATTTAATAAAAGGGATGGAGATAGTAATGGATTGCCAACTTCCCCGGATGTGGGTGACACAAACGAATTAAATGACATTCATGACAGATTGTAAGACCAGGTACTGCCAGCTGCAGGGCAGCGTGGCTTCCCAGGTTCTCACCTCGCGCAAGAGGGATAGCATTATTAAGGATGGATATTGCAGGATTTTTGCATTAATGGAGTGCACTGTTCAAAGCAAAACTGTGGTTGTTATAATCATGGCGATCCTGTTTGTTCTCTTCACACCTCGCGCTCAGTCTTATTGTTCCGGGCCTTGGTTTGATGTGGTTTTTGGTGACAGGCAGAACTCTGCAAACAGAGGCAAGCTCCAGGCCAGCTCTCTGTTTTTCTGGAAGAGGTACTATTATGCTAAGGTTCCCCGCGGCAGGATTAGCACGGCTTTAAGGGGTAAGCTTTCTAAAGCTCTTGAATTTAGAACTGGACGAGTTTCTTCTCCATCTCGGGCATTCTCTATGCGTTTGATTCGGTCTCTGTGTCAATCTTTTTATCCCCCTGTCGTTGTCTCTGGTTTCTCTGTGCCTTCCCCTTCGCTCTTCATAATGGTTCGCCAGGGTGGGAGGAATCATTCCGGGGGGCGTCATGGAAGCGGCAAACGTCCGACCACTAGTCATTCTGTGGACCCTAATCAGTCGCCTATCAATCTTCCCTCCTCTCATGTGGATGTGCCTCCTCCGAGCCCTGTGTGCAAGCCAATTCCAAATAGTGCTTTCCAAACCACGCATTTTAAATTCCAAAGCAATCTGAATAGGCCTCTGATTACTGCTCATATCACTATAATCCTTTCGGAAGAAGAAAATCAAATCTCCCCTTTGTCATGCATGGCTCCTGATCCTTCTCAAAGCAGTGAGCATTTAATGGATGAGGGAAGCCAGGAAAATCGGATGAATGTTAATTTTGGTCAAGATGAAATTCCCAGAATCATTCCGCCTCTTGAAGACATAAATCCAGTGGC
The DNA here is from genome assembly GCA_031772625.1 of Pinus tabuliformis. Taxonomy (NCBI): domain Eukaryota; kingdom Viridiplantae; phylum Streptophyta; class Pinopsida; order Pinales; family Pinaceae; genus Pinus; species Pinus tabuliformis. The sequence continues at coordinate 501,811,966 of CM062817.1, forward strand.
CAGGGAAGGGACTTCTGGAGCTACAAGTCATTCCTTGGCGAACCTAGCAAGTGAGACGGATGGCAATGAAAATTTGAGGATTGGCAGTGCGTGTCTGGTAGCGGAGAAGACTCCTGGTGAGGATGTGGAAGTTTAACGCCACCTGGGTCTGTTTTTTCTCCCTTTTTGGTTTTGATATCGCTCAGCTGACTACTTCCAGGCAACTCTATTTACAATCAGGGTTCAGCATCTTCAACCTGTTGTTTTTGTTTTCCTTCAGGGCAATGAATGTTTAATTACCGTCTGGTTTGCCAAGTACTTTGGCTTTTTTGCTGTCATGTTTCTACCTATGTTCTACGGGTCTATCTCTGGGTTCCATATCTGTCTTCTAGCTCTTTGTAACTGGTCTCCCCAGGTTCCGTCTGTACTGGGGCAGTTCTGTTGTATTGAGTATTCTCGGGTTCTGTTCTCTGAGGCCTCAACTCCTTGTAAAATTATTCCTCTTTTCAGTTAATAGATTTTAGTCTTTGCAGAGAAAAAAAAATGGATTGCCAACTTTACCTGTCACTGCGAGTGCAACCCTTGATGGTGAAAATGGAAAGTATCTTGATAGTGAAAATGGTACAGTTGGATCAGACAATGGGCCAGTGAAAACTGCAGGTTTTTATGAGCCACCACTATATCAAGCTGAAGCACCTCTTCGGAATGAGTTTAGACCAATGCGGGAAAGGGACGTTAATTCAAGATTCTTAACTCCACCCAAAATAACAGAATTGCAGAAAATGGATAAGGCAAGTTCACAATATTAAGAAGGAAGTAACTATCCCAAAGAAAACAGGGCCAATACAGTCAATTACACTGAGGTCCAAGGGTTAGAAACCATTGAAAGCATTCCCAACTTAGGAAGGCATAGAGGAACTGAGTCTCTTGTTAAGCAGACCAAGAGCGATTGTGAGCTCAATCAAGAGTTTCCTAAAAAAGTCAATCAAGAGTTTCCCAAAAAAGCCCATCATTTGAGCACAATTTTTGCTACTAATGAAAATAGAAGTCAGGATATTGAAGAACTGATATATACAGATCACCCAAAGGAAGTAAACCACAGAACTGGTATGGTCCCAGGAAAGGTTGACCTGGAAAAACTATTAAAAAACATGCAGAACATGGAGAGAGATTCTATGAGCAATTCATGGAGCAATAAAATGGACTTTGACATACAGATCTTGATGAACATGGTTAATAGCAACCATTCTAATTACAAGGAGCAGTTGGGGGTCCTTGATAGCCAAAAATCTTCTGATGAGCTTAGAAGGAGATTTTATGTCCAGTATAGGGAGAACGAGAAGCAAAACTAAGAGAGGAACATGTCGCCAAAAAAGCAGAAAAAGAAGCAAAACTTAAAGCTATGCAAGATGCCTTTGAACTGAGAAAAGCAGAAATGGGAAAGTCATCTAAAAAGCAAGGTCCTGTGATGCAGGCTCAGACCCAAAAGTTGCAATCTTCCAAGAGCAGGTGACCCATGTACAGCAAAGAACTGCATGTAGTTGTAAACCATGATGATGAAGGAAAGAGGAATATCAATTGTTTGCATGAGAACACATTTCACCAACATGATCAGAAAATTACAGTCAACAGATCTGCTCCGGATGAGACCCCTCCTTCAACTCCACGCATGTCAAAGGACTTGTCAAAAACGAGTGGTGCCGGGAAGATTTCATCCAAAAGTCTGTCTCCAGCAACTGCACATAGCCTTGTCCCTTCATCATCACCATCTCAAAGTTCTGCTCTACCTAGAGTTTCAAATACCAGTTTTACCTGTATAGGCAGGTGCAGAACTACTGAGAATCCTTTAACTCGACCAGTTCCTAATTCAACTGATCTGAAGGAAGAGAACAATAACGCCTTACCTGGACGATAAGGTTCAAGCTCAAACTTGGATGGATCTGGGCCTATGCCTCATGGGCAAATCATGAATAATGGCCTCAATAAAAGAAGCAACAATCCCTCTCCTTTAGATACGAATAGTTCTCGTTCTACTTCTCAGTCATCTGATGTTAAGGAAAAGAAGAAGAATCGTTGTCAAGCACCGACAAAGTCTTGCAGGAACTTTATGGAAAAATGGTGTAAGACAGAGTACAAGAATAAGATTGAGACCTCTAGAGTATTGGAGAAGCGAAGGTTTCTTATATGGTCATATACATAATAGTCTGGCAATAGTAATTGGGATAAAATATTCTTCTCCGCTTCCTAAAAGGTCTCAAGGTCTAAAGCTGAAGGTTCAATCCTATCAACATGGATACCCTTCAGATTACTCACAGCAGATTGCTAAAGGAGTTGTTTCTGCGGTAAAATTTGGCACTGCAAAAAACTCGGAGATCAGGATCCAAACACATGAAGCCTCCGAAAGGGCCTTCAAACTTGATTTGGTCTTTATCCTAAAAACTGATCAAGTGGAAGTTCTTGGTACTGTACCTGTTGTTCATCAGTCAGACACAATGTTTGTATATTTGCATATGGTAAAACTGAATATGAGATCCCTGTGAATATGTAAGCGGTTTACAATGGAAAGATACATGACTTGCTTACATCTCCTCAGCTAGGACAAGCTATAAAGAATCTACGGATGAGGCTGATGGCTGCAGGGATTCATCACGCAACAGGACTTGTTGAAGCACTAGTGCACAAGTTTTGGGACTTGCTGCAAATTGGAAGCAATGCTAGAACTGTCAGCTCCACAAATACCCATGAACACAATACTCATCCTCACTGCATACTTCTTGTGATGATAAAGGGAGAAAATTCAATTAATAAAGAATGCACTAGGAGCAAACTTCGGTTGATTGATCTAGCTGGAAATGAGTGAGAGGCAAAAATTGCTGTTCAAGGACATCATCTAAAGGAAGCACAGAATATCAACAAGCCACTCTCTGCTCTTGAGATGTATTCTCTTGCAACTTAAAATAGTGACATTCCCTTCAAGATCTCCAAGTTGACACATTTTCTACAAGATTCATTAGGAGGAGGCTCAAAAACACTTATGATTGTACAGATTTACCCAAATTTAAATGACATAAGTGACGCACGTTGCCTACTAAATTTTGCCAGCAGAATGAGTAGAATGGAACAAGGACAAAATGGGCAGCAGCAGGGATTGTCATTGCTTGAGGACAAGCAATGCCGGGAAGGAAGGACTGTAATGTTCCCAAGTAATTAATCGCTTAAGGGACGAACTAGCCTATCCATCCCCATAGGCTATAGTCTAAGTTACCAGGATTTGGATCCAGATACGGATACGGATCCGGATTCGGATACGGATCCACCAGTTTTTTGAAAAGCTAGGATCTGGATACGGCAAGTACAAAAAATATAAAATATTTTATAATTTTTAAAAGATAAATTTATATAAAAATAAAATAAAAACATATATTATTTTTTAAATATATAGTTGTTATATATAGTACCTATAAAAATATATATTAGATAGATAATATCAGAATTAATATATTATTTATAAATATTAATTAAATTTGTATAAAAAAAATTATAACTTCTGTTTAAAATTTTAAATATAAAACTTCTATATAATACTTTTAAAATAATTATTAATTTGAGGTGAAATTTTTTTTATTAATTTAATAATATTAAAATTAATGTATCATAATATTGAAACATTAATTACTAGTTATTATATTTAAATTAAATGAACTTACTTTATGAAACTTTTAAAATAAACATATAATTTAATTAGAATATCCAAACGTCCACATCTTATAATCTTGAAATAAAGTTTATAATATGGTCAACTGCATTTTTATAATCTTGAAATTAATGAACTCCCTTGTTAATTATTTGCGCGGCTGATTTTTCCAATATCGTTATTCATCCGCTCACATTTTCATTCCGGAATTCTGCGCTGACATATAATTTGACGTCAAACCATTTTACGCGCGGCTGATTTTTCCAATATCGTTATTCATCCGCTGACATTTTCATTTTGGAATTCGGCGCTAAGATATAATTTGGAAATATGTGCTGACGTCAAACCATTTTACACAAAAAAATGTTGGGCGGGGCAGATCTTTGTGGATCCAGAGCCGAACCCGTCTCTGATCTGGGGATCCGCGGATCCAGCGACTGGGCTTGACGGATCCGGTAACATAGGCTATAGTCCTCCATAAAGGGTGGAAACCCCCAAAATACCCATTGTTGGGCAAGTTTTGGGGCAGATGGGACGAAAAAAAGCCAAATCTGGGGTTTTAAGTAAGGTTCACTCCAGCTTTTAAGAAGATGAAACCCCTCTAGAAAAACCATAAATAAAGAAAGATTGAGTTCATTTTGAGGGCATCAATTGTGGATCATTTATCTCTGTTTTTTGAGCCTGAGGCTCTGAGGGTTTTAAGACCCCATTTTCTCTTGTCAATTTTGGTGATGAAAGATTCCACCCTAGTTGACACACCACCTTTCTATCTTTTTCTTCTCTTTGTTCTGGGCACAGGAATACACTTTTGGAAGACAGCGAGGTCTCTATTTGCTTTTGTCATTGCTCTGGCTCAGGAATTACCAAGTTGAAAGACAGTGAAGTTCTATTTGTATAATTTTGTGTCTTGGCACAGGATTACCATTTGAAGAGACACCTAAATTTTGCTCTGGCACAGGACTGTCATCTAGGAGACGGCGAGGTTCTATTTGTCCTTGGTTCGTTGTTTTTTATTACAGAAACTCTTCATGTGTAAGCAGCAGAGTCTGGAAAGATATGTAATAGCTCTACCCACACTCTGAGGCAAGACAAGTTCGTTGTGCACGCAAAGTTTGATGAGATCAAAGGGCAAGTGGATTGAAAAAAGTGGAACGTCAACTTTGAGCTGAGTCGTAAGGGTTACATGCTCTCACATCCTTTTGGAAGAATTCAAGGGAATCTTGTGTAGATGTTGTTGATCGAAGTACAACAGTTGGACGGAAATTCCTTTGTAACCCCTCAGACCTTCGCTCCTGAATTTACATGCAGACTAGCCGATATATTATAGGACAAAGAAGGGTCGAAACGACAAAGTGGAGAAACAGCTCAACGGAGGAGAAAAACGGGATCTGTAGCAATTTAGTTCTTTTGGATAGATAGCTTCGCTTGGGCTAGCTGTCAGGAGCACCTGGCAAAAGGCGCGTTGCCATGTTGAAATTTTGAAACCTCGGTCTATTTCTGATTTTTGAAGTATTAAAACCTTGTTCTATTTTGATTTTAAAGTAAATGTGGTGAGGCCATTCGGTTGTTTATATTTTTCTGTTTGATTTGGACTAATGTGGTGGGGCCATTGGAACATTAAATATTTACGTTGTGGGATTATCTTTATTGACTGAAGTTTGGAGTTATTAAATGTTTCACTGTTATATTAAAATTCACTATATTGTGGGAAGGGCTTAGCACTATTTCATAAGAGGTATATCACTATATTGAATTGCATTCTCATAGTCAAGGAAGAAGGCTTACTGCTACAGGAGACCCTAAGGGAATAATTTCCCTAGCCCATTACAATTTTTTGGAGAGGACGAGTCCCCATGCAACACAGGAAAAGAAGGAATTTCGGAAGAAGAATAGAGAAAAAGGTGAGTGAAATTGGGAGATAATTTAGGGGGATGAATGAAAGGAAAGATGGGAGGGAAAGTAGGATAGAAATTCGGGAATAAGTAGAGAAAAATAAATTTTCTCAATTGCCATGTCAACTTATCCTCTGCCATGTCACTGATGACTCATTCAAATTCTCACCACCTATGCACTCTCAATTGCTGCCACATGTTAACCCTCAGACTGCCACTTCATGTTACTAACAATAGACATGCCAAAAATAGGAACCCCCCTAAAAAACAAGAAAAGATATCAGATGCCCGAAATAAATAGGGGGACCCTACCATATATCACGTGCCTAAAAATAGGCATTACTAAAAATAGAAATTTCATAGCATGCCCACAATATTATACTCGTTAGACTCAGAATCCGATGTTGAACCAGAATATGTAGTTACTGCTCCCATGCAATGACTGCTAAAAATAGGAAGTGCTTAGACACTGATGAAGCGACCACCATCAGACTCATAAGTTATAACTCAATGGGGAGTTCAAATATGTAATCATCACTGCCATGCACCAACTGCTAAAAACAGAACTGTCTCGGATTTGTATGAAATGTTAAAACACCACCATTGGACTCAGAATGCAGTGAGGAACCTGAATGTGTAATTAGACCTGAAATGCAACCACTATTAAAAATAAAAAGTCCTTAAAAAATTATACTCATCGGATTCATCTTTCAATAAGGAATCCAAATCCGTGATCTAAATCAACATGCAAGTAATGCTAAAAATAAAAAGTGCTCACATGTCGCCCATAAGTAGCTCATCAGATGTTAGAAAAGTGTACCAAGGACAAGTGATTCCTAAGGCTTAGTGTCTTGCCTAGGAAAAATTGTCCAAGTGACTTAAGTGTGTCAATAAGAGATTAAATCCCCATCCTCGATCTCAATGGTTAAGATCTAATCTCAACAATTGGATCATAGGGTTAGGTCACTCTTCATTATAAGAGAATAAAAAGGCAAGTCAAGGAGAGAAAAAGCACCATTTGTCATTCATTCTTCATGAGCTTTGGAGAAGAGGAAAAGAGATTTGAGAGAGCAAGTACAGCAGGAGAAGAGGAGTACAGCAGCAAGTAGAGTGAGTTCTCAAGGACAGAGGGCACGAAATTGAAGGCACAACAACAGCATGAATTTCGAGGCACCTTCCAACAGTCTACCCATTGTAACAGTGTGAATTTCAAGGAGCATTAATTGCAGTGTGAAGCAGCACGAAGTTTGAGGGAGCTAGGCACGAATTTAAAATTCTAGGACTGACAGCGCATTAATTGTTGGATTTCAATAATATAGTACAATAGAACAGTGAAAAAATTATGGAGCAGGCACAAGTTTCGAGGGGTATATCTGTTGCGAAATATGTACAGAAGGCACGAATTTCGTGTTGAAAAATATGTAACTAAATTCAGTCTTCATAAATATGAAATGTACTTTGATTCTTGTATATTGTAAAATGAAAGAAAATTATTATTATTATTTTTGGAGCATGGGTTTCATGCTCAAGGTCTTTCATTTTATAGGTCAAGCACCCATTGAGTGTTTCTAAGGTTTGTCCTAGGTCAAGAAGTCAAAAGAGTCATTGTCATAAGTTGAAGACCCCATCGAGCACATTGTAACTTGTAAAGAAAATTATTTTTGTCATTAAAAGTGTCAAAATACCCTTCAAGACCAAGTCGGTTTGGCAGCTGGGAAGTTGGCCTATTTTGAGGAGCCACATCCACCTTGAGAAGCCTATATAAAGGAGGGAACTCGACCTCCTTGAGACACATTCATTCACTCACTCATTCAACAAAAGGAGAAGAGAAAGAAGGCAAGCGAAGAAGGAAGAGGACGAAGAAAGATTGTTTTTGGGCTAATTCTCTCTCACATGTGCGAAGAAGAGAAGCTAGGGTTTGTTGCTTCAAGGTCGAAATTCTCTATCTGCTGGAAGAGGATCAAATTTGCTAGAAGAAGGGTCTACTAGATCACCTACTAGCCGTAAACAAGGAAGCAAGGCAAGCAAAGTAGATGGGAGGCCTTGTAAGGAAAATTTCGCTCACATGTGTGGATGCAGTAGCAGTTGCAGGGGACCGAAAATTTCAGACCTGCAGTAGAGGCCGAAATTCTGAAGCTGGGGGTCGAAGTTGTGTTGTTGGAAGAGATTTGACTAGGTTTGACTTGGACAAAGGAAGCACATCATTCAGAAAGGTTAGACTTGGTCTTGGAGGGTATTGGTCTTGGTCTAGAGGTCTTGGAATTTGTCAATAGAAGAATTTATAAGAGGAGAAGAGATTTTGCGGGTTTTCCTCTCAAGTAGAGAGGTTTTGGCCCTGGCTTGCAGCCTACATTATATGTTCTTGTGTATTATTGTTCTTCTTGTTTTGGTAGTTGTTTGATGATATTCGAAACATAATAATAAGTGTAGAAGCTAATAAAGTAAGAAAAAGTAAAAAGACTTCATAGAAAGAGAAATCATCTTAACTATTGCCCTATAGATTTCTCAACATGGTATCAAAGCTAAGGTTGGCAGAGGGCATTATGAAGATCTCTACTACATTGACGAAGTTTCTAAGTGTTCAAAGGTGGCAAGTCATCTCAAGAAAGGCATCAAAAAAGTATGGAATCTCCTATTTACTCCAAAGAAGGAAGTGACCAAGACAAAGGACTCTTCTCAGCACTCACTGGCACATTTCAAGATGAGAGCATTTGGGTGATTGATAGTGGAGCATCAAGACACATGACCGGTCATCACAAGCAACTAAAAACATTGTCAAAAGGAAAGTCTTCTTACTTCATAGAACTTGGTGATAATAAGAGTTATCCTGTGAGAGGAATTGGATCAACCTCAATAGAGTTGGAGAATGGAGGCAATATTCATCTCAACAACATCCTATTTGTTCCAGGTTTGCATAAGAACTTACTCTCCATTTCAAGTCTAGAAGATAAAGGTGATAGAGTGGCTTTCATTGATGGAAAAGTTGTAGTATGGGGTAAAAACTCAAGCATAGAAAATGCTAGAGTGATTGGGATTCGTGAAGGAAGACTTTACAAGTTGCTATCTCCTCTTGCTCAAGCTTTAGTTCACATTGAAATCAGCCCATGTGAACTTTGGCATAGAAGATTTGGTCATCTCCATTTCAAAATCCTTCCAACTCTAAATTCAATAGTAGATGGAATCCCCAAACTGAAAGAAGATCATGAAGGAGTATGCAAGGGATGTGCATTGGGTAAGAACACCAAGAGACCATTTGGAAGCAGTGCTTCACGGTCAAAAGAAATCTTGGATCTTATTCATTCCGATGTCTGTGGTCCTATGACTCCTAAATCTCTTGGAGGTCATCTATATTATGTTACATTTATAGATGACCAGTCAAGGAAAACTTGGGTTTAACTAATGAAATCCAAGAACGAAGTATTTACCAAATTTCAAGAATTCAAAGTTGAAGTAGAGAACCTTACAGAAAGAAGTCGAGATATAAAGATTCGATAATGGAGGAGAATACACATCTCTAAGGAAATCATAGCTTTTTGTAAGGAGTCTAAGATTAAGAGGGAATTGATAGTCCCATATAATCCCAAACAAAATGGACTTGTAGAACGAAAGAATCAATCCATTGAAGGAAGTGTAAAAGCAATGCTACATGATCAAGATTTACCGAAATTTGTGTGGGGTGAAGCTACAAAGACAATTGTATACATACAAAATCAAAGTCCCCATAGGTCACTAGATAACAAGACTCCCAAAGAAGTGTTCAATGGGAAGAAACCAACCGTAGATCACCTCTGAATTTTTGGTTGTCCTATCTATATTCATATACCTAAGGACAAAAGGAAGGAAATCATAGCTTTTCATAAGGAGTCTAAGATTAAGAGGGAATTGATAGTCCCATATAATCCCAAACAAAATGGACTTGTTGAACGAAAGAATCAATCCATTGAAGGAAGTGTAAAAGCAATGCTACATGATCAAGATTTACCGAAATTTGTGTGGGGTGAAGCTACAAAGACAATTGTATACATACAAAATCAAAGTCCCCACAGGTCACTAGATAACAAGACTCCCAAAGAAGTGTTCAATGGGAAGAAACCAACCGTAGATCACCTCTGAATTTTTGGTTGTCCTGTCTATATTCATATACCTAAGGACAAAAGGAAGAAGTTGGATGCATCTAGTATGAAGGGAACGTTTCTGGGGTACAGTAACTCTTCTAAGGCATATAAGATCTACATAAAGGAAGGACGCCGAATAGAAGTCAGTGAGATGTGATATTTGACGAAAGTATTGCATTCAAGAAATCAAAGGATCTCCCTATAAACTCTAATGATGAAGAACTTTCGGTATTTGAAGAAGAAGGTTCTAGGGAAGAAGAAGCAAACCATGAAGATGAAGGACTTTGTGAACCTATACAACCTATGATAATCCCTGAAACTAGAAAAAGACCTAACTGGTTGAAGTCTACACTCCTAGATGCAAAAGGTCATGGAGCAGCTCAAGGTACATTCAAGGAAAGCAAGAAGCCCAAATGATATTCTGGGTATGCAACCTACATGACAAAACTAATAGAAGTAGAGCCATCCACTTTTGAAGAAGTTGTCAATCACCAAGAATGGAAGGATGCCATGAATGAAGAATATCAATCTATAATGAAGAATGGAGTTTGGGAGATCGTACCTAGGCCTGAAGACAAGTTTGTGATAAATTCCAAATGGCTCTACAAGATCAAACATGCAGCAGATGGAAGTATTGATAATTATAAGGCAAGATTTGTGGCTAAGGGCTTCTCTCAACAAGAAGGCATCGACAATGAAGAGACATTTGCTCCAACAGAAAGGTATACAACTATTCGTTCGTTGGTCTCTTTGGCAGCATCAATGGGGTGGAACATCAACCAAATGGATGTCAAGACTGCATTCTTGAATGGCACAATTGATGAGGAAGTCTATATAGAACAACCCTCGGGATTTAAAGTTAAAGACAGAAAGGCATATGTCCTCATATTGAAGAAGGCATTATATGGCCTCAAGCAAGCACTAAGGGCATGGTATGCTAGGATGGGTGCATACTTGTAAAGATTAGGCTTCACAAAAAGTTTTGTTGATCCGAACCTTTATATTAGGGTTGTGAAGGGAGAGTCGGTAATCATTCTTCTGTATGTCGATGAACTTCTCTTGACAAGTGTGGAAGGTCGAATTGAAGAATGTATGAAGCAACTAGCAACAGAATTTGACATGAAGGATCTAGGGCCAATGCACTACTATTTGGGACTAGAAGTCTGGCAAGGACCTTATGAGATCTATCTAGGTCAAGGAAATTATGTGATCAAAACGTTGAATAGGTTTGACATGGTGGATTGCAAACCAATGACAACCCCGATGATCACAAACTTGAAAAGACTAAGGAGTTCTGAATCAATCCATGTGGATCCTTCCAAGTATAGAAAATCATTGGCTCACTGATCTACTTGGTGAATACTTGACCATAAATGTTTTGCACTAAATGTTCTCATTCAATTCCAAGTGGAGCTGAGGCATGATCATTGGATAGCAACAAAACATTTATTGAGATATCTGCAAGGAACCATCTCTATTGCCTGAAATATGATAGAAGGAATGATGTCCACTTGATTGGATATACAGATTCCGACTGGGGAGGCAATGGGCAAGATGGAAGGAGCACTACAGAAGGATGTTTTAGTTTGGGATCCTCCATGATCTCATGGATGAACAGAAAGCAAGAAACAGTTGCCTTGAGCAGTGTTGAGGCTGAGTATATTGCAACTTGTGAAGTAAGCAGAGAAGTTGTTTGGTTAAGGAAGTTGTTGTCCGACCTATTTGAAGGACCAATGGACCTTACAGTGATATAGTGTGATAACACCAATTGTATACGATTGTCTAAAGACCCAGTATTCCAAGGAAAGATAAAGCATATCAACAACAAGTATCACTACATTGGAAGCTAGTACAAGATGGTGTGTTGCAGCTATAATACATCTCCACCGATGAAAAGGTAGCTGACATATTGACAATATCTCTTCCTAATAAAAAGCTTGTGTATTTGAGAGACAAGCTTGGTTTGGTTGATGTATCCTACCTGGTTGAGAGGGAGAGATAGGCACATCATTCTTGTCTTCACTTGGCAAGACAAAATGGAGGATTGGGTAAGCATCTGGCATCCGATACTCATTGAGAATGAGGTAGAGCATCCAAGATAAGAGTAGTCGTGGACCGATATTCTTTTAGGACTAGCTATCCAAGATAAGAGTAGTCATGGACCGATATTCTTTTAGGACTAGCTATCCAAGATAAGAATAGTCCAAGGAAGGTCATACTCTGTGAACACCCGGGTGGGGCATGTACCTTGAGAGCCAATGATGGTGTCTATAAATCATTGGTCTCGCCAGCATTGTGATCTGGTCTTGTGGAGAGATATAGTTGTTAGTGAAGCCCTTTTTATACGACAATGTTGGTTGATATGATGCTAAACAGATGGGTTACCAATCTGACTCCTCTTATGAGATTGTTATAGCGCAAACTAGCAGGGGGGGCTAAAAGGGACTCCTAAAGGGACAATTGCTAGGTCAAGGGCAACAATGGAGACTTGGCCCACTGTCACCTCAGTTAAGACTTCCTACTTTTTACGGACTTTCACCGATGGGAGGACACTCGGTATATGGAAAGTCACTTGGAAAGGATGAATCAACAAAAGGATATGAAGTGACCCTAATGATCCTTTTCCTAGAAGGGGGTTACAAATAGAGCTTGCTTGCTCTCCAAGCAAGGTACAAAGCTTTCTAGGAGAAGGAGGTGAGGATTTAAGGACTAGGTTTAAGGAATGTGTCTTGCAAAGGAGTTTCCCAATCCCTAAAATCCTTATGGAACTTGGTTTCCAAAGTGATTCTTGAAGAATTAACTTTTCAAAGGTAAGGGACCACATGGGACCAAGTGGACCCAGCCTAGGTTAAGGGGAGGGAGTTTAGCAACCAATGATGATCTTAACTCAAACAAGGAATGGGGAAAGATCAAGACAAGAGTTTTAACTTAGAGGTGTCAAATCGATCCTATGAGGTACTAGCCTAGGGAACACTAGGGCAAAGTTTGATCTTAGAGCTAGGGCTTGGGATATCTCACAATCCCACCATCGGAATTTCTTCAAATTTGGAGGAGACCTTGAGGACACACCAGCGCAGTAGAGGCTAGGAGATCGAACTTTTTCTATGGCTACTTTGTCAGGAAAGTGATGCCCTAGGTGGCCCAGCGTGGCTAGACCTAGAATGAAGAGGGAAAGGTGAAGAAAAATGGTTCTTCGAGTGACCACCTATTGGTAGACCAGTGCCTAATCCCTTGGGGAGAATGGAGTCTAGGAGAATAATGAGAAAGGACTTCATTTCTCGATTAAGGAGGCCTCAAGGACTACTTCACTTGGCCTTTAGGGCAAGACCTTAAAGCTTTATACTTCACTTTGAAAAAGAGATGGCTTATCAAGATAAATTCAATAGTAGAATTATCCTTCAGAAATTTCATTCAACATACATGCCCCATACATTGATAGATGCTATATAGAAACAATAATTCCACAATTTCGTAGTTATGCAATGCAGCAATTAGCCCTAGTATAGTGAAAATCTCATTCCAATGCATATGACAAAGTAAAACAAGAATAGCATTAAATGTGTGTACTTACATGTAAGAGAACAATCCAAGCATCAACATATTTTCCATTAAAGAAGCTCCAAGAAAAAGTGTGAAATTCTCAAGAGAGAGAATGATCTAATCCAAAGTGACGATACAAATGAATTCATGTCTCTTCTCTGTATACACTCATTAGGAGTTCAAATTACCTAATTTGAGCCTACATTAGCCCATCAACTAAAATAATGTGCAAATAACTATCTATTGGTGACAAGCCCACCAAACTAGCTCATAAATAAATTAATAAGCCTCCCAAGAGATTGAATAATCAATAATGCATGTCGTTGGGCTCTCTAAGAAGCCTGATGAAGTCCAAAAGTGCCAAAATGATGAGTTGGACTTCCAAAAGTCATGGACAAGGGGTTGGCCCATTGTTCTTCACATAATAAACGTGTGGTGCTCTGAATGGTTGTGAAGGCACACAAGTAACCTCAGGGGTCTCCAAGTAAGTCGAAGATGATTGTAGACCATCTGTAAGGGCTCAGATGATGGTATAAATGATGCCACATCAACATACAAGTCCAGGGTCATCTGCCAAGTGCATGGTACAACTCTGGGGTTGGCTGAGAAAAGGTGAGGTAGGTGCATCTTCCTCGTCCAATAGGTGAATCTCGAGCAATCTCTAAACATCTCGGGGGATCCATGGAGTGTTGTCTACTGCTGTGGAGGCCCATGGCTCTCAACACACACCCTACATGTGCCAATGTAGCCCTCTAGAGGGTTAGGACCCCGTATAGGGAAACCAAACCCAAAATGGAGACCACTTGCAATCCTGCATAAGATCCAATGTGCCCCCTAGCCTTCCAGTACAAGTAGTCATCAAGGAAATTGAGTAAAAGAGCTTATAAACCATGGACAATAGGTGAGGACTTTGAAATCGCATTCCCTTCCATAATGGGCTTTGGCATGTGCTAATGTCTCCAAGCTCCAAATGGGGTTAATCAAGTATCCCATTAGGTGGTTTCAACTTCTAAAGGGGATAATATGTCCAAGGTACATCCTTTAAAAGGTGGTGGTACGTGGTAAAGAGATGAATGGAGTAAGGAATGAAAAGGAGCAGCCCTGGGCCACATGTAGGGGTACAACGGTAGCTAGTAAAGGGTAAGCCCACACTTGGGTATATAATGTATAGGAGGGAGCAATCGTGTTACATGAGGTGACCCGGCCTTGATTTTTCCACCCTTCTTTATATGCCTTTTACCTTTTACGATTTTTCTTAAATTAAATGCTCGGGGCTCGAGGGGTAAGAGCATGATGTGTGAGATATAGTAGTGGATACCCCCTTTTAAGGTAGGGCGGTTCATTGCCCACCAGGGGTTGGGACGATCATGGGTTCCTATATGATGAAGGAGGCTCATAGAGCTTGTAAGAACCAGGGTGATGGCCATGGTGATGGGGTAGAGCTCATGTATTAGCTTTGCCCACGTGCTAAATGTGTTTGTCCCGGCCATCTTTTGCATTTTGTGGTATATTTCCTGTTGAATGTGGCCAATTATGCTTCTACCTTTTTTTCTAGTTGCATCAACCTTTGGGGCATCATTCCCGGCCTAACCCAAGGTGTGGGCAAGGGGAGGGGAAAGGCTAACCCTATGTGGACCCAATGGAGGAATGTGGACCAGGTGGGATAAATGAGGAATGGGGTTATAATGAGCGGAAAGGGGGCAATATATGTGGATGAGGGAGTGAGACCACGCAACCAAAATCAAGTTTTCCAATGAAGTACCATCCCTAAAGACAAATGGTCAGTAATAGAGATCCCACGGGACTAGAATCCAAGGTTAACATCAAAAGGGGTCTACGGGACAAGAGCATAGACCTAGCCCATTCTTTTCGTTGAATCCCCCCATTAATCCATTCCCAGAAGTATCCATGATAAGCAAACTATAATACTCAATTAACAAATAACAAGGCATACCTTTAGGTTCGGGTGGCCCACCTTCAAACATACAATCATGGCAGATGGGTGAAGGACCACATGGCTGACTCAAGTGGCAGAGAAATGGCACAACAAGCTATTTGTTGGTTGCAAGGGGCTGCTGGCTACCGGTTGAGGACCATCTTGGAGAAAAAAAATCTCCTAGGGATATCACCCACAAAATAGTGGGTAACATCTGGCTCCAACTAGGATGTGATCTCTCGAAGAAGTGGACGAAGCTACTCGAACGGGAGGTCACGAGAACTCCAACAAACTCTTGGTTATCGTTGGCCTCTTACCTACACATATCAATGATTGAACCCACGGGGAAGCATGTTTGTCACGGTGTCTTATGATCACCCATCCTTAGTGTTAGGTCATAAAATCAACAGAAAGATAAAATATGTAAATTTTAATTTAAATGCAGCTAATCTACCATGAGAAATATCATATGATGTTAGTTCTAATGCAAAATCAACATGCAATGCATCCTACCCTACCATGCATATAGTAGTGTTAATACTAAGTGTAATCATAAAGCCAATGCAACCAACATATCATCATATCAATATACATATGCCTACTAGTATGATTACTCATGTAGCCAATCCTAAAGCGAATGCGGATACAATTACACGGAGGATGAAGCAGGTGGGAGGTGGGAAAATATGATCTCCATTCGAGGTAAAAGGAAGCCCTAGGAGAAGGAAAATAAACCAATCTAGAAGTGTCGGGCTTTCCCTCTAAGTACACAATGGTGGAATGAAAGATCACTATCAAGAACTCCCTATCACAATCATTGTTTATAATATTATGCTTTGCAGATGCCACAAGGTCGTGATGAGAGGGGAACGAAGGGTGAGGGAAGGGAGGAGTGCAATAAATAGGTTGCCCATGGTGGTGGCCACATTGGAGAGGGGAGATCATGGAGTGATCAAAACCCTGAGGGTGTGTCCAAGGAGGTAAAGTATAATCAATGAGGGGCTCTCCCTCGACACTATACTCGGAAGGGGAAAAGGGCTCACGGTCACTTGAGATCATATGACAATGGGTGAGGGAATCACTTGATGAAGACTCAAGATGATAAACAATAGAAAAGGGAAAAGGGGAAGATGAAGTCTCAACGGGACCCTTTTCCTAAAAATCCAACTCAAGAGGCTCAAGTGATTTGAATATACTCTTGGAATCATAAGGAAGTTAGGTATGAGCAAGGGCCTTATCAATCTTATCATTGTTGGTATCAAAGATAGAGTCTTCCCAAAAAGGAGAATCAATCATTTCCAAATGCTCCTTTTCATGCAAGGGAAAATGATCATTCTCCTTCCCAAAGGTATCAATGGATATGTCCTCATAAATAATGCCCGGGAGAAAGGGAGGACCGCTCTCAACCTCATCCTCCTTGTCAGTGTCATAAACCGGAGCATAATCAAATTGAGGACCAGCAATTTCCCATTTCCCTTATTTAATAAGGAAATAATCTTCAATGTCATCCTTTAAGGGGCTAATGGGATCACCTTCCTCAAGGTTCTTAAAAGGAGAATCATCGGGAGAACTATCCTTGAGAAGGGTAAAGTTAGTCTTAACTTCACTTTCCCTAGACTCATTTTCCCCAACATACATGTTCTCAAAGTCATTCAGTTCGTCATGTGGACATGACAAAGACTCATCTTCCTGATCATCACCTAGATTACCAAAGTTATCACCAACCCGCCTTTCCAAGATCTTGTCACATGTAACGGGAGGAGGGTTCTCTTCAGACATTAAAGGGGAACATAAGGTGTCTTCCACACCTTTACCAAGACTCTTTTGAAGATTATTCCTTTCATCATATAACTTCGCCTCGGAGGGGTATCTATGAGCTATCCATTCTTCATGAGGGGTGCCACCCCATCTTTCTAAAAATATATCTTCAAACTACTCATATTCAATGGCAATCTCATGAGGGAGGCTATCATACCAATCTTTAACTTGGCCCATAAATGAAAAGGCCAACAATCTCATAATTGTGTCCTCATTTTCAATCCCTGTCAAGGCTAAAGCACAAAAGAATTCATCAAGATGGACATTGGGATCTTGATTAGGGCTTCCTTTGAATTTAGCCATCCCACTTCTCATCCATGCCTTGACTTCAGGGAGCTCTAGATCTACTTCAGTACTAAGGTCATCATAGGGAGAAGGAGGGAGCTCGAAATGGTCCATTTCTCAGGATTTTTACAGATTAGAATTGAAAATGGAGTCGCCAAGGTGAATGTAGATGCCTTGATAGATGCTTGCTTCACCCGAAAAGCATTGACTTTGAAGTTGAATGAAGAACCAGGGCTTCGTTCTTCCAATGGAGTCGCCAATAATAATATGTCAATATGTCATATAGGGAATAAACCACACGTTTCGTGTCCCCGGCAGCGACGCCAAAATGTTACCGCTCAAACTAGCAAGGGGCCTAAAAGGGACTCCTAAAGGGACAACTGCTAAGTCAAGGGAAACAATGGAGAATTAGCCCACTGTCGCCTCAGCTAAGACTCCCTACTCTTTACGGACTTTCACCAATGGGAGGAGACACGGTATATGGAAAGTCACTTGTGAAGGATGAATCAACAAATGGATATGAAGTGACCTTAATGATCCTTTTCCTAGAAGGGGGTTAAGAATGGAGCTTGCTTGCTCTTCAAGCATGCTACAAAGTTTTCTAGGAGGAGGAGGTGAGGATTTAAGGGCTAAGTCTAAGGAATGTGTCTTGCAAAGGAGTTTCCCAATCCTTAAAATCATTATTGAACTTGGTTTCCCAAGTGGTCCTTGAAGAATTAACTTTTCAAAGGTATGGGACCACACGAGACCAAGTGGACCCAGCCTAGGTTAAGGGGAGTGAGTTTAGCAACCAATGATATCTTAGCCCAGACAAGAAAGGGGAACAGAACAAGACAAAAGTTTTCAATTAGAGGTGTCAAATCGATCCTATGAGGTAGTAGCCTAGGGAACACCAGGGCAAAGTTTGATCTCAGAGCTAGGGCTTGGGATATCTCACAATCCCACTGTTGGAATTTCTTCAAATTTGGAGACCTTGAGGACACACTAAGCAGTAGAGGCTAGGAGACCGAGGTTTTTCTATGGCTACTTTGTCGGGAAAGTTATACCCTAAGTGGCCTAGCATGGTTAGACCTAGAATAAAGAGGGAAAGGTGAAGAAAAATGGTTCTTTGAGTGACCACCTATTAGTAGACCAGTGCCTAATCCCTTGGGGAGAATGGAGTCTACGAGAATAATGAGAAAGGACTTCGTATCTCGGTCAAGGAGGCCTCAAGGACTACTTCACTTGGCCCATACATTGAGAGACGCTATATAGAAACAATAATTCCACAATTTCGCAATTACGCAATGCAACAATTAGCCCTAGCATAGTGAAGATCCCATTCCAAAACATATGACAAAGTAAAACAAGAATAGCATTAAATGTGTGTACTTACATGTAAGAGAACATATCCAACCATCAACATATTTGCCAATAAAGAAGCTCCACGATAAGAAAGTCCAATCCAAACATCAAAATTCATCCATGCTCCAATTCATCATCTAAGAAAAAGTGTAAAATTCTCAAGAGAGAGAATGATCCAATCCAAAGTGATGATACAAATGAATTCATGTCTCTCCTATTTATACACTCATTAGGAATTCGAATTACCTAATTTGAGCCTACATTACCCCATCAATAAAATAATGTGTGACAAGCCCACCAAACTAGCTCATAAATAAAATAATAAGCCTCCTAAGAGGTCGAATAATCAATAATGCATGTCGTTGGGCTCTCTAAGAGGCCTGATGAAGTCCATAAGTGCCAAAATGATGAGTTGGACTTCCGAAAGTCATGGACAAGGGGTTGGCCCCTTGTTCTCCACATAATAAACCTGTGGTCCTCCTAATGGTCGTGAGGGCATATAAGTAACCTCATGGGTCTCCAAGTAAGTTGAAGATGCTTGTAGGCCATCTATAAGGGCTCAAATGATGGTGTAAATGATGCCACATCAGCATACAAGTTCTGGGTCATCTGCCAAGTGTATGGTACAACTGTGGGGCTGGCTGGGCAAAGGTGAGCCAGGTGCATCTTCCTCGTCCAATAGGTGAATCTCAAGTAATCTCTAAACATCTCTAAGGATCCATGGAGTGTTTTCTACTGCTGTGGAGGCCCATGGTTCTCAACACATACCCTACATGTGCCAATGTAGCCCTCTGGAGGGTTAGGACCCCATATAGGGAGACCAAACCCAAAATGGAGACC
Organism: Pinus tabuliformis; assembly: GCA_031772625.1. NCBI lineage: Eukaryota > Viridiplantae > Streptophyta > Pinopsida > Pinales > Pinaceae > Pinus > Pinus tabuliformis. The sequence goes on from CM062817.1 coordinate 501,831,409, forward strand.
ACCTGCATTCCCGCATAAGATTCAATGCATCCCCTAGCCTTCCAGTACAACAAGTCATCAAGGGAATCGAGTAAAAGAACTTACAAACCATGGACAACAGATGGGGACTTTGTAATGGCATGCCCTTCTATAATGGGCTTTCACATGTGCTAATGTCTCCAAGCTTCAAATGGGGTTAACCAAGTATCCCATTAGGTGGTTTCTACTTCTAAACGGGATAATATGCCCAAGGTGCATCTTTTAAAAGGTGGTGGTACACAATAAAGAGATGAATGGAGTATGGAATGAAAAGGTTCATCCCCTGGCCACGTGTAGGGGTACAACGGTAGCTAGTAAAGGGGAAGCCCACACTTGAGTATATAATGTATAGGAGGGAGCAATCATGGTACATGAGGTGCCTAAGCGTTGATTTTTCCACCCCTCTTTATATGCCTTTTGCCTTTTATGATTTTTCTTTAATTAACTGCTCAGGGCTCAAGGGGTAAGAGCATGATGTGTGAGATATAACAGTGGATACCCCCTTTTAAGGTAGGGCAGTTCATCGCCCACCATGGGTTCGGGCAATCATGGGTTCCTATATGATGAAGGAGGCTCATAGTGCCTGTAGGAACCAAGGTGATGGCCATGATGATGGGATAGAGCTCATGTATTGGCTTTTGCCCACGTGCTAAATGTGTTTGTCCCGGCCATCTTTTGCATTTTTTGGTATATTTCCTATTGAATGCAGCAAATTATGTTTTTACCTTTATTTTTAGCTACATCAACCTGCGGGGCATCATTTCAAGCCTGACCCAAGGTGTGGCCAACAGGAGGGGGGAGGCTAACCCTATGTGGACCCAAGTGGGGGAAATGATGAATGGTGTTATAATGAGCGGAAAGAGGGCAATATATGTGGATGAGGGAGCGGGACCACGCAACCAAAATCAGGATACTGAGAGGGGGGGTGAATCAGTATTATCTAGCAAATTAATAAATCTTCCTTATTTGATCTTTGAATTATTTTTGCATGTTAGTACCATAAAATAATGAGCATGAAAAACAGATAGTCACACCAAAGAACACAAGATGTAAGGTGGAAACCCAATGTGGGTGAAAACCAACAGCTGCAATATGTCTCTATCTTCTTTCAATTTAGAAACTTCTTTTACAATGGTTTTGTACTGGTGCAGTCCTTTACCAGTACGCAGGCTGCAACCTGCAGAGAGCTACAACTCTCTCTCGTTTTCCAGTCTACTCCTGGAAGGGAGCTACAACCCCCTACTTCTTTTCATAAAGCATCAGATGATCAACAAGTACATAACAGTTACAGATTACTACAGATATCAGATCAGCAATAACAGAATTAACCCAGAACACCTTATCAACAGAGAAATATAATCAACAGAACAGAGACGCAGTTTTCCCTTCTGTGGCCTGCGACCAGACGCAGTTAACCTTCTGCTGCCCTGCGTGCCCACGCACTGTTCCTTCAACTGTACTGCGTCTTTTTCTACAGGGACGCACCCAAAAATACTATCGCGCCGCGTCCTGTTAACCCAAAGACGCACCCAGAGATACTATCGCGCCGCGCCTTTTACCTCAGGGACGCACCTGAACCTCGTCTGTCCTGCGTCCCCACGCAGATCTCCCGTTACTGAGCTGCGTCCCGGACGCACCTGAGCCACGTCTGCCCTGCGTCCCCACGCAGGTCTCTCTCTGCTGCGCTGCGTCCCGGCGCACTTGCCCTTCACTGAACCTGCGTCCTTTCAGATATAAATGATATGAAGACTTCAGGACTAACCCAAACAGTCAGATCTACAGATCTGATCATGCGCCATAGAGATCACAGTCCATTAGAAGATTCGCCCTCTTAGATCTGGACTAGATCTCACCAAATAAGATATTCAACCAAAGACAATGAATCATCCAAATGAATTCCTTTGCTTTATATAGGCAAGCTCCTCCTCAAAACATGGAACAATACCACGAGCCGACACCATAGAAACACAAAACCGTCGGCTAGATACCACACAAGAAGCCCCCACGTGCTTTTTCTCTGCCTTGAAATGTGTGCACTGGGTGGACGCACCCCTGAACGGTTGGCCTGCGTCCTTGGACGCGGGTTCTGCATGGTATACCTGCGGGGACGCACTTTCTGAACCGATTGCCTGCGTCCTTCTTAATTTTCATCAAACTGAGAGCTTTACCACTGGAGTTGCCATCAAGTACAACATCTGTAACATACAGTCATACCAGAAAACATAATGCCAACAATCTCCCCCTTTGGACTTGATGGCAACCTCACAAACTTCAGCTTCATTCTCCCCCTTTGACATCAAGGGCAAAGGGTATGCTCCCCCTAAGCTCATGCTCCCCCTAAATATGAACCAGATCTGCAGCAACGCACCACCATGAAAGAGATAGAGACATATTGCAGCTATTTCCAAGATCTCCTTCTCCATAATGCCAACAATGCATTATGTGCTCCCCCTGAGCCTGTACCACCAATAAGAAGAGGTTCAACAAGATGATGCATCAACAACCCCCAGCTTTTGCCTGAGGTATTCAAACGTGTCCCTGGGCAATGGTTTGGTAAGAATATCAGCAACTTGTTCCTTGGAAGGAACATACTCCAACTTGACTTTTTGTTCAAGCACTTGTTCCCGGAGAAAATGGTACTTGATTGGTATGTGCTTGGTTTTTGAATGCATAACCGGATTCTTTGATATGCTGATTGCACTTGTGTTATCACATAAGATGGGAATAGGTGGTGTACAAGTGATTTGAAAATCCTGCAAAGTCTGCATCATCCAAAGGAGTTGAGTGCAACAAGATGCAGCAGCAACATATTCCGCTTCAGCTGTAGACAAGGCAATCGAACTCTGTTTCTTGCTGAACCAAGATACCAGTCTGGAACCCATAAAGAATGCACCACCCCTTGTGCTTTTCCTGTCATCCACGCTTCCGGCCCAATCTGCATCTGTATAAGCATGAAGAGTAAGATCTGTATCTCTAGGATACCATAAGCCATAATTTTGAGTCCCTTGAAGATATTTGAAAATTCTCTTTACTGCCTGAAGATGAGTCTCCTTCGGATTTGCCTGAAATCTTCCAACTATTCCAACTGCATGCATGATGTCCGGTCGGGTACCTGTCAAATATAGTAAACTTCCAATCATAGATCTGTAGGTTGGTTGATGTACTGCTGCAGATTCATCATTTGCACTGAGACTACATCCTGTGACCATGGGTGTACATACTGGTTTTGCATCTTCCATGCCATATTTCTTCAAAATCTGCTTGAGATACTTGGTTTGAGATAAAAAGATTCCTCCTTCCTTTTGTTGGATTTGTAAACCAAGGAAATATGTCAGTTCTCCTAGCAAGGACATTTCAAATTCTTTCTGCATGACCGAGGCAAAGCTTTGACTCATAGCTTCTTCATTGCTGCCAAAAATAATGTCATCTACATACACAACAAGTATTAGCAATTTGTCATTTTCAACTTTTATATACAGATTGCTATCTGCTGAACCTTTTGAGAAACCTTGTTGATGAAGATATTTGTCCAACCGGTAGTACCAAGCCCTTGGAGCTTGTTTGAGACCATAGAGAGCCTTTTTCAATCAGCATACAAGATTTGGATCATTTCCAAGAATGAACCCATCTGGCTGTTCAATGTACACTTCTTCTTCCAAGTCTCCATTCAGAAAGGCTGATTTCACGTCCATTTGAAATACTTTGAAGTTTTGAAAACTTGAGAGAGCAAGGAACATTCGAATGGCCTCAAGTCTTGCAACAGGAGCAAAAGTTTCTTCAAAGTCTATTCCTTCTTGTTGCGCATACCCTTTACAAACAAGTCTGGCTTTGTTTCTAATTACTTCTCCATTTTCATTCAATTTATTTTTGAAGACCCATTTTGTTCCGATAACATTCTTATCCTTTGGTCTAGGAACCAGCTCCCAAGTGTTGTTCTTTTCGATTTGCTCAAGTTCTTCATCCATTGCTTTCACCCAACATTCATCTTTGCATGCTTCTTTCACATTTTGTGGTTCAGTAGAGGAGAGTAATGCCAAATAGCTTGAGGCTTCTGCAACTGTTCTTCTTGTTTGTACACCTGCTTCTTTCTGCCCCACAATCTGAGATTCTGGATGATTCTTCTGAACATATCTGGATGGAGTTTTCTCTTCTATTCTTGTCTGCTCCTCTGGTTCTTCTTGAGGTTCTCCTTGGGGTTCTTCTTCTTCATCATTCTGTCTTTGAGGGTAGCCTTCATCTTCTTCTATATCTTCATGATGTACTTGTCTAGGAATATATCCCTTCTCATCAACCACTACATCAATGCTGTCAACAATTCTGCCAAGTCTTTTATTGTAGCATTTGTATGCTTTGCTATGTGGAGAATAGCCAAGAAGAATGCCTTCATCTGCTCTAGGTTCAAGTTTGCCAAGCTGCTCATCAGTATTCTTGATATAGCATTTGCTCCCAAAGATTTTGAAGTGCTTTACCGAAGGAGTTTTACCACTCCAGAGCTCATGAGGAGTTTGAGTGCTGTTCACCCGGACATTTGTTTTGTTGAGAATAATAACCGCAGCATGTGCAGCTTCACCCCAGAAAGTTGCGGGAGTTCCTGATTCATCAAGCATAGCACGAGCCATTTGTTGGATTGTTCTGTTCATTCTTTCAACAACTCCATTTTGCTGAGGAGTTCTAGCTGTAGAGAATTCTCTCCTTATCCCATGTTCATCACAGAAATCGAAAAATTCATTTGAAGTAAATTCCCCACCTCTGTCGGATCTGAGGCACTTAATTTTGTGACCTGATTCATTTTCAACCAAGGCTTTGAAGGACTTGAATTTTTCGAATGCTTCATCTTTGTGCTTCATAAGTCCTAACCAGACAAACCTGGAGAAATCGTCAATAAATAATATCAAGTATTCCTCTCCTCTAGGTGTTCTTTTCCTGAATGGACCACATGTATCTGTATGTACTAGCTCAAGAGGCATGCTAGCTGATCCTTCTTTCTCTGGAAAGTTAGTCCTGGTTTGTTTTCCAAACTGACATGATCTGCATATGGTGTTGTCAGGAATTTTGATATCTGGAAGATCGCGAACTGCCTGATATTTGCATGCTTTCCTTATTTGTGAGAAGCTTAGATGTCCCAACCTTCGATGCCATAACCAGTGCTCTTCATCCTTGCTTAGATAGCATTGTTGTTGTCCTTCTTCAAATATGTACAGATTATTTGGAGTTCTTTTGCCTTTGAGTACTGTTTTACCTGTATCAAGATTACGAACGAGACATCCATCTGATCTGAAAATAACCTCGGTTCTTTGATCACACATCTGGCTGACACTTAGTAGATTATGCTTCAATCCATCAACATACAAAACATTTCCAGCCTTGACCTTTTCTTTTAAAGGAGCAATACCTTTTCCTTTTATAGTTGCAGGAGTATCATTTCCAAAAGAAACTTTCTTTCCCTTTTCTAAAGTAGAATAAGATTCAAGTTTTTCTTTATCACCTGTCATATGTTTCGAACATCCACTGTCAATGTACCATAGATTTTCCTGTCCTTCTGCATAAAATGCTATCCCACATCTTTCTGTTTGAGGTTCCTTTATTCTCCATGTTTTGGTGCTTGTGGCTTGTTCCTTTTTCCCTTCTTGTTCCTTTTTCTCCTGAAACCTGCTCCTGCATTCAGAGTCTTCATGACCAAAATTATTGCAAATAGAACATTCAACTTCATTTTCAAGAGCCGAAAAGTTGTTATAGGTCCTTTTTGTAATCATACTTCTTTGTTTTTGAGCTTCCCTAGTCATGATTGTTTTATATGCAACACATTGAGCTGCTTTGTGACCAAAGTTATGGCAAGAAAAGCATTGTCCATTGAAGAAGCTTCTGCGGTTATTGAATCTACCAGCCAACTGATTGTAATTTCTATTTTCATCTATTCTTGAACCAAACTGAGAAGATTTTACCTGTGGCTGGTCGTAGCTTTTGTTCACCCTTAAGATGGATTGCCCTTGATAGTTTCTGTTTGTAATTCGTCTCTGCTTTACCTGATTATCTTCATTGTTCTTTTGCTCATTTCTTCTTGCTGCATCAAGATAACTTTTTGAGGTGGATGCTTGAGAGGTTTCTCCATTATAGCCCAAACCTGTCTTGTTTAGAGGAGACCGCTGCACATTGATAATCTCATCCAAAGTTTCAGATCCTTTGACAAACTTAAGATTAATAGCTTTTGTTTTCTCAATTTCTTTTCTGAGACCAACAATTTCACCTTCTAGTTTTTCAAGATGTTTTTCCTTTTCATCAATTTGAAATTGTAGAGTATCAATGATCACATTCTTTTCTTCTATACATCTCTTGAGTCTAGTAATTTCATCATAGAGATTATCCACATCTACAGCATCCTCATAATCATCATCTTCAAATGCCATTAACAGCGTATATTTATTACCTTGTTCATCTTCATCACTGTTTGATAAGCCATCACTATCTTCATGGGTGTAGTAGCTTTTCTTATTTGCACTTTGTTTCTTGTTCCATCTAGCAGGTTCCTTTCCTTTATCCTTATAAGGACATTTTGCAGCATAATGACCTACTCTTCCACAAGCAAAGCATTTGAAAGGTAGCTTACCTCTGAACCTTCCAGAACCCCTTTGAAGATTTCTGACAAAATTTGATTCTTCTTCCTCTTCTTCTGGAACATGTCTTGCTTCATAGTAATCTTCTTTGCCTGATGCCTTAAAAGCAGCTTCCCTTCTGTCTGATGGACCTCCCTTTCTCATTTCATAAGCAGTTAGAATTCCATGTAGCTGAGACATAGTGAGAACACGGAGATTTTCCTTTTCTTCTATTGCAGATACTTTAGATTCAAACTTGGGGGATAATGATCTTAGAATCTTTTGAACTACTATAGTCTCTTTTATTTCTTCACCCAAATTTTTCATACAATTAACAATCTCATCTACCCGAAGAAAATAATTAGCCACACTTTCATCATTATACATCTTGAGAGTCTCATATTGAATCCTGAGAGTTTGAAGTTTAGCTTGTTTTACCTGTTCATCTCCTTCATAGCTCGTGACCATTTTGTCCCATATCTCTTTTGCTGATTTGAAGTGCATTACCTTCATGAATTCTGTTTGGGATATACTTCCTAATAGAGTACTGACTGCTTTTGCATTTGTTTCATACTTCTTTTTCTCAGCGGGATCTGTAGGAGTAGCTGAAGGAAAAGCATAGCCTGTTTCTACAATGTCCCAAACTTCTGTACCAAGGGATTGAAGATATGCAGTAACTCTTACCTTCCAATAATTGAAGTTTGTCCCATCAAAAATCGGTGGCCTGATTGATGCTTCTCTCTCGTAGTTGCTCATGATGAACGATCTACCTTCAAGCGATCAAGCTTCTCTGAAGGACCTGCTCTGATACCAATTGTTGGAAATAATACTGAGAGGGGGGGTGAATCAGTATTATCTAGCAAATTAATAAATCTTCCTTATTTGATCTTTGAATTATTTTTGCATGTTAGTACCATAAAATAATGAGCATGAAAAACAGATAGTCACACCAAAGAACACAAGATGTAAGGTGGAAACCCAATGTGGGTGAAAACCACCTGCTGCAATATGTCTCTATCTTCTTTCAATTTAGAAACTTCTTTTACAATGGTTTTGTACTGGTGCAGTCCTTTACCAGTACGCAGGCTGCAACCTGCAGAGAGCTACAACTCTCTCTCGTTTTCCAGTCTACTCCTGGAAGGGAGCTACAACCCCCTACTTCTTTTCATAAAGCATCAGATGATCAACAAGTACATAACAGTTACAGATTACTACAGATATCAGATCAGCAATAACAAAATTAACCCAGAACACCTTATCAACAGAGAAATATAATCAACAGAACAGAGACGCAGTTTTCCCTTCTGTGGCCTGCGACCAGACGCAGTTAACCTTCTGCTGCCCTGCGTGCCCACGCACTGTTCCTTCAACTGTACTGCGTCTTTTTCTACAGGGACGCACCCAAAAATACTATCGCGCCGCGTCCTGTTAACCCAAAGACGCACCCAGAGATACTATCGCGCCGCGCCTTTTACCTCAGGGACGCACCTGAACCTCGTCTGTCCTGCGTCCCCACGCAGATCTCCCGTTACTGAGCTGCGTCCCGGACGCACCTGAGCCACGTCTGCCCTGCGTCCCCACGCAGGTCTCTCTCTGCTGCGCTGCGTCCCGGCGCACTTGCCCTTCACTGAACCTGCGTCCTTTCAGATATAAATGATATGAAGACTTCAGGACTAACCCAAACAGTCAGATCTACAGATCTGATCATGCGCCATAGAGATCACAGTCCATTAGAAGATTCGCCCTCTTAGATCTGGACTAGATCTCACCAAATAAGATATTCAACCAAAGACAATGAATCATCCAAATGAATTCCTTTGCTTTATATAGGCAAGCTCCTCCTCAAAACATGGAACAATACCACGAGCCGACACCATAGAAACACAAAACCGTTGGCTAGATACCACACAAGAAGCCCCCACGTGCTTTTTCTCTGCCTTGAAATGTGTGCACTGGGTGGACGCACCCCCTGAACGGTTGGCCTGCGTCCTTGGACGCGGGTTCTGCATGGTATACCTGCGGGGACGCACTTTCTGAACCGATTGCCTGCGTCCTTCTTAATTTTCATCAAACTGAGAGCTTTACCACTGGAGTTGCCATCAAGTACAACATCTGTAACATACAGTCATACCAGAAAACATAATGCCAACAGGAACCAAGGTGATGGCCATGATGATGGGATAGAGCTCATGTATTGGCTTTTGCCCACGTGCTAAATGTGTTTGTCCCGGCCATCTTTTGCATTTTTTGGTATATTTCCTATTGAATGCAGCAAATTATGTTTTTACCTTTATTTTTAGCTACATCAACCTGCGGGGCATCATTTCAAGCCTGACCCAAGGTGTGGCCAACAGGAGGGGGGAGGCTAACCCTATGTGGACCCAAGTGGGGGAAATGATGAATGGTGTTATAATGAGCGGAAAGAGGGCAATATATGTGGATGAGGGAGCGGGACCACGCAACCAAAATCAGGTTTTCCCATGAAGTACCATCCTTAAAGCCAAATGGTCAGTAAAAGAGATCCCACAGGACTAGAATCCAAGGTTAACATCAAAAAGGTTCTAGGGGGCAAGAGCACAGACCTAGCCCATTCTTTCTGTCGAATCCCCCCATTAATCCATGCCCAGAAGTATCCATGATAAGCAAACTATAATACTCAATTACCAAATGACAAGGCATACCTTTAGGTTTGGGAGGCCCACCTTCAAACATACGATCATGGCAGATGGGTGAGGGACCACATCGTTGGTTCAAGTAGCAGAGAAATGGCACAATGAGCTAGTTGGAGGTTGCAAGGGGCTACTGGCTACCGGCTGAGGACCATCATGGAGAAAAAACTTCTCCTAGGGATATCACCCACAAAATGGTGGGTAACAAAGATCTCTTCATATTGAAAATGTCCATGTACCATTTATGAATACTTCCCGAGTTAAGAGGACGCGTTGAAAAATGTGTAACTAGGTTCGATCTTCATAAATATGAAATGTATTTTTGATTCTTGTATATTGTAAAATGAAAGAAAATTATTATTATTATTTTTGGAGCATGGGTTTCATGCTCAAGGTCTTTTACTTTATAGGTCAAATACCCATTGAGTTCTTCTAGAGTTTGTCCTAGGTCAAGAAGTCAAAAGAGTCATTGTCTTAAGTTGAAGACCCCATCATGCACATTGTAACTTGTAAAGAAAATTATTCTTGTCATTAGAAGTGTCAAAATACCCTTCAAGACCAAGTCGGCCTAGCAACTGGGAAATTGACCTATTTTGAGCAGCCACATCCACCTTGAGAAGCCTAATAAAGGAGGGAACTCAACCTCCTTGAGACACATTCATTCACTGACTCGTTCAAGAAAAGGAGAAGAGAAAGAAGGCAAGCGAAGAAGGAAGAGAACAAAGATAGGTTGTTTTTGGGCTAATTCTCTCTCACACGTGCGAAGAGAAGATAGGGTTTTCTGCTTCAAGGTCGAAATTCTCTATCTACTGGAAGAGGATTAAATTTGTTGGAAGAAGGGTCTTACTAGGTCACCTACTAGCCCTAATCAAGGAAGCAAGGAAAGCAAAGTTGTTGGGAGGCCTTGGAAGGCTAATTTCGCTCACAAGTGTGGGATGCAGTAGCAATTATAGGGAGCAGAAAATTTCAGACCTATAGTAGAAGCCGAAATTCTGAAGTTGGGGTTTGAAGTTGTGTTGCTGGAAGAGATTTCACTGGGTTTGACTTCGACAAAGGAAGCACATCATTTAGAAAAGGTTGGACTTGGTCTTGGAGGGTATTGGTCTTCGTCTAGAGGTCTTGGAATACATCAATTGAAAAATCTATAAGAAGAGGAGATTTTGCGGGTTTTCCTCTCAAGTAGAGAGGTTTTGGCCCTGGCTTGCAGCCTACATCCTATGTTCTTGTGTATTATTGTTCTTCTTGTTTTGGTAGTTGTTTGATGATATTCGAAACATAATAATAAGTGAAGAAGCTAATAAAGTAAGAAAAAGTAAAAAGACATCACAAGCAGTTATCATAGAAAGAGAAATCATCTTAACTATTGCCCTATAGATTTCTCAACATTTCGAAGGGGTTCTCAGGCACTAATTTCTAAGTGAATTTGGTCACTGAAATAGAGGTTTGTAGTGCACAATTTTTGGAGCAGCAGCTTGCACAAAAGTCAAAGGACTGTCAACACATTTTCCAAGGAAATTTTGGGTACGAATTTCAAGGAGATAAGTTTACTGTGTTTATTGCATTTTTTACTGTAATATTTCTCTAAAAAAATAAGAAATTCCTCGCTCTCTCTCAGTGGTTTTCCCTTCGAGGTTTTTCTAGGGTCTATTGACCAAAAATTCTTGTGTAAAATTTTTGTGGACTTACTTGTGTTTTATCTTAGCAAAAGGAAAAAGGTAGATTAGACTCATGTTTCAATTATTGAAATATTCATGTTTATGGAAGCAGCAAATAAACATGTGGGTTGGGTATTAAACATGATGAGATTTCACTAAACTTGACACTGGGTTGGGTCTAAGTTGAAATTTCTACATCATATTCATAATCTCGTAGGAATTCTAAATATATCATTATCTCTAACATATGAATCCCCTAGCAAAACCTACCAAAAATAGAAAGTGACATGCATGTCACACGAAAAAGCTTCATTGGAATCTTGAGTTCATAACGACTTTAAATATGTGATACTGATCAGTGATGTTGTAGCATGCATGGAACTCTGTCTCCTACAGAATAGCGAACTTACAAAAAATAGCAACTCGCTCCAATTTGTGTAAAAATGTCTCTAAACCAATGTTACTAGACTCGGAAGCAGCAATAAATCGGCGAGGCAAAAGAGCGAAGAGTTTTAATCGGATCGAGAAAAAATCAATAAAAAATCGGTGACTGCAATAAATAAAGATATACACATATATTGAATAAAAAAAAAAAACAACAACAACATTTTTCATTGATATTCAATAAAGCCATGTCCAAACATTGATATTCAATAAAGCCATGTCCAAACAATGCATAATATCAATAGATGTCCAAAAAATGATGTTGATATTCAATAAAGCCATGTCCAAACAATGCATAATATCAATACATGTCCAAAAAATCACGAGGACAATGTGTATACTTCAAGTATAAAATATATTTAGTATTGGAAAACATTCAAAAACAGGCACAAAGATTCAAAAGAGACGAGGAACTTCCAAGTTTTTGTCAACCAACACCGCAGACCTGCTAAAATCTTACTTGGGGTTATAGTAGCATGACTTCTAAATTGTGTTAAGTTTGGATTGGTAGTGCATTATACCCATTGGTTGACCACTTATACACTCGACGACAACAAAGGAATTTAAGGAATTGTTTCATTATTATAGGTCCTTGTAAAGTTCCAACATTCAGCAACAATTTGCTTTTATTCAAAACAATATAGAACTTTAACATACTACAACCAATTTCTTTTATTCAAAATGATATTTCTAAACGAAAAGAACGTTGCTCGACCATTGGGGAGTAGCCACAAATATGTACGTATTCCAGCCAAGTCAATAGCTATTGGCATGAGCATAGGGGCAAGAAGTTTGTGATTGGTAAGCAGACTTGTAGTTCACTTACGTGACTCTTTAGGCAAGGGAAGGGCGACATGGTTGGACCTAAGGCATAAAAAAATCGGAATGTAGCGTAGTCTGGTAAGACGAGCAAGCCGACCAATGCTAAAGATGTTGCCAATACATGAAGCTGACTGCCTAATACTGTATACATGAAGTCGACCAGCAAAACCCATCGCGACCTTGACGAGTTAGAGAAAGGGTTCTGGTTTATCGAAGTTGAAGTCCGCGTAGTGAGTGAATAATGTGACAATGGTATCGTTTGATCCACGACGTCTCTAGATAGGCGAGTGGCAAGAAGAAATGAAAGCGAACTCCAAGTGCGGTGGGCGGAAAGAAGAAGTGAAAGCGAAACAACAAAATAAAACCCCGTAGACTTTTAACCTAAGAATCTAAGTGGCTGGCTTAGTCCTCCACAAATCGCATTGACCATGAGTCAAACTCGGTTAACACGAGTTTGACTCGCCAAGATTCAAATCGGCTCGTTTGGTTGAAGATCATAATCAGAATCGTGATTACTCGTGAGTGATCGGAGACTCCTTTAACACTGGTCTAGACTATCACTGAATCAATCCTTTAACTAGTCTCCCTTTGAACCAACACCTAGTTTCCCTACCAAATTTAGGGGTTAACACTTCCCTCATCTTTCCTCCCATTTGACTTTCTTTTTCTTTGTTTTAATCCTTTTATTTCCCTGTTGCCCAAACTTTAGGCCTTTTAATAAATTTTGCATTCACTTTTGAGTAAACTTTTACTTGCCTTTTTTATTTACTCATGCCTCTCCTTCTACCTCCTGAAGCAGAATTACCACTCACAGCCTCGCACAATTTAAAGTCCTTGTTTGGGGTCCTTGGTCTCCAACTTTGATCTCAATGTCCTCAGTCCCCTCTTCTGATCCGAAAAAGTCTTCAATATAACAGGCTCTAGGTCACCTTTTGCTTTGATACCATGTTGAGAAAAGTGGTTAAAGAAAAAAAGAAACTTATGTTTGATGCAAAGACAAATATTTTATTAACAAAGATGACTTTGTGTACATTGCTTTGTATACAACAGCATAACTCTCGAAAGTACAAGAGCCTGTCTTAATCTCTATATAACATACATGCTTTATTTAGTAGTCTAAAATCATTATGACTTATATAGACACCAGGTCTTTGTAGAAATTGAACTTAACATTGCTCATTATTCTATCTAGAAAGGGATGGTCATATAGAATTTGTGTTGTTTGTCAGGAGACAATGAAACATGCCTCTCGGAATTGTAATGTGGCTTCTCTATTCAGTTTTTTAGATCACGGCATAGTAATCTCTGCTCTCTGTTCTATGGAGACCCACTTCGGCGGAAAGGAGCACTTCTTCAGGACAATTGGAGGATCAGAATTCACGGTAGGGAGATTTGGGAAACTGTTTGATTCAAAGATCTCTCCTTATCGTAGATAAAGAAATGTCAGTCACCTCTGAAGAGGGAACTCCTCCAAGTTCAGTTTGGGGTAAGTATAAATGTTCAAGGCTGACATAGCAGCTCAGATCACAGCTCAGATGGACATCATCAAGACAGATCACTTCTCTGGAGTTCGGAGCTGAGGTTGACATATTGGCTCTTCTTGCCTTGTTGAATGAGAAAGCCACTACGAGAAGCATTTAAATATCTGGTGTAATAATTGATCTGTAATCTCTTCATTATCAATGTAATAATTGAGCTGTAATCTCTTCATTATCAATGTAATAATAATGTTGCATAGAAAACAAAGCCATTTCCAACTAACCATTCAAAATTTTGAAACTCATCAAAAGAGGTAAATGAAAAGTATTTATTGATGCAAACGAATTTATGTAGAAAAAATGTACACAGTCATGCTTCTAAAATTCCTTCAAATCATTCAAACATCCCTGACACAAAGCATTGACATCAATAAATATAGACCCAATCTCAGACTTGTTAATATTAACATCTAGATTCTATACTAACCGTCCTCTTCTACGAAAGATTTGAATTGTCGTGTCCCGCCACCTACTCCAAAATAATGTTTTTTAGCAGCCAAGTATACAACACCATTAGGTGGTCGCAAACACTGTCAAAAAAACCAATATCACATATATTGAGTGAGTTAGAGAATCGTCCTCTTTAAAAAATGCATAAACAACCATTGCCACTATTCCACAAGGAAAGCCAACCACAGAAAAACATTTTTGCAATTGAATGGAAGAAAGGAATCTTATAGAAAAATATATCTAAACGTATACTGACCTTTTTAATAATCCCATACAATTTTTGAAAGGAGGAGATGGAATAAACAGTTTCTGCCATCAAAATAATATCATAACCACCTTCAGAAATGTCACTATCCCTGGCCCGCTTACAAGCATGATGTTCAGAATGCCTTCTGGGACACCTCACTTGCTCAATCTGATTGGAACTTTCTGGTATTTCCTGATTAGCAGAACTTGCATCCTGAGAACCAGAACCATCTGGTAGGACATCCTCCTCAAACGAATTTTTCTCAACCTTTCCAGCCAAATCAACCTCGTCTGTGGCTACAACAGAGAGCAAAGTGTGCAGTTCTCCCCAATCTCCAGCATAGAAATGGATATCTGTTGTCAAGGCAGTTGCCTCTGTTGGAATCACTGCATTATCAGTATGACAGGCCTGTTGCCTGCAGGCCCGCTCAAGGTTTAAAGTTACATTTGGTATAGTTAGGCATCTTAAAACTTCAGCATTAAAGTCTTGAAAATGAACAGTTGAAGCACCCTGCATGACATGTAAAATCACAAAATATGTACCAACGGCCAAAGTTTAGAACTACACATGTAAGGAATAACTTTTATAGTAAAACAAATGTCATACCTCCAGGCATGCAAAAATTGCAGGAAGTCCATGCCCACAACCAAGCTGCAAATAAGATCAACCAATAAATTTTACTAATTAGAATGTAAAAAATTACAAATTTCCTATTGTTAAAATGTGCAACTAGGGCCAAATTCCACTTTGGGCAGCTCATTTGATGAAGATGATTATTGGATTGAATTCCTCTGTTCGAGAGGACCAAAATTGAGGTAAAGATCACTAAATTTGGACAAGGAGAAATATGTTTTTGAAGTCAAGCCAAAACATGTGCAATTTGTCAAGGTCAGCTTGGAGTCAAGTTGGACAAATTGACCCTTCTCCAACGCATATAAATAGAAGAGACCTCCATCCTCATTTGGCACATTCATCACACAACATATTCCTCTCTCCTTCATTGATTGGATTGTACAGATTGCAGGGCAGCCTTTCTTCTTCACACATGCAAGTTTTTGAAGGACAGTTTGACTGGGCATTGACTTTATGTTTCAGCGAGATTTGACAAGCGTTGACCGAGCCTTGTTTGACCTCATTTGACAGCAATTTTTGTGGGAGAATTCTGTTTGGGCAGGCCACGTATTCTGGCACAGGTACCGAAATTTTCTGGGCACGTTGACCTGCATTGACTGCAAGCCTGTTTGACCGCAGGGTTGACTTCTGTTTGACCAAGTTTGACCACTCCAAAGTTGATTGTTTTTTGCTGCTGTTTGACTGTCAAGAGAGACTGAGTTTCTCTTTCATTTCACTGAGCTGTTTTGGAAGAGTTTGACCAGACTTTGACTGCTGTTGACTGAGGACAGAATTGCAGATTTGACTGGGCTGTTTTGGACAGTGGTATTGGATCATCAAATTGGCAAGTCAATTTTGACTTTGACATTGTATTATTGTACTCTCTCTCTCTGCTGAACATTTGATATTTATAATAAGAAGAATTGGTCAAGGGTTTTCCCCATCTTGGGGTTTTTCCCTGGCTTGAGCCAAAATCTTGTGTTCTCTTGTTACAGTTACTGTCAATGTGAATTAATGGTTTATGCAATTGCTATTGGAAATTAACTGGAAATTATCATTGGGCTAATAAAAGGACACTGAAGTAATTGTTGCAAGCATAGAACATATCATTGTTATCTAAAATTAACATGGGATCAGAGCCCAGGTGAGGACATGCCCAAACAAGAGACAAAAGCAATCACTAAGATATTTGTTGGACAAAGATTATTGGACAAGTCTCCATGGCCTCTACATCTTACTTCAAGAATGAGGACAAGCTCAATGACAAGTCTGATTATCATGCATGGAAGATGACTTTGGAAGACCATGAAGTTTTGGACTATGTTCAAGGAAAAGTGGTGGAGCCTCCTTCAAATGCACCTGTTGCTGCTAAAACAAAGTATAGAAAAGGTGAGGTCAAAGCTAAGAAAATTATAATTGACTCCATTCAAAAGCATTTGGTTGCCTATATTTCTGATTTGGGAACTTCTAAGGAAATGTATGATAAGTTGATTGGGATGTTCAAAGTGAACAATGCAAGTCAAATTCTCTTTCTCAAGAACAAGTTGAAGGATATCAAGATGGATAAAGGGGAGTCTATCCAATCCTACTTCAAGAGAATAACTCAAATCAAGAATGACCTACTATCTGTTGGAGAAGTTATTGCTGACAAAAACTCACCCTCATTGCTCTTGGAGGTCTTTCAAGACCATGGGATATATTTGTCACCACAATTCTCAACAATGACAGGATACCTGGTTTTGATGAGTTATTGGCTAGATGCACTCAAGAGGAGACAAAAATGATGGAGAGAGATAAATCCTACAATGGAAATAGACCCACTGCTTTCTCTACACATGCGAAGAGGAAGAATGATGCTAGTCCAAGAAAACAGGGTCAAGGACCTAAGAAAGGATTCAAAGGAAGAGGCAAAGGAAGATGCTACAATTGCAATAGGAGGTTCGGCCACTATGCTAGAGAGCAATGTTGCGAACATCGCAATCGGGATTAAATCGGCGAGGGTTTGAAATCAGAAAAAAATCATAAAAGCCAAGATAAAATCGGTAAAAATCGACCAAATATATATATATATATATATATACAAAAAAATTTAAAAAATACAAAACCAAGATTTTTCCCCAAAAAATCACAATTTTTTTTTCGAAAAAATCGGGATTGAATCGCGATTTTTTCAAAATGAAAAAAACGCCAATTTAATCAGTGGATTTAATCGTTTCAGGAAAAAAATCACAATTTTCGCAACACTACTAGAGAGTGTCCTCACGAGAAAAAATCCTCAAAGGTATGACAATAACAACAACAATTTCAAAAGCAATGGCAATCAAAGGAACAACAAGTATAACAACAAAGGAAAGAGGAATGTGTTGAAGAATCAAGGGCATTTAGGTGTAGTGTGATTCTTCTTGACTTGATAAAATTTATGGAGTCCTTTTACTTTTTCTTGTTAGCTTAATCTTCTTCTTCTTATTATTAATGCATGTGTGTGTACTTCATCAAATTGCTACCAAAAACATAAGAACAAGAACACAAGATGTTGGCTCTTTGCCAAGGCCAAAACCTCTTTTCTCTCGAGAGGAAAACCCTTTAGTAAGTTTCTCTTATTGAAGCTTCTTATTGATCAATGCCAAACCCTAGACCCCTGACTAAAATTTCCTCCAAGCACAAGTCAAGTCCTTCCTCCTTTCTGAACTTTGTTCCCCGACACTTAGTATTCCTTCTTCCGACACTTTGTTTCCCGGCACTTCGTCCTTCTTCCGTATTGATATTAGTCTTTGTTAGGTATCTTCTATAAGAGATATTCCTCTTTATTCCTTGGTAGATTCCTTTACATATGAAGAGTACTTTATCCTCACACCAATCGAGCCCCTTTTTGAGATGTAGATGCAAGTCTGATATGATAGCAATGTATCACTGTTTCTTCACACACGTGAGGGGATTCCTTCAAGATTCTTGTGTGGAGGTCCTCTTTTCTTCTTCGCTTGAGTGTGCTTCCTTTTCCCTTGATTGAGAGGCCTTATAGGCCTACTTTTCCAGCCCAACCAATGATATATGTGTGACTATGATGGAGGGCTACTAAGACAGCAAAGATACCATGTTTATCTTCGCACGTGTGACTGCAACTTGCCCTAGAAACAGTCCTCTTGAGCTCGGTTGTATACCCTTCTTCTTCGCTGCACTTGGAGACCCTTTCTTCGTCCTTCTTTACCCTTTTCTCGGCTTCCTACCTTTGTTGATTTCAGAAGTGATTGCTTGATATTGTAATGGAGTGGGCAACCTCTATATATAGAGGACCGACTAGAACACTGCAGGTCGACTTGACAATTATAATTCGAATTGCTTCTTTTGTAGGTGTCATTGCATGGAGGAAACTTCCTGTCTTTTCTTGGAGGTATTCTCTTGACTCTATTACATAAACATACATGATGTAACATGCCCTTAAGGCCTTCAACATATTCTTTTGACTCCTTGACTCACCTATGGCACACTTAACATGTGCTAGACCTATTTCAAGGAGCAAGAAACTCATTGACATATATTATAAAAATAATATTTCTTTTCTTGAATAAGTACAAATATCAAAAGCACATTTATGAAGACCGAACCTAGTTACATTTCCTTCAACACTCCTTCTTAACTAGGGAGATATTCATACAACATTACAAGGTGTTTGGCTATGTTTCAATCTTGCAGAATTCACATAAGAGAAATCGGATTGGCAATCCATCTGTTATAGCATCATAATAACCAACATTGTTTCCACAGCAAAGCCTTGACTGCCAGCTCTATCTCTCAATAGATCAGAGCACAATGTTGTCGATACCAATGACTTATAGACACCTTAGTCATTGTCTCTCAAAGTACATACCCACCTAGGTGTTCACTAAGTATGACCTTCTAGGACTATTCTTATCTTGGGTTCCCAACCCTCAAAGAATATTGGTCCTCTTGCCTACTCTTGTCTTGGATTCCCTACACATCCTCAAAGAGTATCGGATGCCAGATGATTACCCAATCCTCCCATTCTTTCTTCCCAAGTGAGACAAGAATGTTGTGTCTATCTCTTCCCCTCAATTGAGGAAGACACTCCCAAGTATCCTCTGACAAGGTACTTGCCCAAGTTCCTTTGTAATTGGGAACTTGTTATAACTCCCTCTTAGTTAGGGACTTGTTCATTCATCAACAACTCCTTCTTCGTGGGTCTTCCAGCTGCTTAATCTCCTTTCTTCCTTTGATGTCATGAAGTCTTTATTCGAACTTCTTCTTGGTAGGGCACCATCCATCGATCACTTTCCTTCTTGGTTTGTCATGTCATTGCTTCCTTCGTGGAAAGTGGCCTTCTTGTCATATATCAGGTTCTCTTGTCATTTGGTTATTCCTTGTCATCTTGTCTATGCTTCGAACTACTCTTCACATGGATGCTTCTTTGTACTTGCTTGTTCCCATGCTTTGATCTAGTAGCCCTTCATGACTTCTTGATATTGCTTCAACATTAAATGGTACTTTTATTGGATGGCTTCTTCATCATGACATCTTCGTAGAGTAGAATTAGTTATCTGCACCTTTCATATCTCCAAGGCCTTCATAGGTGTCAAGGGTCCTTTGATCTTTTCCTTTCTTAGTCAGAGTTGTCCTACCTTCTTTCGGGAGATGTCTTCAATGGATTTTTGTCAGATAGTGATTCTTTGTGATCATGGTGTTCTTCACATGCTTGATCTCTTTCTTCATTTGCTTCTTCTTGGATAGATAGGTCAACAACCTTCTGCTCCGTGTGAGAGCACTTCTTCATTGCTTGCTTCTAGTGCTAGTCAGCAGTTGTCTGCTTCACTAGCTTCTTAGTCAGCAATCTTATACTCCTTATATGAGTATTTCCTTTTGTTGACCTTCATTGCATTGTAGTACATGCCTTCGAGCATGTCATTGGTGAAAGAGATTCTTTCCTACTTGATCATGTTATAGAACTATTCCCATGACTCAATAATATACATATGATAACATGACTAAACTTTGATGCATACATACCTCATCTTGATTCTCCTTTGATCATCTTAGCTTCATTTGGTTGTCCTTGGTGTGGCCCTTCTTGCTTCATCTTAGCTTGCATGCATATCATCCTTTTCTTGAATTCCATGGATGGGATTCCCATTGAGACATTTGCTTTTGTTTATGAATCTTCTTTTGAAGATTCCATCATAGGAACTTAAAGACCCTTAACCTGCAAATGTTTCTTTCCTTTTGATGATGTAGGTCTTCTAAGATTCTTAATCATGATCAATTTTCGTTTGTGGTGGATAAGGTCCTATACTAGGTATGCTCCTACATGAATATCTTGAGCTATATCTACCATGCTCCTATATTCTAGAAGATATTTCTAACCATGCATTTTGTTCTATTTATAAATGCTCCTTCTACATGAGTATTTCGAACTCTATGTACATCATGCTTCTAGATTCTAGAAGATGTTTCTAGCCATGCAATTTTATTCTATTCCTACATGCTCCTATACTACTCAAAACTTTGAAAGAAGACTTTAAGTAAAGAAGTAGACTTAGTCATAGTAGAGATCCGGAGGATCTTCCTTCTTTTGCTTCTTGTCTTCTTCTTTCATTTCTTGAGTCACATGAGCTTCTTCCCTTTTTCTTTTGTTGTTGTTGTCCTTCTTTAGTTTAGGACAATTCCTTTTGTAGTGTCCATATTCTTGGCATCCATAGCATTGGATTTTGGACATATCTTTGTTGTTTGTTCTTCGTGGACCAAATTTGCCAAATTTTCCCTTTCTCTTGGCCATGGTAGCAAATGCTTTCTCCTTTGATCCCACATCTTCCTTTGCTTTAAGTCTTGTTTCCTTTATCTTGCATAGAGACCACATTTCACTTAGTGGGGTGGCTTCCTTCTTTGCATATATGCTTGATGTGAAGTTGCCCCAATCCTCAGGTAGAGCATTGAGTACTACAGTTGTCATTTCTCTGTCAGACATGACTTCCCCTAGCTCTTGAAGTTGATCCCTCATCTCAGAGATCTTCATGAAGTAGGGAGCTATTCCTTCCTTTGATATCTTCATCTTGTACAACTCATTTCGAAGAGATATCACTTCTCTAGTTGTGCTTACTGAGAATAGCTCTACTAGTTTATCATAGATTTCTTTTGATGTTTCAAGTTTGGAGACATAAGGAATGAGAGAGTCTTTGATGGATTCTATTAGAATCCTTTAAGCTCTTGTCTCATCCTTATTATACTTGGCTAAGGCTTGAGTTTGTTCCTTAGCAGGATTAGTAACAATCCCTTTCATGTGTTCTAGGAGTTCATTCTCCTTGAGAAGTAAATCAATCCTCTTCTTCCATGCAAGAAAGTTATTGGTACCTACCAATTTATTGTTTTCCTTGCAAAAAGACATTGATGTATATTCAGAAGGGGACATATACTTACTTGATAGATTTTGAGATGTAGTAGACTTGCTTTCTCCTTGAAGACTTGATGACTTGCCTTTCTTAGATCTTGATGTTCTTAAAGTTACTTTCTCCAAGTGGACTTGCTTGATGATGAGAGTTGCTTGATGACTTGTAGCTTAATGTAGGTCCTGCTTTGATTTGTTCTTCTTGTAGGTACCTTTGTGTAAGGCTCTTATTCTTGCTTTGTAGTCTTCCCTTATGAATGATAAATGGTAGACCTTCTTGTCCTTGAAGTGATTGAGACTTCTTGGCTATATGCTTCAACTTTTGTAGATGTCCTTCCTTGGTTAGTGTTCTTGAGATACCCTTTCCTTGATGTGTCACCTTAGCTCTGATACCATGTTGAAGAATAAAGGGCAATTAGGTGTAGTGTGATTCTTCTTGATTTGATAACAATTTGTGGGGTCTTTTTACTTTTTCTTGTTAGCTTAATCTTCTTCTTATTCTTATTATTAATGCATGTGTGTGTACTTCATCAAACTGCTACCAAAAACATAAGAACAAGAACACAAGATGTTGATTCTCTGTCAAGGCCAAAACCTCTCTTCTCTTGAGAGGAAAACCCTTTAGTAAGTTTCTCCTATTGAAACTTCTTATTAATCAATGCCAAACCCTAGACCCCTTACTAGAATTTCCTCCAAGCACAAGTCAAGTCCTTCCTTCTTTCTGCACTTTGTTCCTCAGCATTTAATCTTCCTTCTTCTGGCACTTTGCTTCTTGGCACTTCGTCCTTCTTCCAGCAACTGATATTATCATATTAGTCTTTGTTAGGTATCTTCTATAAGAGATATTCCTCTTTATTCCTTGGTAGATTCCTTTACATATGAAGAGTACTTTATCCTTCCTCCAACCGAGCCCCTTCTTGAGATGTAGATGCAGGTCTGATATGACAACAGTGTATCACTGTTTCTTCGCATGTGTGAGGGGATTCCTTCAAGATTCTTGTGTGGAGGTCCTCTTTTCTTCTTCGCTTGAGCATGCTTCCTTTTCGCTTGAGTGAGAGGCCCTATAGGCCTACTTTTCCAGCCCAACCAATAAGATATGTGTGATTGTGATGGAGGGTTGCTAAGACAGTAGAGATACCCTCTTTATCTTCGCACGTGTGACTGCAACTTGCCCTAGAAACAGTGCTCTTGAGCTCGGTTGTGTACCCTTCTACTTCGCTGCACTTGGAGACCCTTTCTTCGTCTCTCTTTACCCTTTTCTCGAGTTCCTACCTTCGCTGATTTCAGAGGTGATTGCTTGACATTGTAATGGAGTGGACAACCTCTATATATAGAGGATTGTCCCTCCTTCTAGGCCGACTTGTGTTAGTTTTTGGTAGCATCGGATGTGCTCTAGCCATAAAAATTGGTGGAGAGGCTAAATCACATGAGTTCTAAAGAACCCAGAAACCATTTGGTGAAATTCCACCCGGATTGTATTTTATTAAAATAATTAATATTTTTAATGGGGTTCCTAAGTCTAAACTTAGGAAAATTAAAGTATTAATGGGTATTAATCAAAATATGGCTGAGAATGTTCTAAAAAGCGGATCAAGTCAAGTTTTAATCTTAGTCGTTGATTAGAGACTTAATCTCGATTGTTGAAGTCTCAACAAGAAAAGTATAAGGAGGCTTAGGGTTCATTTGAAAACACATAGAGGGTTGATCAATCAGTTCGATATTCCTAGGGCAGGGTTGGCTAAGGAATTCGAACAAGTGATCAAGCAGTGAGGATCAGAGGCAGTACTAGAAGGAAGTGATTTCCTGTTCCAGTGAATATACTTCAGAGAAGACAGTGAAGGATCAGAGAGGCAGCGCAATGCCAAGGAGGGACAGCGCAGCAACTAGAGGAGGTTGACGCAGAACTGTTGGGGGATAGCAGAGATCAGTGTCAGGAATCACTATGGGTGATTGACAGATGAAATCTCGATTTCTCAACAACAGACACAGCAGCAGCAAGGGTGACGCAGTCAGAGGGAGTCTCCACTCAGAAGCCACGCAATGACTATGTAGGCTCACGCAGAGACTACGCAGTGAGTCATCCAGGAGCTAGGGCCAGTGCAAAATCTCCATATTCAATGTGAGAAAATTCTCACTATTTTTCTATCAGTTATCTTCTCTGAGTGGATTTCCATTTCTCTGGGGCATCTAGATTGTATTCAAAAAATTATTGCCAATAATAGAAACCCTTAGATCTGTTGCACCGGTTTTCCCGCATTGGGTTTTTCTGGGGACTATTGTCCAAAAACAAGTGTCAATGTGATTGTTCATGTGCTGGTATTTCTCTTGCTTTTCTCAGTTCATAATTTGTGAAGACTGCATCTGAATTTATTTTGATATTTACAAAAGCGTTGGTAAATAACTTATTATTGTAAATAAGTAGGAGAAATAAATCAATTACTGCAGCATAATTTTTTCACAACTTGAAGGCCAACTAAAAGATTGCAAGCCGACTTGACAATTATAAATCGAATTGCTTCTTTTTTAGGTGTCGTTCCATGGAGGAGACCTGTTGACTTTGCTTGGAGGTATTCTCTTTACTCTAATACATAAACATACATGAAGTAACATGCCCTTGAGGACTTCAACATTTTCTTTTGACTCCTTGACTCACCTATAGCACTTAACACATGCTATACCTATTTCAATGAGCAAGAAGCTCATTGACATATATTATAAAAATAATATTTCTTTTCTTGAATAAGTACAAATATCAAAAGTACATTTATGAAGACCAAACCTAGTTACATTTCCTTCAACAAAATGCTCCTGCTGCTCAAGAAGGGAATAGTTGACCTCCCAAGAGGACACGAAATGCCAGGTATGATGAAAGTAATGTTGTAGAAAAACAAGATGAGTTCTACCTTATTTTTGCCTTTTCTACTGCCTCTCCTCTAAATACTTTGGATCATTGGTTAATTGATAGTGGAGCCTCAAGGAATTTCACTGGATACAAAGAGGCCCTCTCAAATTTAGTTGAGAAGAAAAGTAATCTAAAAATTATACTTGGAGATAATGCCACATACCCTGTGACAGGGATAGGAACTGTCACTATTCGCTTGAATTATGGTTTAACCATACATCTTTAGGAAGTGTTGTATGTCCCTGATTTGAAGAACTTGGTGTCTATTTCTGTGATGGAAAACA
This sequence comes from Pinus tabuliformis, assembly GCA_031772625.1. Classification (NCBI taxonomy): domain Eukaryota; kingdom Viridiplantae; phylum Streptophyta; class Pinopsida; order Pinales; family Pinaceae; genus Pinus; species Pinus tabuliformis. The sequence goes on from CM062817.1 coordinate 501,856,031, forward strand.
AAGGCTTCAAGGTAGCATTCCTTGATGGAAAGGTACATATTTGGAATAGAAACCCTAAAGATGCTTTCACTCTTGGATTTAGGGTTGATGGTCTCTATCAAGTTGGTGGAAGTCCTTTGGGAGCTTTGGCAAGGGGTACTTCTCTTCAATGTGAATTATGGCACTGGAGATTTCCCCACTTACATTACAAAGCCTTACCCCAGATGGTCATAGGGATGCCCGACTTTCATATGAATCATGAAGGAGTCTGTCAAGGTTGTGCAGCTGGGAAACATACAAAGGGACCATTCCCTTCTAGTGAAAGCAAGACAATTGATATTCTTCAATTGGTCCATTTTGACCTGTCTGGTGCTTTGCCCATAACTTCATTAGGAGGATACACATATTATGCAATCTTTGTGGATGACTTCTCACACAAAACATGGATTTATTTCTTGAAGAAGAAGGATGAAGTGTTCAAATGGTTTCGTTCTTTCAAAGCATTGGTGGAAAATCAAATAGGGAAGAAGATCAAGACGTTAAGGACTGACAATGGAATCGAATATGAATCCAATGAATTCAATGACTTTTGCAGAGATGCTGGCATTAAGAGGGAGACAATTGTTCCATACACTCCAGACCATAATGGTGTTGTTGAAAGAAAGAATTGAACTATCATGGAAGCCACTCGTGCCATGATCTATGATCAAGGTCTTCTGAAATTCTTGTGGGAAGAAGCTGCCAACACTGTTGTATATGTTCTAAATAAGAGCCCTCATAAAGCCTTGGATTTCAAGACACCCGAGGAAGTCTTCACTGGTAAGAAACCTAATGTTTCTCATTTTAGAATCTTTGGTTGTCCTATGTATTTTCATGTGCCTAAAGAGAAAAGGAATAAGTTGGAAGCTTCTGGGAAGAAAGGTATATTCGTTGGATACAGTGAAAATTCAAAGGCATATATATGTAATTGGTCAAAGAGATGTAGAAGTAAGTAGAGATGTTACCTTTGATGAAGACTTTGCCCTCCAGAAAGCTAGAGACCTCCCCATCTCAAGGAAGGACGATGATGATGCTGCCAAAAAACTGTGAAAATTTCTGAATCTAACACATCAGAAATCTCTACTGCTATTTCTGGTTTATTATCTCCTACTTGTTCTTTACATTAACAAGTTATTTAATCATATAAACATCGAAATAAACACAATATAGGCCTTCACAAATATACAGATCAAAAACTGAAATAAACTGAGACAACACAAAGGACACCGTTATTTTTGGACAATCGTCCCTGGAAAAACCCAATGCGGGAAAACCGGTGCAGTAGATATGAGGGTTTTATTATTATGCAGTTTTCTGAATACAACTAGGGTACCAGAAATGGCTCACCCAACAGAGAATGCCCTCGGCAGTAGTACCTCTCCTCAGAGAGATATTCTAGCTAATCAGCAACCGGATGAATAGCCCCACAGTGACTTTGAATGCTCCCTTAGCTGGACAGTGAAAGTTTCTCCAAACTACCCTCAGGAACTGCGTCACCCTTCTACAGCTCTACTTCAGCTAACCAGGTCTTAGTTTGCCCCAAGAAAATTCCTCAACGCAGCCTCTTCAGCCCAGCATCAGCTCTGCGGCTTTTGCGTCAACCTCTTGGCCCACTGCGTCATTTGCGCTAGCCTCCTCAACCTCTGCGTCAGTCCTGGTTGCCTCTACGTCAGCCTTTCTAGCCTCTATGTTGTCTCTTTAACACTCTCTCTGCCTCTCTGCTATGTATTCTCAGCCTTTTGTCGAACTGCCCCTCGCTACAACATATCACTGGTTCGATATCCTCAGCAAACCAATCCCCAGAAAATCGCACTGATTGATCTCTCTTGGTGTCTTGGTGTATCTCCAACTGACCCTCAAGCCTCTTCTTATACTTTTCCTGTTGACGATTCAACGGTCGAGATTAAGTCCCTAATCAACAGCTATGATTAGATCTGGCTTGATCCTCGTTATTTAGAACTTTCTCACCCATATTATACTAATACACATTAATATTTTAGTTTTCCTAAATTTAGACTTAGGGTCTCATTAAAAATATTGATTATTTTAATATCTCTCCATCTAAGTGGAATTTCCCCAAACGATTTCTGGGCCTTGGATATCTCATGTGCCTTAGCCTCTCCACCAATTTTCATGGCTAGAGCACATCCAATGCTACCAAAAATCAACACTCCCTCTTAGCAAGGAATGTGCTCTAGTAATGCTTCACCACAGAAACATCACACTGATCTTCCACATCGATACCTGTGTTGATGCTTGGCCTGCTGCCTCACACCCTCTGTACTGTTGCTTCTTGTACTGCTGCCCATGACACTGCCACTACCACTGCTACATTTGTATTGCAGCTCCCTCTCAGCATGTTGCATCATGCTGCCCATAGCATTGCCACTGCTAACAGTTGCACTGCAACTCAGTTACTCAGAAGTAGGTAATTGACTTCCCCCAAGTAATGACATCTCGATCAGTCTGGAAGCCTCGTGATGCTGAAGTTACCTCTGCTGCTATCCTGTGCTCCCTCTCCTGCCACTGCGCTGCTGCAAACACCTCTGTGCCTCTCGCACTGCTGCAACCTTCACTGCGCTACCTCAGATTTCTGCACTCTAGCCCTTCCTTGTTGCTCCACCCAACATCTGTCATCATGCTACTGTCGTTAAGGGCTCCCATAGCCGGATGTGATCCAAGAGTTTGGGTACCTCAAGGATCTTGACCCTAGCATATAGTCCTCCTGACTACAACTCAATGTCTCCCCACCTCTTCTCCAGAGGTGCATGAGCACTCATGGCACAATCGTCATCAGTCTCGACCTCTTTCTCCGCCTTAGCTGGCGCTGCCTTTGAATCGGAAGCTTCTCCCTTGCCTTTCTTCCTGGGACATTGGGATGCATAATGACCCAGCTCCCCATAATTGAAGTACTTGACCTTGGAGATATCCTTCTTCTTCCTCTTCCCTTGTTGTCCCGCAAGTGCTAGAGTTGCATCATCCTCCTCTTTCTTGACTCGAACTCCCTTACCACTACCCCGCCTTGGTCATCCTCCTGATCTCTTCCTGTCGAAGAGCTGCCCTTATCTCCTCCCAATCGGGAAGAGTAGCCTTGCCCAAAATACTTTGGACAAATGTCTCCCACTCCTCGAAGACTACATTCAAGGCAGTGCTAACCATAAACTCTAGATCCGGTGTAGACCCCATGGAAGTAAGCTGGTCACGAATCTCCTGAAACCTGAGAACGAATGGATCTATTTGCTCTCCCTTACACATCTGATATGACCTCAGTTGATTCTCCAATAGCATCTTCCGCTGCACGGAAGAACCCTGGTATAAGGTGGTTAGGGTGTCCGACATCTCCTTTGTTGTGTTCTTCCCAGCAATATGTGGTATGACATGATCTTTGACCCCGTCCAGGATCATGCACTTTGCCCTCACCATCGCCTCCTCATACTTCTCATTCTCAGCTGGGTCAACTGGGATAGCCACTAATTTCAAGGCAAAGTCCTTGATGCGATGTCGATCCAGGACAATCAAGATCCTGGCCTTCCAGATGACAAAGTTGGAAGCCCCGTCCAACCTGTCCTGATCCCTCAATCCGTTCACTGCCATTTCAGCTCTTCTTCTGGACTCCCTCTGAGTCTCGACTCCGCTCCTAGAAGTCTCCCTCTGAGTCCTGATTTACCTCCTGGAAATCCTATGGCCAACTGTCGAACCGCTCCTCTCCAATCCTCCTTGCAACTGCAACTCGGATCTGGATTCCTTGGCTTGAAATCTGTTGAGGTAGTGATTCCCTCTACCTTGGTTCCATCTCCTTAGACATTGTTCTGTATCGACAGAAACAGCATCCCACCAGCTCCTAAAATCACAATCTGCACAGCTCCCTTAGCCCTGGCAACTGAAGAATCTAAGCCCTTCAGGCTTTGCGCAATCACGGCTTAGGCTAGATCAGCTCCCTGGCCAACTGCGTCAATCCTACCTGGCTGAGAAGGATGACGTGGCTATGCATGAGCCTGTTTGCCTCTTTCTGCCTCTGCATTGGCCCTTCCCTTGGCTCGAAATGTTGACGCAGGCTCTACGTGAGCCTCTGCGTCACTCTTCTTTTGTCGCTTCAGCTTTGGAACAGCGCTGTCTCTCGGGACAGCTGCTTCTGCTGCAAATTTTTCAGATTTCTTCTGTTAGTGTCTTCAGTCCTCCTGTGATCTACAATCGCTCTGATACCATGTGAAAATTTTTGAATCTAACACATCAAAAATCCCTACTGTTATTTCTGGTTTATTATCTCCTACTTGTTCTTTACATTAACAAGTTATTTAATCATATAACCATCGAAATAAACACAATAGTAGCCTTCACAAATATACAGATTAGCAACTAAAATAAACTGAGACAACACAAGGGACACCGTTATCTTTGGACAATTATCCCTGGAAAAACCCATTGCGGGAAAACCAGTGCAACGGATATGAGGGTTTTATTATTATGTTGTTCTCTGAATACAACTAGGGTTACAGAAATGGCTCACCCAACAGAGAATACCCTTGGTAGTAGTACCTCTCTTCAGAGACAGATATTCCACTAATCAGCAACCAGATGAATAGCCCCACAGTGACTTCGACTACTCCCTTAGCTAGACAGCGAAAGTTGCTCCAAACTACCCTCAGGAACTGCATCACCCTCCAAGGACTGCGTCACCCTTTTACGGCTCTGCGTCAGCTAACTAGCTCTCAGTCTGCCCCACGAAAATTCCTCAGTGTAGCCTCTTCAGCCCAGCGTCAGCACTGCAGCCCTCTTTGTTGCCTACGTCAGCCTCTGCAACTTCTACATCAGCGTCTTGGCCCTCTGTGTCCTCTGCGCTAGCCTCCTCACCCTCTGCGCCAGTCCTGGCTGCCTCTACGTCAGCCTTCGTAGCCTATGCGCTGTCTGTCTGGCACTCTCTTTGCCTCTCTGTTATGTATTCTCGGCGTTTTGCCGAACTGCCCCTCGCTGCAACAAATAACTAGTTCGATTTCCTCAACAAACCTCGCCCTAGAAAATCGAACTGACTGATCTCTCTTGCTGTCTTGGTGTATCTCCAACTGACCCTCTTCTTATACTTTTCCTGTTGACGATTCAATGGCCGAGATTAAGTCCCTAATCAACAGCTAAGATTAGATCTGGCTTGATCCTCGTTATTTAGAACTTTCTCACCCATATTATATTAATACACACTAATATTTTAATTTTCCTAAGTTTAGACCTATGTTGCAGGAAACGTGGGGCAGAAGGGTGTTTCCGTACGGAAACGGGTACGAAACACTGAAACGCGTTTGGTACGGCCCTGAAACGCGTTTCAGGCCATACTGCCACGTTTCACGAAACTGAAACGTGGCCAGTACGGCCTGAAACGCGTTTCAGGGCCGTATGACCCACGTTTTAGCATTTACTTGTATTTTATTTTATTTTATTTGTTTTCTAATCTATTCTTACGTTAGCCTAGTGACTTCTAGCTGCTTCCAGATGCCTGTCTAAAGTTATAAAAGTGAACTTTTTCCCTCGTTTTGATATGTAGTTCATGGTAATGTTAAATTCTTAAAGTAAAAGTGATATTCTCCTTTATTTTTCATTTTCATCCTTTTACTTAGATTTTTAACATTACCATGAAATGACTCAGGATGTTTGAGAGTGGTTTCGCCCTCATTGGATTTCATATGGAGAAAGTAGAATTTTAGATCTCACTCAAAATCCAGCAGACTTATCTGTTTTTCAGGATTTCAGGATTAGGGGGATTGCAATGTTTCCATTGGATTTTATCATGTACTAGGGTATGGAACTTGTATTTAATCAAGAGAACCAAGCCCTCTATGCGGGGGAGACTCCCAATAATCAAGAGAATGTAGGGTACTAGGGTATGAAACTTGTATTTAATCAAGAGCATTAAGGTTGTTCGACTACGTAGGAGGAGACTCCCAATCAAGCACGAGACAAGAAATTAGAAATTTCTCGTGGCTGATTTTGGATATTTCTATTTTCATTATGTGATTATTCATGAGTAAATGTGATGCAAATTTAGATACTTATAGTTTATGCATTGACAATTGACAGTTTTATCATAATGTAATAAATTAGAATGTATCATATATGCTTTATGATTGCACATATTTCTTAAATGTCCTAATATATATATATATATATATATATATATATCGCGTTTCCCCGTTTCCAAAATTTGGGGAGGTCGCGTTTCGTATCGCTTCCCGTTTCAGAAACTCGTACCCGTTTCCCCGTTTCGTGCAACCTTGGTTTAGACCAATGTTTTAAAACTCCGACTCCGACTCGGAAACAGTTGAGGGTCGACTGTGACGCCTACTCCGACTCGGAAACAGCCAAGGGTCGACTCTAACTCGGAAACAGCCGAGGGTCGACTCCGACTCGATATCGACTCGGCCGATTTGATTTCAATGATTCGATCGTTGTAAAAAATACATTAAATATTTATTATTTTATAAAAAACATAATTTTAAAGATTTTCATTCATGTTTCCAAACACAAAGCTTTAGAATATAGAGAGAAGACAACATATGATCAAAGTAGACTCATGAATATATCCATTATATCAAAATGGCACCCAATGCACTGTCTAATACAAAGTTCATACTTAGCCACCAATGCCAGGATTCTTTCTGCCTCAGCCTAAGGACAATCACTAGACTACAACAACAATAATACCAATTCTCTGCCCCTAATGAAGTCTCAAAACCCTTGATTTAATTCTGGTCAAGCTCCAGAACAATCAGAAGTAGATATGTATTTATTATTCCATTGCCATAACGTTTCCCTTTTTAAAAATATTGTATGGCTCAATGCATTGTTTCAGTTTTCTAATTCATGCCACTAGGATAACCATACTTTAGCCTTGTAATTTTCAAAACTTTCTCACAGTGATAGATTACTTTAGGGCTATAAATATGCAAAAAGATATGTAGGAGGCGGAACAACTTTTGACAAATTTGCTTCAGGATTTTTGTCAAAGAGTCGAGTCAGCCAAGTTGTTACCGAGCTGACCGAGTCATTACCGAGTCCGCCGAGTTGTTACCGAGCCGACCGAGTCAATGACTGGCTTGGTAACAACCCGGCCAACCGTTCCATTTCAGCCATCAAGTCGACTCGACCAGGTATTGGCTCGGTCTGACTCAGCCGAGTCAGAGTCGACTCGGTTGTTTTTTAAAACAATGGTTTAGACTTAGGGTCTCATTAAAAATATTAATTATTTTAATATCTCTCCATCCGGGTGGAATTTCCCCAAACAATTTCTGGGTCTTGGATATCTCATGTGCCTTAGCCTCTCCACCAATTTTCATGGCTAGAGCACATCTGATGCTACCAAAAATCAACAAAAACAAGAAGAAACTCTGATGGATGAGCATATGCCTAATATTGATGGCCCAATGGATCCTCTTGATCTGCCTCCTAGTGATCCCTCTACCTCAAGGAAAAGACCACTATGGCTCAAAGATACACTTCAAGGTGATGAAAAGCACACTGCTCCAAGAGGGACATTTCGGGAAAGTAAGAAGCCTAACAAGTATCAAGGGTACTTGGCTGCCATGGGTACTATTATTCAAGCTAAACCTTGCACGTTCGAAGTTGTAAAAAAAAAGGTACAGAAAGATGCGATGAGTGAGGAGTATGAGTCAATCATGAAAAATGATGTCTGGGAAGTGGTGCCTAGACCTAAGGACAAGTCTGTGGTCACTTCTAAATGGATCTACAAGATAAAACATGGAGCTGATGGAAGTGTTGAAAAGTATAAGGCAAGGTTCGTAGCTCGTGGCTTCTCTCAAAAGGAAGGAGTGGACTATGATGAAATATTTGCACTGATTGCTCAATCTAACACTATCCGATCTATAATTGCTCTTGCTGCCAATCAATGAAGGAGCCTACATCAAATGGACGTCAAGACTACCTTCTTGCATGGTTCAAGTTGAATTTCCACGATCTTGGGTCTATGATAGAATCTTAAAATCTCTGACACTACCAAACCAAGAATCTCAACGATACTACTTCGCACAGTGGAATATAAACAACAACAAATCACACATGCACAGAATATAGACAACTTTTTACAGTTTTCAACCTAATCTTCGTTATATAATACAACAGTCTAGGGCTCTCATACCAGGGATAATGGCCCTCATACATCCACTAGTACAAGATACAAAACAAGATACTTTGAAGTTTGACCATCTGGCTATAGCATGCTCTCTCAGCTCCTCTCGGTCGTACCATATACCTGCACGGTCCTTCGACTCCCGATCTGTAGCTTTTGCCTCTATCAATGCTCCAAGTCCATCTGGCCACTGAACCTCAACTGTCAATCTACTCTCTAGTTGTGCCTTAGTCTGTCAAGGCCACAACATATTGAGACTCCTGTCGAGTTGTTCACAGCTCCACTTGTGAACAACTCTCGATCTGCCCACTACTGCTCCTCAGCTACTCAGGGACTTCGGCCCACTATGGTCTTCCTGCGCTGCACCAATGAAGACCAACATAGGGCACGGAGGTCTGCCACCTATCACTGCAAGATGTCCATCTCCCACAATGAACACGAACTAGGAGGACTGCCCATCATTTGCTGTAGAAGTCCTTCTCCACACACACGTCTCGGGCTCCACAAACTCCTCCTGGTTGATCAGACCCTTGAGCTCAAAAATTGCCTCTCTCGCAACTACCTTTGTCCATCAAGGTGTTGCTCATCGGGCTCTAAATTGGATACTATCATGTTGCCCTCCAGCAGACCATAAGTGTCCAATCACGTCCACACATGATCCACTCTCACGCTGCCCTTCAACAGTCCACAAGTGATCAAGTCCACGTTGTAGCATCTGCACCTAGCTAGGGCATCCCCACACCTAGGAGACCCTTACACATAGCTACCCACAGACTTCTCCACATCTGCCCTTTGCTCTACAATAGAGGAGCTATTGCACAAATCTAGGCTCCAAACTTCACTATGAAACTACCGACTAGTTGGGGCTTCTAACATGCCACGTCAGCCCTACCTCCTTGGCTTCCACAGGCTGCAACAACTCTCTCCACACTAGGACACCTACATCACTCCATAACGAGATCTGCTCCTAGTTGGAGTTCCTTCAAGCCCAAGGAAACTCCAACAAATGGCTCCCAACAATCTGCAATGTAGACTGATCCAAATTGATCCAAGAACGTGGATCCAATGCACATTCCCACATTGCTGCAATATTGTTGTATTGTTGTCCTGGTTAGGGCAAGTGCATGCTGCAACTTCCCTTCATAAACTGACTTGACAGCCCTCTCTTTGTTGTGGCCTAGGCCAGGAGGTACACCTTCTTTGTGGGTTGTTGTTTTGGGCAATTGGCAGCCCTTAACAACCCAACTTTAGGCTTGTTTTGGGAGGCTAGGCCTACGGCCTACCTCAACTGGTTGCAACTCTCCTACATCCCACCAAAATAGCCCTAAAACAGTCCACAATACTCCCAACAATCTCGGCCTTCCTACAAGGGACCTCGGTCGCTCTACCAGCAACTCGAACCCCCAAAACAGCAAGCTCGAAGCCTTAAGACAGTCCCTCCCTCCATTTCTTTCCCTCTACCAGCAACTCGAACCCCCAAAACAGCAAGCTCGAAGCCTTAAGACAGTCCCTCCCTCCATTTCTTTCCTTCCTCCTTATTGTTGCGGCTAGGGCACAAGAGAATCCTCCTCCAACGAGTCTTCCTTTTGAGAATGCGTTGCACAAAATGGATACCTTAATGCCTCTACATCACCCTCTATTTATACATAAATGAGGGGCTCCTTCCAACGTCACTCTAGGGTTGTCCAACTTGTCAAGAGGCTTATTTAACCCAAGCTGACCTTGACACATATGGTGTAAACCCACTCATGACCTTCAAAAATTCATAACTCCGTAACAACAACTCGGAATCGGATGATTTTCGTTGCGTTAGAATCATCTCGCTGAGAGCTATCATCCTCATCCACCACATGTCGAAAACTTGCCACGATTTTGGCCCAAACATCTATGGGTGAAAAACCCCAGGCTTGGGTTCTAAAAGCCCACAAGCCTACTTGTGGCGCTTTGACCTCCAACCCTCAAACACTAGGGCTTGGAGTGTTGAGAATTCAATAGGACAATGAATATGTTAAATCTCTTAATTTGATACCTGTTTGTGTTACCTTTTACTTATTAGCTTTGTTCGTTATTATTCCAATGTGAAATACATCAAACAGCTACCAAAACAGTAAGAACAGTGACACAGTATATAGGCTGCAAGCCAGGGCCACAACCCCTCCTCCTAAGGGGAAAACCCGTAAATCTCTTCTTATCTTTCAAATCTTTGACTTGACGAATACCATGACCTAGACTTGAACAAATACCCTCCAAGATCAAGTCTTCCACGACCTCCTGCTGCAATATCTTCAACCTCCCAGTAGATCCGAAATTTTGCTGCCCAGCAACTGCTGCAATTGTTGTTGCTTCTCTAGGAGACTTCGATCTCCCTCTAATAGCCTTCCTCTTGACTTCGCTTGCCTTGACTTGAGTCCTAGGGCTAGTAAGATGCCCTAAGAGACCTTCGCTTGCCTTCCCTTCTCTTTTGCTTCCAAAATCGAACCCCAGAAGATCCAGCGCAGAAACCCTAACTTTGATCTTCCCAGAAGAATAGATAAGGCCCATAAACACTTCGACTTCTTCGCACTTCCTTCTTCGACTTCTCCTTCTTCGCATAAGAGATGAGAGAGTGAGTGATCCAAATGAAGAACGAGTTTTCCTTATATATAGGCTTCCTCAAGGGTGGACGTGGCTCTTAATGTAGGCCGACTTGATCTTGGAGGTATTTCGACACTTTCAAGACAAAATAATTTTTTCTTTACAATTCACAATGTGCCCATAGGGTCTTCCATATATGATAATGACTCTTCTACCTAGGACAAATCCTAGAAGCACTCAATGGGTGCTTGACCTATAAAGTTAAAAGCACTTGAGCATGAAACCCATGCTCCAATAATAATAATTTCTTTTCCATTTTATATTTATAAGAATACATTTCATACTTATGAAGATCGAGCCTAGTTACACATTTTTCAACATGGAGTACCTCCCAAGCTACACAAAAATCAACAGCTCACTTAAGGAGGAAGTCTACTTGGAACAACCACAGGGGTTTGAAGTTCAAGATTGAAGGTCTCATGTATGTAAGTTGAAGAAAGCCCTCTATGGGTTAAAGCAAGTCGCTAGGGCTTTGTATGAGAGGATTGATAGCTATCTTATAAAGCTGGGATTTACAAGGAGCTATGTTGATCCAAACCTATACTTCAAGGTTGAAAAGGACATGCCACTTATTTTGGTCCTTTATGTTAATGATCTCTTTTTAACTAGTATAGACCCTCTCATTTATCAATGCAAGAGGGAATTGACTTCCAAGTTCGTAATGGAGGACCTAGGATTGATGCATTACTTCTTAAGCCTAGAAGACTGACAAAAGCCTGATGAGCTTTTCCTTTCTCAAGGGAAATACATTGTGAAGCTATTAGAAAGATGTGGTATGGTGGAATGCAAGTTTGTGTCTACTCTGATGGAACTAAACTTCAAGAAGCTATGTGGAAGTGTTGTTGGTCCTGAATTGGCAAATCCTTCTCAATATAGACAACTTGTGGGGGGCTTGATGTTCTTGGTAAATCTCGACCGGACATATGCTTCACTGTAAATACTTTGAGTCAAGTTATGGTTGAGCCTCATCACATAAATTGGGTTGCCGCAAAAAATTTCTTAAGATATCTTTGTGGCACTATCAACTACGGACTAAGATACATTGCCAATAATTTGAGGCTACATGCATATTCTGATGTTGACTAGGTTGGCAATGTGGTGGAAAGAAAAAGCACGTCTGGATGTTGCTTCTCTTTGGGATCTGCTTCAATTTCTTGGATGAGCAAGAAGTAGAAATCAGTTGCTCTAAGCACCGCCGAGGCCGAATATATTGTAGCTAGTATGGCCTGTTGTGAAGCTATTTGGTTGAGGAAGTTCTTCAGTGAGATATTTGAGCATGTGTTGGATATCACTGTTATCTACTGCGACAATCAAAGTGGGATTCGCCTTTCAGAGAATCTCGTGTTCCACGACCGCTCCAAGCATATTGATATCAGGTACCACTTTATCCGAGATATGGTACAACGAGGAGCAATAAGGCTCCAACACATCAAGACAGATGAACAGGTTGCGGACATCCTCACAAAGCCCTTGGGGAAGGTTAAATTCTTAGCCTTCCGAGAGAGACTTGGAGTCGTGGAAGGACCCTTCCATGAGGGTCCCGCTTGAGTTGGACATTGAGCTCTGGGAGCTCATGGGGGCCTCGGGTACTTCTTGGAGCTATGTGCGACCATAGGGTGAGTGGTTTCCCTTCTCCTAAAGGTGTGTTGTGTACAGGGTGAGTGGTTCACCTTCCCCTCTATTATCCCATGATGATATATGTGAGCATAGGGTGAGTGGTTCACCTTCACCTATGGTTGATGATATATGCATAGGATGAGTAGTTCACCTTCCCCTATGTTGAAGAATGAATGGCACTGGTGTTTGTTAGGATTCTTCACTGTTTGATAACAATTTGTGATGCACTTTTACAATTATCTTAGCATGATCTTCTTCTTCTTATTATAGTGTGTGTTTCATCAAACTGCTATCAAAATAAAAAAGACAAGAACACAAACGTTGGCTCCCTGCCAGGGCCAAAACCTCTCTTTCTTAGAGCGGAAAACCCTTCGGTAATTTTCTCTTATTGAAGCCTCTTATTGACTAATGCCAAACCCTAATCCCTTGACTAGGATGTCCTCCAAGCACAAGTCAAGTCCTTCCTCTTTTCTGCACTATGTTCCCTGTCACATAGACTTCCTTCTTCCAGCACTTTGCTCCCCAGCACTTCGTCCTCCTTCTTTGTTGTTTGTCTAAAGATAGACCTTGCTTATGTGAGCTTCTTGATGAGATATGTTTCTTCTTCTCTTAAAGATGTTCTCTACTTAAGGAGAGACCCTTCTCTGGATTCAACGAGATACTTCTTGAGATATGTTTTCACACTAAAGTAACTATACAGCAGCCCCAATTTTCCCACGTGTGGATGGTTCCCTTGGAGAATAAGGATCTTTTTACCTTCGATAGAGAGAGGGACTTCTTCGCTTGACTTGAGAGGCCTTGTAGGCCTAGTAACTAGCCCAAACACCAACGAAACTTGAATTGTGATACTATTGTTGTTGTACCCGCAATTTTTCCTCCTTCTCTTCGCACGTGTGACTATTTCTAGTCCTAGAAACAGTCCTCTACCTTCGCTGAGCTTTCTCCTTCCTTCGCTACACTTTTGGGGACCCTTTAGAATTGCCTCTCCTTCCTTTTCTCGGCTTATATCTTCGCTGATTTCAGAGCTTGCTTATTGACTTTAGGAGGGAGTGGACAACCTCTATATATAGAGGATTGTCCCTCCTCTAGGCCGACTTGACCATATCTTCATTATTTTCATCGTTTTGCTTTTTTTGGAGGACGTTGTTGCATGGAGAGGACTTGCACTTGCCTTGGAGGTATTCCTTTGACCTTATACAATAGTGTAACATGCCCTCTAAGGGTCTTACATAAATACATTGATTTTTGACTTCCTAGAAGCACTTAAACATGTGCTTGACCTACTTCAATGAGCAAGAAACTCATTGATAAATATCATAAAAATAATTTCTCTTTTCATGAATAAATACAAATATCAAAGATACATTTATGAAGACCGAACCTAGTTACATTTCCTTCAGCACCCTATAGGTGTGTTGTGTACAAGGTGTGTGGTTCACCTTCCCCTGTGATACCCCATGATGATATATGTGAGCATAGGGTGAGTGGTTCACCTTCACCTGTCGCTGATGATATATGCATAGGATGAGTAGTTCACCTTCTCCTATGGCATATGAGCAGGATGAAGTGTTCAGCTTCTCCTACGGATGCCCCAGCATACATTCTACATTAGCATTCTTGGACTTTTGGGAAGTACCTCTCATTTGGCCAATGAGTTGGGAAAAGTGGTTACGGACCATAGCACTACAGATGGACACATCATGTAGTGCCATACTCCCTATGTCTAGGATGCATGATCTCAACAACTTGATTGTTCAGGATCAAGTCTGATTGGGGTTCTACCCCTGGATATGTGGATTGACTTCTGTCAGTGGAGAGTGGTAAGGCCTTGTGACTCACTCTCGATCGATTCTTCTTATTATCTATATCAATCTTCATCAGAGATGAGATGAGATGCAGAGATAGTACATGATGATCTGAATGGCATGATGATGGATATTGGCAAGTGGAATTCTCCATAGTTTAGAGGGAGTGTTAAAATGTGTAACTAGGGTCAAATTCCACTTTGGGCAGCACATTTGATGAAAATGATTATTGAATTGAATTCCTCTTTTCGAGAGGACCAAAATCGACCTAAAGATCACTAAATTTGGACAAGGAGAAATATGGTTTTAATGTCAAGCCCACACGTGCAATTTGTCAAGGTCGGCTTAGGGTCAAGTTGGACAAATTGACCCTCCAACACATATAAATGGAAGAGACCTCCATCCTCATTTGGCACATACATAACACAACATATTCTTCTCTCTCCTCCATTGATTGGGTCGTACAGATTGCAACACATCCTTTCTTCTTCACATATGCGAGTTTTTGGAGGACAGTTTGACTGGGTATTGAGTTTCTGTTTCAGCTAGATTTGACCAGCGTTGACCGAGCCTTGTTTGACCTCATTTGACTGCGAGTTTTGTGGGAGAAACTCTGTTTGGGCAAGCCGCATATTCTGGCACAGGTACTGAGATTTTCTAGGCAGGTTGACCGCAGGCCTATTTGATTGCGGGGTCAACTTCTGTTTGACCAAGTTTGACCACTCCAAAGTTGATTTTTTTGTTGTTGTTTGACTGTCAGGAGAGGTCGAGTTTCTCTCTCCTTTGACCAAGCTATTTTGGAAGAGTTTGACCAGACTTTCACTGTTGTTGACTAAGGGCAGAATTGCAGATTTGACTAGGTTGTTTTGGACAGTGGTATTGGATCATCAAATTGGCAAGTCAATTTTGACTTTGACTTTGTATTATTGTACTCTCTCTCTCTCTGTTGAACATTTGATATTTATAATAAGAAGAATTGATCAAGGGTTTTCCCCATCTTGGTGTTTTTCCTGGCTTGAGCTAAAATCTTGTGTTCTCTTGTCTTCTCCTATTTATTGTTTATGTTCTATCTACAGTTACTGTCAATGTGAATTAATGGTTTATGTGATTGCTATTGGAAATTAAGTGGAAATTATCATTGGGCTAATAAAAGGACATTGAAGTAATTGTTGCAAGCATAGAACATACCATTGTTATCTAAAATTAACACCTATCCAATAATGTGCCGTGAGTTATACTTTCACGCGATAGGCATAGATTTCAGATGCTCCAATATAACAAATACTCTAATTGTTTGGTACTGACCCACAATAGCCATTCTGTTTGCTACATCAACATAATTATTACGAGCACCCGTGGGAAAAACGAAGGATATCTGATGATCCCTATCTATGTTTTGCTAAGAAGAAAAGCACACAGACAATGTGCATGAAGAGCACTAGGCACACACTAGCGTCATTGACAATCATGTGAACATTTTCTTTGATTTTGATTTTGCTCCACTAAGACTCGAGCCCCATATGTAACTCAGCAATTCCTAGGTACCCACATTCTCTCCATGACTTGGGTGCATGGTAGCCAAACTGAACTTGGAAAATGATTTGGAAAGACCATGTTGAAAATGTAGCTTGGAAGGTGATTCTGCATTGGTCAAGTGCCATGACATGCAGTGAATCACCAAAATTCTCTCACAGCAGAATTAATTAAATATTTCTTAAGTTTGGACCTTAGGCATAGAATCAATAATTTAATTTTTTATTTTATTGGCCACATTTTTATAAAGTTAAGAGGTCAACGAAAGATTATATCGTGACCGTTGATCTCAAATGTGGAGGTGCAATCTCAATCGTCCATCATTTTGGAGATTAGGTTAGAAAATTATAGAAGAGGGAAATGGGTCATTGGAGAGTTTAGTTCGATTTGGCACAAGAGTTGGGCATTCAGCAAAGATAGGGAGTCAAAATTACAGCATAGAGGCATATTTCAAAGGCAGTGAGTAGGTTTGAGGAGGCTGAATTATCCAGGCCATACAAGTCAATTTAGATGAGCAAAAATAGACCAAATTAATAGGGTCGAGTTGGTAAAATCAATTTTGTTGATGTGGGTCGAGTTGGGAAAATCAATTCTGTTGATGTGGGTCGAGTTGTTAGGCTGATTTGACTAGGTCATACAGGCCAATTTCCAGTGAGTCATACAGATCGATTTGGTTGGGTCCTATAGGCCATATTCCACTGGGTCGTACAACTAATTTTCTAGGTCGAAGGGCCGAAAACTTTTGGGTAAATTGTTGTTGTAAATTCTTGAGAAAAAAATTGTTGTAATCAATTTTCTGACGCTGAACAAGAGCCCAAGTTTGTTAATTTTCCCCACTTTGGGGTTTCCAAGGTAAAAACTGTTAGGATATTCCGACACATAGGATATAGTTAAGTTCAACTTGGTCTAGCATAGAGTTAGGTTAAAGTTAGGTAAAGTGTGTTTCTTTACCGTTGTACATTTTGTAACTTACAATCCGACGGTCACGATATGTAGTGATCCGACGGTTCACTCTCACCTCGGTATTACCGACACTTGATCCGTGGCTTGACACCCGATTGGTCCATGAGTTCTATTTAAAGCGCATGGAGGGTCATTGTTCGGGTAATCCGTGCATGAGAGAAGCTTATGTAAATTTTCATTCTTTGATTAATAAATTGCCTGTAGTACCCACGTTGGGACAGGCCGTGGACTGTTTCCCTCCTTGCACTCTGAGGGTTTTAACCACGTCAAAAATACTGGTGTATTGATTTGAGATCTGGTTGTGAGCGGTGTCCTTTTGGTATTCTTTCTGTGGAACTTACCCTGTAAATTCCTACATGGTATCAGAGCTATTTGAGGGCCGCGTCCGTTGGTGATCCAAATCTGAAGCCGGTAGAACTGCATGCGGCTGTCGTTTCCTAGATCTGTTGTTTCTGACTGCTTTCGGGCCGAGAGGACTGCTCTGTTGCGTTCGGAGCATCTGTTCCAGTGAGGAACCCCTTTCGTTTCATGCGAAAAGGTTTCCGGTAGCCCTAGCTGCGTCATTTTTCAGATCGGGAGGTATACAGTGTTTTTTTTGCAGTTTACTGTTAATTTCTCTTTGCTTATTTCGGTCTCAGTTTATTTAGCCTTTTTTTTTAACCGGATCTATACCTTTCATTTCTGCGTATGCTCTTTGCCCTGCGACTCTGTGCGATCTGGGCAAATCAGAAACAGAAAGGAAGGATTTTTCTCATGCGTATGCTCTTTTCCCTGCACCTTAGTGTGATCTCGGAAAATCAGAAACATTGAGAAAAATATTTAGATTTTCGGCTAAAGCTAACCTTGAGATTTTTTTTTTAAATTTCTAGTTTTTTGGCTAAAGCTAACTTCGAGCCGCAAGGTTCGTTTTTCTTTGCATATTCGTGTTGGGTTTTGTGTTTTGTGTTTTGTAGGGAAAAAGAGCTTTCTCAAGGCAAGCACGCAAACTGAGGCCCCCCCCCCCTCTCTCTCTCTCTCTCTCTCTCAAATTTTTTGTATAGATCAATTGGTTCAAAGCTATTTTTAGAGAGTAGAGGTCTTGGGTTCAAGTCTCCATTTTGTGGGGGCGGATTTTTTCATTCCCGCACATTCGCGCACTTTGCCGGCAACGTCAACAAGTTTTTTTTCAAAAAGCCATAACTTCTTCTACCGGAAGCCTTTTTCAGAGCCGTTTTTTTTAAAACCGCCTATTTTTTCGAGATCTATCCGTTGGTACACTTACTTTCAGCATCTTCAGCTTCAGTTTTTTTTTAAAAATGGAAAGTCCATGCCAAGTCATTCTTGACAGCACTAACTACTTCCAATGGGTAGAATACATGGAAGATTTACTTAGAAGTAAAGGTCTCTTCAGAATAGCCACAAACCAAGAGAAGAAACCAACAGATGAAGACAAGGCGGCAAAATGGGAAAATAGACAAGATCAAGCACGTGGTTTGATAGGGATGTCTATTTCTCCTGATCTTAGATTCCACATTGCAGGACTTGAGACTCCTCATGAAGCATTAGAAAAACTTGCTAAAGTTTTTGGGATTAAAAATGAAATTAGATCCCATCAACTTGAAAATGAGCTGCTTACTTTGGATCCTAATAATTTTTCTTGCATTGAAGATTTTTGTCCAAATTCAAGACCCTTAGATATCTCTTGGAAGGTGTTAAAGTTAAGAAAGATGATGGTAACCTTATTTATTCCATCCTTACTAAGTTAGGACCAGCCTACTCTGTATTTGTTTCCACTTTCCATTCTACAAGGGAAGCTTTCATTTGTCAAGGACAAGACTACAAGGCCCCTTCCTTTGACTCCTTTTGTGATTCCTTAATAAGAGAACAAGAAAAACTCTTACACCTTGGTCTTCTTAATCTTGGAAACTCTTCCACGAAAGCGTTAGCCGCCCAGCAGCACCCAAATTCAAAGAATCCTAAGAAGTCATATCCTCAAAAGAATGGTCCTAAACCATCTCAGCCTCAAAATGAAAGATCATTTCAGCAAAATGATAAGACCAATAAAAACAAATGGAAGAAGACTGATAGACATTGTAACTTTTGTAATCGAGATGGCCACTTAGAATCTAAATGCTTTAAGAAGATGGAAGCCTTGGAAGCCGCAATGAAGAAACATAACATCCATCTGGAGCCTACTTCAACTTCAACTTCCGGAACGGCACTTTCTGCATGTCATCGTCAATCATCTCAGTCTGGTTATGCATTAAATGTATCTTCTTCTTCTTCTCATTCTCATGAGTGGCTCATTGATTCTGGAGCCTCTTGTCACATGGCCAAAAACCAAGCCATGTTTTCTTCTTTAAATGATTGTAACACCAAAAACATATATATTGGTGATGATAGATCTCTTAATGTTGTAGGGACTGGAACTGTTCATCTAGACAATGGTCAGTTCAATGATGTATTATGTGTTCCAAACTTATCCTGCAACCTTCTATCTGTCTATCAGATAACTCATTCAGGTGAAGGTAAAATTGTTGAATTTTCACCTCATGATGTTGTAATCAAGGATCTAAAAGATCCTAAACAGATTCTAGCTACTGGTCTTGCTGATGATTCCAAAAGGTTGTATAAGTTTCACAACTTTGGGTCATCCCATCTTCCCTCAGTATTTGTTGCTCATAATGATGAAGTGAGCAAACTTTGGCATGAGCGGTTTGGTCACTTAAACTATCGCTCCCTTCAGCATCTATGTAAAGAAAATATGGTGACAGGTCTTCCTATGGTATCTTGCAAAGATGGTGTTTGTTCCGGATGTGTACTCGGAAAACATCATCGGGACAGTTTTGACAAACGTGCCTCTTGGCACGCCTCAGCCCCTTTACAGCTTGTGCACAGTGATTTATGTGGTCCTCTTCCTGTTGCTTCATTCTCTGGCTGCAAGTACTTCTTAACTTTCATTGATGATTTCTCCAGACGCACTTGGGTATACTTCTTAAAACTCAAGAGCGAAGTATTTACCACTTTTTTGGCCTTCAAAGCATTTGTTGAAAAACAATCTGGACATCAAATTCTTAAGCTAAGAACTGATAATGGTGGAGAATATGTTAAAAACGCATTCATCAACTTTTGCACCGAAAATGGAATTCAAATGCAACATACTGTTCCATACACTCCACAACAAAATGGTGTAGCTGAAAGGAAAAATCGCACCTTAAAGGAAATGGCTAATTGTATGCTGCAATCTAAAGGACTCAGTCTTAGTTTTTGGGCCGAAGCAATTAATTGTGCAAATTATATAATCAATCGCACTCCTACTAAGGTTCTAGAGAATATCACTCCAGAAGAAGCTTGGAGTTCCATTAAACCAGATGTAAGTCACTTTCGTGTGTTTGGAAGTGAAGCATGGGCCCATATTCCAGATGAAAAGCATAAAGCTTTAGAACCTAAGAGTGAGAAATGTACTTTTGTTGGATATTCTGAAGATGTAAAAGGTTATAGACTTATTCCATTTAAGTCCAAAAATGTTATCATTAGAAGAGATGTAAAATTTGATGAAAATAAATCGGCCTGCGAGCCTAGTCCGGCGGATGTGCCACCTCTTCCTATCTCTTCTATCTTTGAAAACATTTCTTCTTCTGATGATGAAAGCGAGGATGATAATCCTCCCCCACCTTCTCAGGATCCTCAACTTCCAAGATGGGTCCGTGCTACTCGGGATGCAGCAGGTGATCTTGCCGGTGATCCTACAGATCAGCGACGTACACGTTCTCAGTTTGAAAGAGCCTCTTCTTTACTGGCTCAAGCTCCAGTAAATCATGATCCTGACACTTTTGCAGAAGCTTCAGGCCATCCACATTGGGAAGCAGCTATGAATGAAGAATATCATTCATTGATGACAAATGATACATGGGATCTTGTTCCTCTACCAAAGGGACGCAAACTTGTTAGATGCAAATGGGTTTACAGAACCAAGTATGGACCAGATGGGAAAGTTGATAAACATAAAGCTCGTCTAGTTGCTAAGGGCTTTTCACAGGTTGAAGGCATTGACTACACTGAAACCTTCTCTCCAGTTGCCAAAATAAACTCTATCCGCCTTGTTCTTTCCCTTGCTGCCTCTTTAAAATGGGAAGTCCATCAAATGGATGTTAAATCTGCCTTCTTGCATGGGGACTTGCAGGAAGAAATCTATATGGAACAACCCATTGGCTTCATACAAACAGACTCCAGCCTCGTTTGTCGACTTAAGAAATCCCTTTATGGCCTCAAGCAAGCTCCTCGGGCTTGGTATGCCAAAATGGATAGCTTTCTTTTAGAATCTGGCTTTTCTAGGTGTCATTCTGACAATACTGTCTACACCAAGAAAGTGGGCAACTCTCTTATCATCCTTGTTCTTTATGTTGATGATCTTATTCTTACTGGTAGTGATCCCAACCTTATAAACCATGTGAAGTCCAGCCTTAAAAAGAAATTTGAAATGACAGACTTAGGACACTTACACTATTTTCTCGGTCTTCAAGTCTTGCAATCCCAAGAGGGTATTTTCCTTTCCCAGTCCAAGTATGCTTGTGATATTCTTCGTCATTTTCACATGGAAGACTGTAAGCCAGCCCCTTCTCCCTTTCAGTCTGGAGTCAAACTTTCAGTCTCTTGTACTTCTCCTGAAGTTGATGCTACCTTATACCGTCAACTTGTTGGAAAACTCTTGTATTTAACCCATACTCGTCCTGATCTTTCCTTTGTTGTTGGCCTTGTTGCGCGTTTTATGCAAAACCCCCGTGAAAGTCATTGGAAAGCAGCTAAAAGAATACTTCGTTATGTTCGAGGTACAGTACAGTTTGGGATTCATTACAGTGCCAAAGCAGCTCCTCTGTTAGTTGGTTTCACTGATTCTGATTGGGCTGGTGACCTTGATGATCGGAAGTCTACTGCCGGTTATGTCTTCACTCTTGGTTCAGGACCTATTACATGGGCTTGTAAGAAACAGGCTGCCATTTCTCTTTCGTCAGCAGAAGCAGAGTATCGTGGTGCCGTGGAAGCTAGTAAGGAAGCCTTGTGGCTTCGTCAGATCCTATCAGAGTTTGGCTTTGAGCAGCAGCATCCAACCACACTTTGGTGTGATAATCAAAGTGCCATTCAGCTATGCAAAGATCCAGTCCAGCATCAGCGCAGCAAACACATTGAACTACACATGCACTTCATCAGAAAGCTCATTCATGACCATGTTCTTGAAGTGCAATATTGTCCAACAGATGATCAGGTTGCAGACACATCTTCACAAAGGCTCTCACAGAGGCGAAGTTCACTAAACTTCGATATATGCTTGGAGTTCAGGAAGTTGTCACTAAGGGGGGATAGGCTCTAGTGCCTCCTTCCTTCTCCTATTGTGTCATATTTGTAAATCCTTCAATCCTATCCCAAGTTGTTCTTAAGGGGGGATGTTAGGATATTCCGACACATAGGATATAGTTAAGTTCAACTTGGTCTAGCATAGAGTTAGGTTAGAGTTAGGTAAAGTGTGTTTCTTTACCGTTGTACATTTTGTAACTTACAATCCGACGGTCACGATATGTAGTGATCCGACGGTTCACTCTCACCTCGGTATTACCGACACTTGATCCGTGGCTTGACACCCGATTGGTCCATGAGTTCTATTTAAAGCGCATGGAGGGTCATTGTTCGGGTAATCCGTGCATGAGAGAAGCTTATGTAAATTTTCATTCTTTGATTAATAAATTGCCTGTAGTACCCACGTTGGGACAGGCCGTGGACTGTTTCCCTCCTTGCACTCTGAGGGTTTTAACCACGTCAAAAATACTGGTGTATTGATTTGAGATCTGGTTGTGAGCGGTGTCCTTTTGGTATTCTTTCTGTGGAACTTACCCTGTAAATTCCTACAAAAACTGTCAAATATTTTCATTTTCCTAGTTTACTGTTTGTTTATTTCTATTGTGCATACTGAGTTAGGAACCCAAAGTATCTCTTGCTATAAAATTTCAGATCTGAGGAAATTAATTCTATTTATGTTTTGAGAAATATTATTGAACATTAAATCTAATCTGGGTTCAAGAAATCTAACATGGTATAATTGCAGTAGTCTCCGTCTACAAAACTAAGGGCATTTGACACAGGGTATCAGCTCAAAGGAGTGTGAGTCTTCAACAGATGTTAAAGGGTTTAATCCACTATGGCTACTAGCATTTGATACAAAGATAGAATGGAAGGATCCTCAAATTATCTTCAATGGAAAGTTCAAATCACAATCGTTTTCAAGGAGAACAAACTGTGGAACTTCATAAACACCAAATTTGTTTCAACAGTTTCATATCCAGCAGCCCTAGACCTACATGAGGTAAAAGAAGCAAGGGCGCTGTTAGCGCTTGAAATTTCACCTCAGGCTGAAAAAGGTAAACTCCAAGGCAACATCAAACCACTTAGCCTCGTAGCTAGCCCTACGGGGCAGGAGAGGGCTCTCTCCAGTCTATCTCGATAAAGATCTTCAAAGGGCGAGATAACCAATAAGGAAACACTGATTTTAGGCTAGTAAACTGATAAAAGGTTTGAATTGGGAAGTTTTAAGATTTTGGTGGAAAATCGGGGAAAGGCAATTTTGGGTGCGGGGATTGGACACAGTTTTTGCAGGGGGTTCTTTGGGGCAAGGTAGGAGACTGTATTGATGTCTTTGAATTAAGTGAATGGATAGGAATGACCGGTGAGGGGCTAAAGAGAGCAAGAAACCTTCAAGAGTTCTCTTTAGACAGATGAAAACATAAATATTAAGCAAACTTAAAAGCAGAGCATGGCAATCATGAATTCTACTTTAACACTTCATTTGCCTAATTTGCAGAAGGAAAAGTGAGAAGATGAATCACATAACAAACTTACAAGTACAAAGAGAAACACACCATCAATACATGTAACCACAGGAATCCCAAAAAGGACTGCAAAACCCTGGTCTTTCTTCCTTTGCCAAAATTGCAGAGATACAATGAGTAATACAATAGAGCTTTCTCCCTCAAGAGTCCAACCATGAAAATGACCAAGAAAGTACATAATATAGGCAATCTAACATCTTTCCTTGCCTCTAGGGGTCGAGCTCACTATCCTAGGAGCTGTTTCAACCAATTCTAAACTGAGTACTAAAAACTAGGCAGTCAAAACAACTTGCCTCTACAAACTAGGAAACCAATTCATTCATTAAATTTTTACCTATCACATGAATGAATCTTCTAGAATAGGTAAATAAGTGTCATGTCAACATGAAAATACATAAATTACATCAAAGAGGGTGAAAAATCCCATCACAAGTCAAAACTGGTCAAAGCTGGGCGAATTCTTGAGCTGTAGATGAATTCCTGTGAAAACTGCCCAACGGGTCGCGCCCTCTTCCTGAACAGGTCGCGCTACTTTGGAGCTGATTTTGAGGTACTTCCAGGTGTCCAAATGAGGCAAAAGTGGGCTTGTTGGAAAGGTCTGGATGTCTACTTTCCAACCCAAGTGGAATATCTGAATTTGGTGATCATTTGCCCCTCCAAAATTGCAATCTCCCAAGACTGCTTCCTGTGTGTCAAAAATGTGGCAGAAAGTCACTTTTTGCTTGTTTTTTGACTTTCTGGAGGCCCAAAACTTGGTGAAATTTCTTGGCAATGGCTGAGCAAGTGTAACTTTCCATGAAAAATCCAGAAATGCTGAGTTTTCCCAAAATGGAGTTGCCCAACGAAAGGAGAAAACCTGTTTTTTGCCCAAAAAATCACAAATGACCCAAAATGCTCAAAAATTTTTGAAATTTGTGCTGGAGTTGAGTTATTTAGCATCATGCTCCTTCAAGGAAGCCTCAGCCAAGATATGGAGGGGATCGGACCTTTTCCTTCGTTTTTGTGCTTTGGCCAGCCGTCTTTGGAGCACCTTCATTTTTGCCTTGCATACGTGCATTCGTGCCCAATAGTGATTTTTCATGTTCCTGAGCAAGTCCTTATCTTGGTTGGCCTTGGCCAGCAACCTCTCCAAATGAGCATTGACCCGGAGAAGCATAGCCTCTCGCTCAACGGGTACCAAATCGCCGGGTCTCTTTCGAGCCAAGTTGCGGTCCTCATGGATCCTCCGCAACTCATCAAGAGTGTGCTCCTCCTCAAGTTGCTTGTTGCGCTGCTCTAAGTAGGTGATTGTCCAATTTGCCCTTTCCAATCTTTGCTGCAATGAATCATTTTCAGCTCTTAGGTGCTGAATGATCTCCTTTGACTCTAGGCTAGGAGAACTGATGTCAAGATCAACCACCTCTATGCCTGGAACACCTGATGGCCCCTCATCAATCTTGGGCTGCTTGCCTCTCTCTGGTACCTGTGCTGCTGTCGGAGACGAGGCCCCTTCCACCTGGTGTGGAGATAACACTCGTGGTGCTGATGAAGAAGGCGAGACCCCTTCCACCTGGTGTGGAGAAAATACTCGCCTAGCTGCTGCAAATAAGGCCCTGTGGCCTCTCTGATATGTGACCAATGGAGGAGAGCTGACATGTCTGGTCTCAGGAATATCATGCTGCTGTGAAGGCCCTCCCTCCTCATGAACAACCTCAGGGGGTGATAATGCTGATGCTGTGAAAAAATCCCGAGAGATAAAATCCTCCCATGGGATACCCTGCTGAGCCAACTGATGTATGACCACAAGCTGGATCAAACCATAATGATAGATGCTCCTTTGCTGCTGTGCTGGACTCCTTCTCTGCACCAAGGGCACCATCCTCTCAATATTTTGGCACAGGAAAACAGGGATGCTCATCATCTGTACCCGTGTGAAATGCATCAACAAACGAATATGATATGAATACACACGTGAAAATCTGCCCTCACAGGTGAAATAGCGCATGATAAGCCTCATCAAGGAAACATACTCATCCCTCAAAAATCTAAAAGGAACTACACCAGTCATGTGTCTCATAAAGGCAGGTTTAATGTAGGGCTCATACTGAAATCTATCCAACAGTTTGCGCTTGTTCCACACTTCTCCAGCATTAGGTATCCCTGTTGCTTGGGCAATCATCTCAGGTGTCAATGTAAAATCCACCCCTGCAAGGTTCACATGCCCATCATGCAAATGCAAAACAAACAAGCGGGCCAATTCCCTGTGATGCTGGATTTGAGAGATCCTCTCACAAAATTCATAACATGACAGATAGCGGAAACATGTGACTGCAATTGGACAAGCCTGCAAATCGGTCAAAGAGGTGGGCTCCTCTCTCTTATGGTGACCACTCTTACCACCCCTGTGAGGCCTCCTTTGTACCTCAACCTCCGGAGTTGACTCACGGTCATCACTTTGCTCATATTCGGTCTCGGTTTCTGACATGGTTTTGAGAGCAAAGAGGCTGGAATGTACTGCTGCTTCTGCTCAAAAATCTGTTGTTTAATTATTGAAATGTTGTTTCAAGGGGACAAATAGCACAAGGGAAATGTTAGGGAAGGGAAACTTTTAAGGGAAATTGGGAAAAATATATGAAATAGGGAGTTTAAGGGAAGGAATGATGATATATCCCATCACACAATTATCATTTGCAAAGTTTTTATGAGAAACAGGGTTTAGGATTAGATTCTTGATTTTTTAGGAATAGGGGTAGGGTTTTAGGGCTTTTGGTATTTTTGGTAGAGAGATTGAGTAAAAATGATGAGGGAGGTGGAAATAGGATGTAGGGAAAAAGTGGGGGTGAAAAGGATAACCTTGAAAACAACAAGACAAACCCTAGCTCAACCAACACTTTGACCTTCTTGAGCAAATATGCATTGGATTCATTATTTCAAAATGATGACTTTAAAATACATTCTCATGCTTTTCAAGCTTTGGCAAACAATGTATTTTAATGATGAGAGGCCTACCTGCAACCTTGAAGCAATCCGGGGTTATTTAGCAGCTTACTGGCGAAATTTGGCAGAGGAATTCCCAACAGGTCGCGCGCACTGCCCAACGGGTCGCGCGCCCTCAACGGGTCGCGCCTGTGTAATTTCTGAACTGGAATGGGCAGCCTGACGGGTCGCGCTCGCCCAACGGGTCGTGCGCCAGTCTCAATGGGTCGCGCGCAGGCAGACTAGACAAACTCGCCCAAATTTTCTTCAAAACGATTCTCTCTATTGCTTTGAGGCACAATGAAGACTAAATGGAGGGAGAAAGGGGCTTTATAGTCTTGTTTTAAATTAATTTCATTTCAAACCCTCTTTCTAATGTTTATCATGACACTTTTTCAAACTTTGAATGCTGCTGACTTTATGGTTTCCTTTTGTCCTGAAATTGGTTGAATTGATGTTTTTCTTGAAAAATTTTGCAGGGACAGCTTCTGAGGAATCTTGGCAAAGGGGACCAGGGCTGCATGCTGACTTTCAAAGAATTTTGAATTTTTACAACTTTTTACAAAACTTTGAGAAAATGACCTTGGGCTTTAAAAACAGGGTTTTTAAATCCAAGGTAAAAATTAGCTGTACAAGATGAAATCTTTTGAAGAAACACTTCGATAGTCATCCCTCTGGCCTGCTGGGCATTTATTGACTTTTAAAGACCTGACCTTAAAGACAAATTGGACCCAAACCCTAGACCTAGGACTTTTGACCTCAAGACAAGACAATCAACCTTAAAAGAGTTTATTGACTGAAACAACTTGATCCAGCAGTGCCAAGAGGGGAATAAAGACACCAGCTCCTCCATCAGGGTTATGGCATGCCTAATGGAATGCAAATGAGATGACACTGATGAGACACCTACTTATGCAAATGCAAAGAGCTTTGATCGCTGATGGAGGGCTTCTAGACCGACTCTAACAGGCGCAAAGGATAATAATGGATTGAGTCAAAGATCACCTTATCCCACATCTGTCCGAGAGGAAGATAGCAAAAGATCACCTTATCCCACATCTCAGTGAGAGGGAGTGCTTATGTGATTGCATCATGGATGTGCCTTCTCCCTGTGTCAAGTACTTTGACCTGAATTAGGAAGAATGGTCTGACGGACTGACTTTCTCGTTGTGTCAAATACTTTGACCGGAATTAGGGAAGTTATCCCTGTGTCAAGTACATTGACCTGAATTAGGGAGAATGGTCCAGCAGAGGACATACTCCTTGTGTCAGTTGACCTTGGGTGGAGTATGGTCCTAGAGGCTACTCAGTTGAGTTGGAGCCTCCCAGCATCATGCTCTAATCTCTTTCTAGAGTGAGCTTGTTTATCATTGATGAGGCCTCTGGTGTTTCACCTAGACTATGTCTATAGTTGTTTGATGGTGAACCATGATTATGTATGGTTGATGCTGGTGATTATGATATTGATGATGATGCTTATCTTAATCTTGATTCTTCCTTGTAGAATTGTTAACTTGAGAACATCTTGATAATCATTATGAATACCTCCCTGGTTAAGAGGGAGTGTTAAATTTTGTAACTATGGTCAATCTTCATAATGTATATTTTCATCATTTATGTATATATTACAAGCATGTTCTTCATGCTAGTGTCAAAAATAAATTATAAGGGACATTCCTCATGACCTTATCAAAAGTGGGAATTTGAATTTTTGACACCACAAGATGCCAAGTCGGCTCTACTCCAAGCGGCACCTATTCGGAACCCATCCAGTGCATATAAATAGAACATTTGATCTCCACTCCAAGGGCAATTCGGATCACATCAAAGCAAGTACATTTCTGATCTCTATAGTGAAGAAGACAAGGAGAAGGCTGAATACGAGAAGAAGAAAATAGTCGAAATTCCAAGTGAAGAAGACCCTCGCA
The DNA here is from genome assembly GCA_031772625.1 of Pinus tabuliformis. Taxonomy (NCBI): domain Eukaryota; kingdom Viridiplantae; phylum Streptophyta; class Pinopsida; order Pinales; family Pinaceae; genus Pinus; species Pinus tabuliformis. The sequence continues at coordinate 501,884,472 of CM062817.1, forward strand.
CGTGTGACTCTCTCTCTTTCTGCTCTTACACGTGTGACTGTACCAGGCCGAAATTTTCTATGGTATCTTATATGGTAAAGTTTGAGTTTAGGCCAAGTTTTCTATTGAAGAGATAGGCCAAAATTCGGCCTCTATTGCAAACCTAGACCAAGTTGTTGGAGGAGCTCTTTGACGACATTTTTGTGGAGTTTGACTTGGCATCTTGTGGGTTTTCATCTTGTTGGTCAGTTTGTATATGATCTTGACTTTGATGTCTCTCTTGTTGAATTGATTCTATAAGGAAAGGATTGTTGGGTTTTTCCCCATGTGGGTTTTCCCAAGGTAAACTCTTGTGTTCTTGTGTGGCTGTCTTTTTATGATCCTCTAGCATTTTGTTTTATTGTTGAAGTTCTCTATGTAATTGTTTTATGATGAATAATAAATGTAAGAAAAGATCAATCTAAGAAAAATCATAAGAAACAATTATCAGATTAGAGGACTATTGAAAAATCAACACTTGGCAACTTGTGAGGAAATCTAGCTTCAAAAATTTCTTGTGGGGCTATTTGATCAGGGACTGTATGTTGCTTTTTGTAGTTTGGGATGTACTCCAAGCCTTGAGGATTGAGGGTTTGGAGGAAGGAGCTCCACAAGTGGCCTTGTGGACTTGAAACCCAAGTTTGGGGCTTTGAACCCATCGATGTTTGGGCCAAAACCGTGATTAGATTGTGACATGTGATGGATGAGGATGATAGTCGATGTCGAGACGAATCCAATGCATTGAGAATCATCCAATTCCGAGTTGTCAATGAAGAGATATGAACTTTTGAAATATATGTGTGGGCATGCATGAGAAGAAGTCAAGTCGGCCTAGTGTTAAGAGGCCTAATGACAGGTTTTCCAGCCCTCTTGGACAAATTGTTGGAGCCCTTGTGTTTAGTATAAATACAAGGTGAAGTTGGAGTCATTTCTAACCATTCAAGTGCAACAATCACATAATTTGTGTGTTAAAACAAGTCCGAGTTGGAGAAAGGTCAGTTTGAAATCATCTTGATGGGCTAGGAGGTCCGAGCTAGTGCAAAGATGCAGTCGCATGCCTTAGGAGTGTTTTGGGTTGTGTTTTGGGTTAATTTATGTGTGGTATCTCATCCTCCAAGCAGGTCACAGCTCCCAATTGACTCTACAGGTAAGCCACAAGTCATCTAGCCATTGAAAAAGGGTGTCGTGGAGCTGTTGGGTGACATAGCTAGGCCGCGAGCGTTGTTTCTTTGAACAAGAGGGTCGAGAAGGGTTACTTGGGGCTGGTATTAGCGCAGAAGTGGAGCAGATTGTGGACAGAGCTTGAGAAGAGGAGGCTAAAACTGTAGGAGGTCTTTTGGAGGTGGAGGAGGGGTTGACAGAGGACTATTAGAAGCCCTAACCAGTCCATTGACGTGACAACAATGCACAGAAGTCTAGGACAAGGAAAGGTATGGTTGGTTGATGTGTTTTGTTGCTAGGGATGAGGTTGTTCCAAAGGGAGTTTGAATAGCAGTTTTGAGGACATCTAGAAGTGCAAATCATCATCAGCGTTGCATAATGTCAAGAGGAGCAGCAAAACGTTGCAGGGCAGTTTGGTCATCCTCTTGAGTTCATGATTTGCTGGTGGATGGGTGTCCTAGGAAAGGCAGATTTGAGGAATTTATTAGCAGCCATGTGGAAGGGTCTCCATAGGTGTTAGATTCCCTAACTAGGAGCAGCTGCTACAGTATGATTGGTCACTCGTGGTCTGTTGGAGGGCAGCATGAGAGTGGACCAAGTGTGGACATTGGATTGGGCATTTATGGTTTGTTGGAGGACAGCATGATAGTGTCCAAGTTGGAGCCCGGTGTGCACCATCTTCATGGACTTAGGTGGTTGCTAAAGTGGCAGTTGTTGAGCTCAAGGGTCTGATTAACCAAGAGCAGTTTGTGCAACCCTAGACTTGTGTGTGGAGAAGGACATCTATAGCAGATGATGGGCAGTCCTCCAAGCCTGTGTTCATTGTAGGAGATGGACATCTTGCAGTGATAGGTGGTAGCCATTTGTGCCCTATGTTGGTCTTCATTGGAGCAGTGCAGGAAGACCATAGTGGGCTAAAGTCCCTGAGTAGCTTAGGAGCAGCAATGTGCAGTTGTGAACAACTCGACAACAGTCTCAATGTGTTGTGTCCTTGATAAACTAAGGCACAACTACTGATCAAATTGGATAACCGAGGTTTAGTGGCCAGATGGACTTGGATCATTAATAGAGGCAGTGTTGTAGATCGAGCCGCGAAGAACCGGGCAGCTACAAGGTACGACCGAGAGGAGTTGTGAAGTCGACTACATCTGCCAGATGGTCAGAGTATCTTGTTGAGGGTAGATTGGTTGTCGATGGACTGACACCAAGCCCCAGTTTTGTATTCTTGTACTAGTGGATGTATGAGGGCCATTATCCCTAGTACGGGAGCCCTAGACTGTTGTATTATTCAGTTGGATTAATATAACGAAGTTGGGTTATTGTACAAAATTGTAAAAAGTTGTCTATATTCTGTGCACTTGTAGATTTAATGTTGTTTATATTTCGCTATGCAAAGTAGTTTCGTTGTGATTCTTGGTTTGGTAGCATCTGAGATTTAAGATTTTATCCCAGACACCAAGGTCGTGGAAAAACAACATGGTATCAAAGCATATATGAGCTACTTTGAGGAACAGTGAATCAGAGTGTGCACAACGAAGCAACTCAGAGGGAGTTGTGGGTGTCTAGATCATGGACCAGAGTGTTCAACTAAAGACATGGAGAAGTGGTCTTGACTGGCTTGACAGCGAGATTGGTTGGGAGTTCTGGTGGATTGGTTGAGAGCCTCATGAAAAACAGTTTGTTGTATGGCAGATTGTTGATCATGGACTTTCGTTGACTTGCAATGGATGATTGGGACAACTTGAGGGTTTCTTTGACTTGGACGAGATCAGGTTGATAGAGATGGCTTCATGTGATGGACTACAGATTGGAAGGCTACAGTCTTCATCGGATCGTGATGTTGCATATCTGAGATTGGAGGTATTTGCACGAGTAGTATTTGATCCAAGAGGATGACTAAGCACAAGACTGAGCCAATGGAGATCGTGTAGGTTCAAAGGGAGTCTAGCCTCAGAGGGAGCATCCCTATGGAGGATTGGGATCTTCAGGTTCATATGTGATGAGGCAAAGACACTATCGAGATTCCAGGGTTCATTCTACAGAGTATGCTACAGTGATGGACGCCAGATGGGCTAATGTCGTCGGGTGATGATGGTTACTTCCTAATCTTGGAAGTACCTCCCTTGCTAAGAGGGAGTGTTGATTTTTGTAGCTTGGGAGGTACTCCAAGCCTTGAGGATTGAGGGTTTGGAGGAAGGAGCTCCACAAGTGGCCTTGTGGGCTTGAAACCCAAGCTTGGGGTTTTGCACCCATCGATGTTTGGGCCAAAACCGTGACGAGATTGCGACATGTGATGGATGAGGATGATAGTAGATGTCAAGACGAATCCAACTCATCGAGACTCGTCCAATTCCGAGTTGTTATTGAAGAGATATGAATTTTTTAAGTATATGTGTGGGCATGCATAAGAAGAAGTCAAGTCGACCAAGTGTTAAGAGGCCTAATGACAAGTTGTGAAACCCTCTTGGACGAATTATTGGAGCCCTTGTGTTTAGTATAAATACAAGGTGAAGTTGGAGTCATTTCTAACCATTCACGTGCAACAATCACATAGTTTGTGTGGTCTGAAGCTAGCCGTAGCCTAGGAGGACAAGTCTAATTTGGAGAAAGGTCAGTTTGACATCTTCTTGACGGGCTAGGAGGTCCGAGGTAGTGCAGAGAGGCAGTCACACGCCTTAGGAGTGTTTTGGGTTGTGTTTTGGGTTAATTTATGTGTGGTATGATGGTATATCATCCTCCAAGCAGGCTGCACCTCCCAATTGATTGTACAGGTAAGCTGCAGGTCATCTAGCCATTGAAACAGGGTGTCGTACAATTTTTGGGTGAGATAGCTAGGTCGCAGGCCTTGTTTCTTTGAACAAGAGGGTCGAGAAGGGTTACTTGGGGTTGGTATTAACCCAGAAGTGGAGCAGATTGTGGACAGAGCTTGAGAAGAGGAGGCCGCAACTGTAGGAGGTCTTTTGGAGGTGGAGAAGGAGCTGACAGAGGATTGTTAGAAGCTCTAAGCAGTCCATTGACGTGACAACAGTGTACAGAAGTCTAGGACAAGGAAAGGTATGGCTAGTTGATGAGTTGTGTTGCTAGGGATGAGGTTGTTCCAAAAGGAGTTTGGACAACAATTTTGAGGACATCTAGAAGTGAAGATCATCATCAGCGTTGAATAATGTCAAGAGGAGCAGCACAACGTTGCAGGGCAGTTTGGTCATCCTCTTGAGTTGATGATTTGCAGGTGGATGGGTATCCTAGGAAAGGCAGAATTGGGGAGTCTACTAGCAGCCATGTGGAAGGGTCTCCATAGGTGTTGGATGCACTAACTAGGAGCAGATTGTGAAAATTCCTTAAACCCGGGAATTCCTACTACAGCACTAATGATATTTCTCCTACTTGTTAGATTTACATGAACAAGTTATTTGCAGTTTCCTACAGAAAACATTGAAATACATACACTGCAGCCTACGCCAATTAAATTATATGCCGAAACAAGTAACTGAACAATAGAGAAAGATACACACAAGTGACACAGTTGTTTTTGGACAAATGTCCCCGGAAAAACCTAATGTGGGAAAACCAGTGCAGTAGATTTGAGGGTTTTTATTATTATGCAATAGTTTTTTGAATAAAACTCTAGATGCCCTCTCGGCAATCTAGTTACAAAGAAATAAACTGGCAGAAGAAATTTGTGAGATTACCTCACTCTACGCAGCAAGTTCCCATTGATCCAGCAGCTAAACCAACGTGTCCCCGGCTATTTTTGCGTTGCCCCTACATGGGCCCTGCGTCAGCCTCTAAGGCTCTGTGTTAACTCAACTGGGAATCGATTTGCCTTCTGGAGTAGTTTCCAGCCCTCCCGGCTCAAAAATGTCAGCTCCCTCAGCAAATTCGGACTTCTGCTTGGAGAACTGCGCTGCTTCTGCGTGAGCCCTTTTGGCTCAACGTCAACCTCTGCATGAGCCCTTCTAGCTCAGCGTCAACCCCTCTTAGGTCCTGTGTTGCCTCCTTCTAGTGTCTCTCTACTCCTCTATTGCGTATCCTGGACTCTGGAGAAGATACTCCAACCCAACTATCCCTGCCCCTCACTGCACAAGCTCACTATCAATATTCTCCCAGCAGCTGATCTGCTTCAGAAAATCTAACTTCTGAACTCTCTCTTTGTCTTTCAAGTGACCCTCAAGCTTCCTTAAATAATCTCCCCGTTGACATTCAACGGCCCAGATTAGAAGCTAATCAATGGCTAAGATCATTTCAACTTGATCCTCGTCTTCTTCTAGATGTTACACCCACAATTTATATTAATACCCTTTAATTATTTTATTTTCCTAAGTTTAGACTTAGGGTCCCATTAAAAATAATTAATTATTTTAATAAAATTGTTTCTACGTGGAATTTTCCAAAGCGATTTCTGGGTTCTTTGGAATACATGTGCCCAAGCCTCCCTGCAAAATTTATGACTCAGAGCACATTCGATGCTACCAGAAATCAACACTCCCTCTTAGCGAGGAATGTGCTCTAGCAATGCAACCTATTGAAGCATCACTATGTTTTGTAACATCTCCCTCTGCGTTGTTCATGTCTGACATGTTGTCCACCAATTATTGCGAAAATGTTGCATCTGTACTGCTACTGACCCTGCCACTGTCAACACTACATCTGTACTGCAACTCCCTCTGTATTTCTGCATCCGTGTTGCTGCTGGCACTGCCGCTGCACTGCAAACTGTTGCTGCTACTGCATCAGCAATGGAAAAACATCCCAAATTACCGAACTAACTTTGTTCAGTATGATGCCATGTGAATGTTGGAGCCTGACTGCTACTAGTCTCTGCGCTGACCCTATGAATCTTCTGTGTCGTTGCTGACCTCTGCTCTGTGCCATCTGCACTGCTGCCAACTCTACTCTGCGTTGTTCAATCTTTGGCGCTCCTAGCCACTGCAACTGTCACTCCGACACTCCTTGGCACCATCAGACACTAATCCATCCTGCTACTTCTGATCTGGACTCCAATAGCAAGGAATCGATCCGAAAGGTGGGTTCCTCAAGGATCCTGCCCATCTGTAGCTCTTTCGAACTACAGCTCCAAATCAGCCCACCTCCCTCCTGGAGGTATCTCGGTTGTCATGGCGAACTCCTCCTCGATCTTCGCGGGTGCAGCCTTCGGATCGTGCTTCTCATCTTTGTCCTTCTTCCTGAGAGGACATTGTGTTGCGTAGTGACCCATTTCACCACACCTGAAGCACTTTATCTTCGAGACGTCCTTCTTATGTCTCTGTTGCTCCTGCTACCCCTTGGATGCAAGGGTTGCATTCTCCTCCTCCTCCTTGGGCTTCGACCCACTATTGTTGCTTTTGTCAAGCTTACACTTGACCAAGTCTCTCCTCAACTCCTCTTGTTTAAGAGTTGCCCACATCTCATCCCAATTCGGCAAATTCGCCCTACCCAGGATACTCTGGACAAAGACTTGCCACTCATCTGAGACAAGATTGAGGGCCAGTCTAACCAACTCGGAACCTTGAGGTGTAAACCCCATAACTAATAAATCATCTCAGGTCTCCTGAAGCTTCGTGAGGAACGGATCTATGTGATCCCCCTTTTGCATCTATGCAGATCTCAGTTTTTGCTCTAAGTACATCTTCCGCTGCTCGGAAGATACCTGATATAGCGTAGACAACACATCCCACATCTCCTTAGCAGTCCCTTTGCTAGCGATGTGATAGACAACATGATCCTTCACTCTGTCGAGGATCATTCGCTTTGCCTTCGCCATTTCTGCCTTGTACTTCTTTACTGGATCTGCATCTGCAGGCATAGCCACCACGTTGTCGACATATGTCTTGAGAGCATGCTCATCTAGAAGGAATGACATTCTCGCCTTCCAGATGACATAGTGGGATGCTCCGTCCAACCTATCTTGATCCCTCAAGCCACTGGTTGCCATTTCTGCCACAAAAACGGTCGAACTTCTCTTCTCTGCTCTTATTGTTACTGCTCAGCCAATAATAGAATGGACGTCTCGATGGGAAGTCTATTGAGGAAAAGTTCCCTCACTGTGCTTCTCTTCTCTTCTGACGTCTTTCTGCCCAGCAAAATGGCCTGCAGAAAAACTGAGTCCCACCAGCTCCTCCTCACGTTGAGGCTTCAGCGTTGCTCCCTCTGCCACGGCAAGATTTCGATCTGGAACCCCTTCCTCACCGTCGACTCACTCAGAGAGAGAGACTACCATGAAATTTAGCGCTCCGGTTAGGACTGCGCAAACCCCTCTGGCGATTCAAATTGCTGCCTCCTGCATCTTTTTCGACCTTCCTTTTCTGCTCAGCGCTGGGTTCTCTGGGATTATTCTTCTTGCTTCATCTGCACTAGCTCTGATACCATGTGAAAATTCCTTAAACCCGGGAATTCCTACTGCAGCACTGATGATATTTCTCCTACTTGCTAGATTTACATGAACAAGTTATTTGCAGTTTCCTACGGCAAACATTGAAATACATACACTGCATCCTACACCAATTAAATTATATGTCGAAACAAGTAACTGAACAATAGAGAAAGATACACACAAGTGACACAGTTGTTTAAGGAAGCTTGAGGGTCACTTGGAAGACACAAAGAGAGTTCAATGCAGCCATCAAGGAGAAGGAGGAGGACATAGAGCCCATGAATGTAGCACTTAATGGTCTTCCCAAGTCATGGGAACCATTTTTCAAAGGAATCTGCACCCAAGAACACCTTCCCAATTGGGGGAGTCTTTGGGATGACTACATCTAGGAAGAAACTCAAGAGGAGTCTAAGGACGACAAGCAAGAAGATGAAGAGGAAAACCTACCCTTGGCCAGTATGGCCAAGAATGGTGAAGGAAAGGGTTCCAAAGGTAATACTGTAATAGTGAGGGGGCAACCTCTCGACAAGGAAGAAGAAGGACTTGAGTAAGATCAAGTGTTTCAGTTGCCACAAAAGTGAGCACTATGCATCACGATCTCCAAAGAAGAAGAAGGGGAAGAGGAAGTTGCAACAGTCAACAGTCTCAACAGACGTTTAGCTTGATGAGGTTGTAGCAAAGTTCAAGAAGGACTTCTCATTTGTCTCTTGTCTATCTACTAGCACCAACAAGAGAAGTGCTTGGTACCTCGATAGTGGTGCATCATGCCATATGACAAAAGCATGGGAGTTATTTAGCAGTCTGACGAAGAGTGACTTAGATTTACATGTGGAGCTTGGTAATGATGCCAAGTGTGCAGTGAAGGGGGTTGGAACTATTAAGTTTCAACTAGAGTTAGGAGGGATGTTGGAAGCCAAGGTCATGTTATTCATACTAGGATTGAAGAAAAACTTGCTCTTAGTATCAATCATGGAGGACAAAGGATTTGAGGTCTGATTTAAGAATGGTCAGGTGCTCATTCATCCACGAAAGTCTAGCTAGACACAACAATGGCTATTAGTAAAGAGAGCAACTTCTACAGGTTGACGAGCAAACCTATTCAGACATTGAGGGATGCTCAAGAGCATGTCGAGGCTCCCAGGAGAATATTCAAGGAGAGCAAACCTCTGAAGAAGGACATTGTGCCAGGACCGGAGGGATAGCTAATTTCAGGTGGCTCTTCAGGAAGTACCTCCCTCACTAAGAGGGAGTGTTGATCTTGTAGCTTAGGCAGGTACTTTTGCACAAGCCTAAGTGTCTAAGCATGCAAAAGTCGCCAAATACACTCTTAACCTTAGCAATTACTTTAGTGATTAAAGTAATTTCTTTTATAAGACAAAAGTGAGTTATCTAATGAAATGCAAAGATTTTTGCATTGGTGAATTAGATGAATCTCAACCATCAAACTTATGGAGATTAGGGTTGCGGATTCAATCATAACTCAAGCTTATAAAAGAAAGTTTAAGCCAATCGAGAAAACACACAAGACATCCCAAGCACAAAACACAGTGAGAGTGAGATCTCAGTGGTTGGGTGGAGAAGAACTTCAATTCAAGTGTGACAGGTCCGAGGAAGGTGCAAGGAGCGGCAAGGGAGATCTAAATCAGCCACGATAGATCGAAGGATAGAGCTAGGGCTTGATCTAATGGATCAGATCCAAGTTCATTGTTGTATAAGTAATTTCTTCAAAGGGCCATTTTCCCAATAAGGGAGCCCGAATAGGTTTTGAGTTATTAATGAAGAACTATTTGATTGGGCAAAAAATTTGTGTGTGCTTATGTGGTTGAGATTGGTTATTTAATTTGCTTCCATTGCTTAAGTTTTGTTATGATTGCGATTGTGCTTTTATTTAGTAGATCTGTAACCTATTGGGTAGTAAATAGCCAGGTTGTTGGGTTCAAGGAAATTTAACATGGGAACTCTAACTACTGAACACCCATCCTTGGGTGTATTTTATAGTAGCGCCCTTAAGAGGTATTTAGCCTAGGAGCACTTAGGTTATCTAATCCCTAAGATCTATTGGGGAAGCCTCATTTGTGGGGATAGTATTCGACCACAAAAGAGCAAGGAAACAGTTACTAAGGTGATAGTGGTGACTGACACCATTATTGCTCATAATCTAGAGCAATGTTGAAAATATCGGTATCAACAAAATATTGGCGAGGGTCCTAAAAACATCTTATCGGCAATATCGGCGAAAATATCGGAAAATATCGACAAACATAAAAAATCAATTTTTTCAGATTTTTAAACATAGCCGATATTTTCAAAATATGGCAATATTTAGCCGATATTTTCAAAATATCGCGATATTTAGCCGATATTTTCAAAATATTGCGATATTTTGCTGATATTTTCAAAATATCGCGATATTTTCAAAACGGAAAATTTCACTCGTTTTGCCGAAAATATCGCAATAGTTTCAAATATCCCCGATATATCGGCAATATTATCAACACTAATCTAGAGTTTTTAGTGAGGCTTTGCTTTAAGGTGCTAGATTTTGCAGTAGTAGTGGCCTTCAACCAATTGCACTCTCTAAGACCCAAGTTAGCCATCCATGTAACTTCTAAACACACCTCAAACAAACAAATCAGTTGGAAACAGAACAAATCAGCAGCCTATCACACGTGCAAATCACATCTCTCGAGCAGAAACCAACACTACAATTACTCAAGGTTCTAAGCATCTCACCCACAAGCATCAATCACTCCAATATATAGAGACTTATGGGCATCATACCCACTGAAATTCCTGACCCAGCTACCTTCACAGGGGACAACCTCTCCCTACACAAATCAGAAAATCCAAATCACATTCACTAATAACATGTTAATTTTCGGAATATGATAAGCAAATCTGCACTCCTAAAACTGAACCTAGTCTAGGAAATTGAAACTGATTAACCTATCAAATCAGCAGATAAAAGATGCTATATCTGCAAACACATAATCTGAAAATGAAAACAACAAACACAAAATATTCAACACTCAATCACATCAATTCTCTATAACTCTGAAAGAAAGAATTACAACTGCAACCACAAGCTCAAAACTTCCACTATATAACCATCTCCAATGGTGCACCCTGTGACCCTATCTCCTTTATAGAACAAAAGAACTATGGTTTACAAATCAATATCTACCATCCAAGTGGTGCACCTATGTTAAGGAGAAGAAACCCTAACCCTAATCTATCTAGAAAAATGCACCATGCATGCATGAGTGTGTTTCCTAGGATAGAATTCTCACTACGAGTTGTCTAAGTGCATGCAACACCTAAGAAACTACCCCTTCTTTGGAACTCCCTCAGACACAGTGCCTTATCTTCTTAGCACCTGTTCCTAAAGCAGAGATAAAAACACTCTAAATATGAATTGCTAAAATATGGAAACCCGCTGAAGATGGTGCGTGCATGTTGCAAGCACGTATGTACCTTAACCACAAATTCCTAGTTAATTGTTGTTGCAACCTCCTTGAAGGTCCCCGTAATGTTGCACCCTCCACAACTGCACTCCCTTACTGCAGAACAGGAATCAAGGGTGTACAGATCTGTTGAGTGTGCCAACATTGAAGGAGAACGGTTGCTCATCAACCAGGTCAAATCAAATGGTCCTGCACCCCCCACAAAGAATTGCATAATACAACCCTAGAATGTGTCAGAGGTTGGATTGTTTGATTTGTACTCTCTCTCTCTCTCTCTCTCTCTCTCTCTCTCTCTCTATATATATATATATATATATATAAGTCACTAGACACAGGAACACGAGACACGCAGGACACACAGATTCGAGTGTCTGAGACAAGGCACGTAGACCCCTTGGAACATGACACGTAGGATACATTATATATATATATATATATATATATATATATATATATATATATATATATATATAATATAATTAATACTAAATAGATATTTCATATTACAAAATTCTCATGATGATACAAATTCAAACATACATCTAGATTCTACATTGTAAATTTGTAACATTATGCATACAAATACAATCGTGACAGATTCATCAATGATCCAATACGAGAAAGACAAGAAATTAACAATAAACTGCAATTTTCTCATTAAGTCATCAAAATCAAAATGTGTTACATAGGTACTGAGTCCTAAGGACTCCTAACTAGGAATGCCAATGGCAAATAAAAATAGCAAATACAAAACAACTACAAGGTAGTAGGTAGCTCATCAATCATCATCATCAAAATCAACATCACTATCACGGTCACCACTACTCTCCTTTGCATCCTCCTCCTCTGTATCCAATGTAATCTTTGCATCTGTCGGTGTGGAGGATGACCCTTCAGGGGTATCACCATCATTAAAAGTAATAGGCTCTAGCACTGGCTCATTAACATCCAATTTGGCCAATGCCAACTCAACACACCCATATCATCAAGAAACACGCTCCTAAACCCTTTGCTACTCACTCCCACACACCTACAGCGAGAGAGACGCATTACAATGAAGAGAAAGTGGCCCATATCGAGCTTTTAAAGCGTTGTGGTACCCTCTTCGAGAGGGACACGTGTCCCAAAATCATGACACACTTCTCGGGAGAATTGGATTCGATAGGTCCAAGAATCCCTCATGTTCGGACACGCTCGATCTACGAATCGAAAACGTGTCCCTCAAGAATCATGTCTGACACGCAGGATTCGGGACACGTGGGGGGTGGAGGACGAATCTGGTTATATATATATATATATATATATATATATATATATATATATATCGCTCGCTCTTTGAGTGTACAACATACATATGCCCATACAACCAACAATAAGGCATACATACAAGCACCCTTTTTTTGTTTGGTATATGGTATGTATCATATAGTATTTTATGTATTTTTCTAGTAGCCCCAAGGGATAGCTTAGTTGGTCGAGTTCCTGTTGCTATGTACCTCACCTATCGGGAGGTCACGAGGTCAAATCTCCTCGATGCCTTTGGGGTTAGGCCTTGCGAGTTTGGTTGGCGGGTCGATCCCTTCGGATTGATCTACCTAGATTTTCCCATGGATGTAGCGGCCACTCAATGTCCTTGAACCACATTAAAAAAATATATATATATATATATATATATATATTATGTATTTTTCTAGTGTATATATGTATCTACGCGTGTAGCAAGTGGGTACACACTAGCCCCCTTCAAAGAATGAAAAATAAAATATTTAACAAGGATCTAAGTTGGATCTCAAATATGCACACACATATAACATGTGTATGTATGTTTGGAGCTGTATATATATATATAGAGAGAGAGAGAGACACACACACACACACCCACATACCTATGCATGTGGCAAGTGGGTACACAATAAATCCCCTCAAAGAAGGAAAAAGAAAATATTTAACAAGTATCTAAGTTGGATTTCAATGTGTATGTATTTTAGTTGTGTCAAGAGACACACTCTACATCCCAGTATGGGGCACATTGTCATGAGTATGTATGCATGTTGGTTGTATCAAGAGGCACATTCTACATCCTAGTGTGGGGCACACTGTCACGAGTGAGTGAATCTAACACTAAGTCATGTCAGCTTTTAACATATAAAAAAAATTATGAGAAATAATAGTATTCTTAAGTCTATCATTTTATGTTAATAAAATATATATAAACCAGCATAGATCCACCAAAAACCCGATCTATCAAGCGCCACCTGAAGATGCAAACCATTTTAACAATGCAAAAATATAAGGAAAGGTTTGCACCTCAAGGCTTTGATCCCTCTTGATGCTTGACAGATCTAGAGTTAATATGGATCTATGTTGGTACATATTTAATGCACATATGTTTCAGGTAATCTAAAAGAAATTACATTGAGCTTTGTAGTAGAAAATGTCTTTTATATAAAGATGAAAATATAATTTAATATGACATATTGTAATCAATATCCATTATTTTAACTTCAAGCATTTCATGTCTTCAATTTCATCAAAGACATACTACTAAACATGAGTTTCCAATTAAGTTTCTTGGAAATGTGCAAGGAAATGTATTACCACATGATTGTTGAAGAGACACCACAACATATGGATTAATGATGGGTTTAGAGGATTGCAATTTCAGACATAACAGAAACAAAATTAATGTAGCATAAACTATGCAATGCATTTTTGCCTATCCTGCCTACCCGATTTTTTGGCATGCAAACAAATCAGGCTCGGGCTCTAAAAACACTTGAGAGATTGAGTATTAAGCAAATGCCATGCTGATATAAATAGAAAGATAAATTATGCACTGACAGTCTTGAAAGTATGAACATACAAGATTTAAATATGACTATGTAGATGAAGTACAAGCATTCAACACGACATTATGATGGCCAAACGCAGACATGGATACAACATTGTTGAAAGATGGGAGAAATTGAGATATTAAAACCCTCACTTGGAAAATTACTACCTCCAATACTTTCTTGCCCTTGAATGATAACTGGCCATCTCGAATCTCATGTTTCAAGGCATTGACTAGATCTGTTGAACCTTCCCACAGCTTCAGGCCCCCTGTTGGTCAAGAAAGGCAAATGCTTTTAAATCATTGTGGTATCCTATCTTAAAAAACAAAGGAAATACAAGGCAATAAAGATACCATAAATCAAAAAGAAACTCTGCTTGTGGGAAACACTAGTTTTGCACCTTCATACTTCCCAGGAACAAGATCTGAATTTGAAACTCCAAACACATCAGCAGTGTTTACACGTCCCTGCAAGAAAAATAACAATAAGATCAACGAAAGTTAATCCAGTTAAACACATTAAACAATAAAGAACAAAAAAGAGTAATAACAATAAAAAGCCTGGCTTGAACTAGACCAACGGAGCAGTGCTATAATAATAACTAGGTCTTGGTGTCTCAAATGCTATACAGAGTTGTTAGCAGCTTATACCTTAAGCAAACTAAGGCCTCCAGGTAAATTCACTGACTCAGCAACATATTTCTCCAATTGAACAGCCTGTTCAGTTATACAGAACAATTAGTTGAAAAAAAAGGCACAAATCATTTTATATTTGAAAATAGATTGTATATTAATAGACATGTATTTACAAAAAGAAAATAAAACCATAAGGGTATATCAAAAGATGGACCATATCCTTTTACTCAGAACTAATAGGGCAGACATAAAATCTAATTCTTTAGCATCCGTAATCAGCAGATATCCTTGAACTAGCAATTGCATACGTAACTCTTCACGCAAAACATGACAAAAGGATTGAGACAAACTGACCTCATTGGAAAAAGCATATTTGCATCCTAACCTCCAAATATTGAACAATGCAGTGATTCTAAAGCAATGCCAAATTCCCAAGAAAACAGAGAGCTCTAGGTAGCATGAGTCTCTGAAGAATGTTGATCATTGATGAATTTGCCCTTGAAAAGAGTTGAATGCTGATCCTAGATATACTTCCAACAAATATTGGCAAATTAGTAGTCCCAAAGAACGCACTTCACCGAATCACCACTATGAACAACCACATACTCAACAACGACCATATGGGATACCACTCTTAAGCCAAGAAAGGCTTTAGATGGCAGCCTCCGCTAGATAACCAGACATGCAAAGACCTGTACACTGTAGCTGATGTGTAGAGACCAAACATCGTGCAGCCTACAAATCCATTTGTCTTATTGAGCAAAAAAGGTCCATCAAGCATTGAGAACAGGGGACAGAATATGATTCCAATGTGGAATGGAGTGCATTTTTTTTAGTCATAAAGTTGAATCTGCTTCCCAAACTGCTAACCCCAATCCCACCACCCAGGGCCCCATATACCAATATTCAGCTTGTACAGCTCCTTAGAAGGAATCAACCCCATAATATCTTTGATAGCAAGATTACTATAAGACATGACAGCCTTGTGGTAAGCTAACAAATCTTCAGTCCTTCCAAGGCCTGCCCTAAAAATCCCAAAAATCTCTCCAGAAAAAAATACCCATCCTGCTATGCCTGTGACCCTAGAATCACGGAAGCTCATCAATACAATGACCCTCACAATTCTAACTTCAAATAGAACATCAAAACAAATCTCATCCTGCATGGCTCCCTGAGAAATTTTACTTGACCAGTAGAGCAACAAACTTCCACACCTCCCACGTGCTCCTTCAAATGAAAGACCTGAGAATCCAAAAAAGATGAGGGCAAAAGAGGATATCACATAAGCCAAATTCACCCCGAACCTTAAGGAGACATTGAGCTAATTTGACCCCATGCAGTAATAAAATCTGCCATGGGGAGGAACCCTCGAGACACATTAACACCCACTTAGATGCAAGAATATTCCTTTAGGACACAACATCAATGAGGCCCAACCACCCCCCTACTCCTTGGGCATAATACATACACCCCAAGGAACCATAGGAAGCCTTCTCTCACCACCATATTTGGACCACAAATAAGAACTAAGAATATGCTCCAATATTTTTCACTAGGCCATGCTAGGGAACGAAAAAGAGACATAATAGATGTGAGAGGTGTATAAAATACTCTAAACAACCATCAACTTACCTACAAAAGTGATATCTTTCAATGCCATATATGAAGCTTTGTTTAAAGCTTTTTAAGGCACAAATCCCATATGACCATAGCTAAAACTCCTGCTCCAAGCAAGATATTGAAGTAGCACACAATCATCCATGGCCTAATATAACTCCATAAGAAGGAATCTAGGCTAGGGATCATCAATTCTGACAAGCTAAAAATCATGCTTCCACTCACTAACGACTACTCCAAAGGTGAGGCAATGCAAAAGAGGTCCAAACAACCCCTTGTAGCCTCAACCAACCCCTAACCCACTTGAATTGATAAAAGAGAATCATTAGCAGATTGGTTGTCAACCATCTTGATGCCATTGGGAAGAGAGATACCCTGCATCTTACCCACTTCTAAGGTATTAAACCAAAGCATCAGCACTTAGAATGTACATGTTGGGGCTAAGTGGGCAAATGGGAAAACCTACTTGATTGAACAATGAAGTGGAATGAGAGCTGTGAGAGTTGTGACTGCATTGTTTACAAAAACAAAATTTAAAGCATTCAAGAAGAGTCTGGTCACTCTGAAGACACCTTAGGGGACCAGGTTCAAGACACTATAACATGTTTGTGACGAAGGACTAGTCAACTCTATCATAGACTTTATCCAAATCAAGTTTGAGCAACAAAGAGTGTTGACCCATTTATCTAGCCCATTCCACAACCTCTGATGCATGATTCATTGTCTTAAATAAATCTGCCCAACTCAAAACCCATATGTTCTTGTCTAACACTTATTGAAGCCACCTTACAAATACAAAGAACAAGTGCCTTAGCCATTATATTACAAGAACTTGAGTAGAGTAATGAGCCACCATGTTTGATCGTATCTCAGGCTGAAGTCTTTGAAATCAACTTGATTACCCTTTGATTGAGAGCATAGTTATCACAACCCAACTGATCTAGACCGAAAATGGTTGTTCTGAACTAGCCTAAACCCTTTAACCACTAAACTAGTCATTGAACCAAACCAAAGCACTAAACCAATAAATTCCTACCAGTTCA
The DNA here is from genome assembly GCA_031772625.1 of Pinus tabuliformis. NCBI lineage: Eukaryota > Viridiplantae > Streptophyta > Pinopsida > Pinales > Pinaceae > Pinus > Pinus tabuliformis. The sequence goes on from CM062817.1 coordinate 501,901,614, forward strand.
TAACAGCATCAAACTAGGAAGACTAGCAACAATGTCAGGGGAACACAAAAATTAAGGGAAAAAACCCTCCACCCTCAGTACAAAGCCTTGAAACAGGCAAATTTTACGTATTTGGAATCTAATGGTTTGGATTTACATTTATGTGTGTGAGTGTTTGTATAATTAATTTTGCATATTGGTTCACAAGACGATTTGACCCTGTTACTGCCCAAATTTGTACATTAGAATGATAAAAGCTCTAACCCACACCATACAATCCAAGTGGAATCTAGGAAGGTCACTTACTATCACCTCAGTGACCTACCTCTGCTCTTTAGGCTGGCTCAAGGGAGACTCCCCTAAGTAATTAACTAAGGCTAAGCAATGAAGATCAAGGTGACATCACAAGTAGCCCCAGCGAACAAGATTTGAGTTTGGAGAGTTAGAAGAAAAGAATGATGGAATGATGTGAAGATAAGTGCCAATATCCAAGGGTTTTGGAGTCAAGAGAAGATCAGTGACGAGAGGATATCAAGAAGAACAACCTTCCTTTTATCAATTACTCGAAATCATGGATCAAGGGAGAGACTAGCATCTAGAGGACAAGTAATCTCTCAGCCAATCAAGGCAAACTGTAAAACCAAAAACCCACTAAAGAGGATCCCTTAATAGGATTTCACTGTTGAGAAACCTAGGGCAGCTAGATTAGCGTGATTTCTCTTTACTTTGATAACTGCTTGTGATGTTCTTTACTTCAACTTGTAGTATTTATAATTAGCTTCTTTTTCTCTTGATTATTATAGTGTTATTGTCATCAAACAGCTACCAAAAACATGAAGATCAATAGAACAAATGGACACAAGATGTAGGCTACTAGCCAGGGCCAAAACCTCTCCTAGAGAGGAAAACCCATGAGAAATTCTTCTCTTCTTATAGAAGCTTCAAATGATGAATTCCAAGACCTTATAGACCCAACACTGAGACCCCCCTAAGACCAAGTCAACCTTCCTTCTTGATGTGCTTTCCTTCAAAGTCAGAACAGCTTCTAGCAACAAATTTTCGGCCCTCTAGCTACTACTACAACTTCGATCTCTAACTACTACTGCAACATCGTCCTTCAACTAGTACTGCAACATCGTCCTTCAACTAGTACTGCAACTCTGTCCTTTAGCTAGTACTGCAACTTCGATCTCTAGCTACTACTGCAACTTCGACTTAGCAGCGTCGATATAGCAACTTCTACTGCAACTTCGATCTAGCAACTTCGACTTAGCAGCTTTGACCTAGCAGCTTTAGAAACCATAACTGTAACTTTGCACGTGTGAGACAGAAGCCCATAATTTTCGACTTTTCCTATTCCAGTTTCTTTTCTTCTTCTCCTAGTTCTTTGTTCTTCTTTCTTGCCTTTAGACTTCTTCCTTCTTGTGATCAAACTTCCTTGGATGCTATACTTCAAATGAGGTCGAATGCACTTATATATACCTTTCCATGAGGCTCAAATTGTCCTTAATGAGGCCGACTCAATCTTGGAGGGGTACTATGGCACATTTTAACTCTAAATAAATTCTTACAACTTGATACAAGATGCCCGATAGGGTCTATTACATATGACAATGACTCTTTTGACTCCTTGACTCTATGACAAAACCTAGAAGCACACAATGGGTGCTTTGACCTAAATACAAATTGACCTAGAGCATAAAACCCATGTTATAAAATAACAATAATAAATTTTCTTTCTCTTTTACATAATATCAATAGTACAAAAAATATTATGAAGACCGAACCTAGTTACATATTTCGACACTCCCTCTTAACTAGGGAGGTATTCATAACACATGGAAGGCACATGGACATTCTCATACTGAAGGATTCTCATAAAAAGAGTCAGATTGGTAAGCCATCTCATAAATTATCTTTTCAGCTTATATCTTTGCATCTCATCATATCAACTAGCATTGTCATATAGCAAGGCCTTGACTAACATCTCTATCTCTCCACTAGATTAGAGCACAATGTTGGGGAGACAATGATTTATAAACACCTTCATCATTGTCTCTCAAGGCACATACCCCATCCGAATGTTCACAAGGTATGTCCTTTTAGGACCATTCCCCTCTTGGATTTACACATCCACAAGGAATCTCCTCTTTGACTACTCTTGCTATTAGATGCCCTACCTCATCCTCAAAGGGCATCGGTATTAGCCTCAGATGCTCACCCAATCCTCCATTCTTTCTTCATGATGTGAAGACAAGAATGACGTGTCTATCTCTCCCTCTTAACTAGGGAGGATCTACTCATTCCTTTACATGAAAGGAATATACCCAAGCTCCCTCTTAACTAGGGACTTGTTTTCAACAACAGCTATTTATTCTTCCGCGGAGATCATGGTACTCTCAGTTGCTTATAGGGATCCTCTTTCTGCATCATCATTGTGAACATTTCATCTATCACAGCAACTAGAAATTATTTTTCTAATTGTTAATTTATTTAACAAATTATTTGTTGTCTACTATGGCAAATATCAAATAATTCACACTGTGATTTTCACAAATAAATCTGCAGAAGAAAATGGTGTTGGAAACTAAGAAAATCTAGCACACACACATAAAATTTACACAGTTATTTTTGGAAAATTGTCCCTGGAAAAACCCAACTTTGGAAAAACGGTGCAGCAGTTGAGGGTTTTATTATTATACAGCAGTGAAATTTTGAGTACAATCTATGGATGCTCAATTGGCAATCCAAACAACAAGTATCTGACAGAAAATAAGTAGAGAGAAAATTTTCTCACCCCACAAGCAATCCCGGAACTGGCTCCTCCAGAAAAAACTAGTCGTCCAAACCCCTGCGTAGGCCCTCTGTGCAGTCCCAGCGCTGCCTCTCACACGTGTGGCTCAGTTTTGGCCTCTGAGCAAGCCGTCTTGCCTGTCTTTGTTGCTGGAAGTGACTCTCCGACCCTTTGGAATACTTTCCCGGCCTCTGGAAACTGAATCAACTTCCTCCCTAGCTAAATCGAAATGCTCTACTTCAGCTACTATGCAGTCTTTGAGCTCCTTCTACGTGCATCACTTTTTCCACTTATTGTTGCCTCTCCGGATATGGAAAACTTCCTCTGGATCATTGTCCCTACCCTCACTGTCTCTGATTCGATCTTTGGCTTTCTGGAAACTGCTACTGCTCTCTGGAAATCGAACTTTCAAGGAAATCGAACTCCCGAAGTGTATTCTCCAAGTGCCCATCAACTTCTTCTTATTAACCTCTGTTGGAGCACCAACGGCCAAGATTAGAACTTAATCAAGGGCCCAAATTAATACCCTGTCGATCCGTGTGAGTTTCTAGAGAATTCTCACCTTGACTTAATTAATTTTGATTAATTAACCAGTTTCCCTAAGTTTAGACTTAGGAAACATTAAAAAATAGATAAATAATCTAATTAAGCCATCTCTAGGTGGAACTTCCATAAACAATTTATGGGTTATGGAGATCTCATGTATTCTAGCCTCTCCACAAAATTTCGAGACTAGAATACATCTGATGCTACAAAAACTAACACTCCCTCTTAGCGAGAATTGTGTTCTAGTGTTGCACACCCTGCTACAACATCCTGTCTCCGTACCACCACCTATCACGTTGTTGACGTCTGGCCACACTGCCCACCAACCACTGGGCAACTTTGATGTCGCATCTATGTTGCTACTGACATTGTTAAACTACTGCCAACTCTGTATCTGCACTGCAACTGTTATTTTTTGGTATGTTCTATGCTTAAGAGCAATTTAAATTTTCTTATTAGCCCAATATCAATATCCAGTTTAGCAATCACATCGGCATGATAGTAAAATGCAGATAGAACATAAACATAAACAGTAGAAGACAAGCCAAGACAAGAGGACACGAGATCTGGCACCAGCCACAGACAAAGCCCAATGTGGGGAAACCCTTGATCAATTCTTCTTATATTCTTCAATAGTTCAGCAGAGAGAGAGAGATGGTACAAATATACAAATCTGATATTTTATGACAGCAACAGGAAAGCCTTGACCAGAGAAGTCAATGTTAGTCAAACAAGACAAAATCTTCCTCTAAATGGCTTGGTCAAGCCCAGTCAACTTCAACCTTCAGCGGTAAGCTCAATGCACCCAAAAACTACACTGTTGGTTCTGCTCCTAAGAAGATCCTTCAACTCCCTGGAAGATGATCCATATGGCACCAACAGGATGCTCATTAAACTGAACCAAACATGGTCAAACCTTGACCCAATACATCTCCCAAAACGCAGTTCTCTTCTTGTTGCACTTGTTGTCACAGCTTCATGAGTTAGGGCATCAACCTTCAGCCCTCATTCTCCACACAGTCAACAATGCAGGCCTTCTTAGGCTGCGGTGTACCAAGGTGAGACTCCACCACTGCCACGTTGTCCAAGTCCTTAATGCAACGCTTAGAACAGCCTTTGCTGCTAGTTATGGCCTGCAGCCTAGCCCAGCAGTAAGTTAGGCCTACGGTCCTCAAACAAACAGCACCCAACAACCATCAACGCAACACTATATAGCCTACAAGAACTCGGCTTAATTGTTAGCACTCAATCCGCATATGTATCTAGCCCTACGCTGATCTATTCTAAGTCTTGAGGGCAGACTTCTTCAATGTACTGCTTCTCCTTATGACTGCAGATTCAGAGCCTGCTAACAGTCCTTAGCTCATGCTTTAGAACTACCTTATTAGCCACGTTGTCACCTATAGCACACATAGATTTCTACGTTGTCTATCTAGGCTTCTTCACACTTATGTTAAGGCTCCTTCTTGCTACGGCTAGGGCCTCCTCTTGCTGCGGCTTAGGGCCTCCCTCTTGCTACGGATTAGGGCCTTCCTTTTGTTGCGTATTAGGGCTCCTCTTGACTGCGCTAGGCCTCTTCTTGACTGCGGCTAGGCCTCTTCTTGACTAAGGCTAGATCTCTCTTTGACTGTGGCTAGGTCTCTCTTTGACTGCGGCTAGGGCTCCTCTTCATGACTGCAGCTAGGGCTTCTCTGATCTTTCTTTCCACCACGTCCTCCTTGTGAGAAGACAAACCCAAACAAGTGGAGAGAGAGATCATGAGATAATGTGCTCCTCAAATGACTTGAGGCCTCCTCTATTTAAATGCAACGTTGAGGTTGAGCTGGGGGTAAAAGTGCTTGTTTAGCTTGTTGGCCGACCTTGACAAATTGTCAATAATATGAATAAATTCATATCTCCATAAATACATGTCGGAATCGGATGATCTTTAGATCAATCCTACACCTCTCGAAGAGAGGAATCCAAGAAAAATATTAGCTGCCATAAATAAGGTGACCCACTTGGAGTTTGGCCCTAGTTGCCAATTTTAACAGCAACTCCCTCTCATCTGTTGTTGCTGCAACTGCAACCACTGCAACTAAGAAGCATCCAAAATATTGAATCAACTGTGTTCAATATGATGCTTTTGTCTCCTGAGTCCTGACTACTACTACTTATTGCACTATCCACTGAAGTATTTGTGTTGCTACTGACTCTGCTCTATGCCACTTTGCACTACTGCCAACAGTGCACTGCACTCCTCAGCATCTTATTGCTACTAGTCTGCAACTGTCACTCTAGAATCTGACTGCATCTCTAACACTAATCCATCCTGCTATTAAAAACGGTGGGCCCCCCATAGCAAGGTGATGATCCATGAGGTGGACTCCTAAAGGATCCTACCCAAACATCTGCAGTTTTGGACTACAACTCCAAGTTTCCCCACCTCACTCCTGGAGGTATGGCTGCCATCATAGCGAATTCTTCCTCCAGCCTGGAGGATAACTTGTTGATCTCAGTTGAAGCTTCATGTTGGTCCTACTTCTCCTGCTTGTCCTTCTTCCTGAGAGGACACTGCGTGTTGTAGTGATTGAACTCACCACATCTGAAGCTACTGACCTTTGGCAGGTCCTTCTTCTTTTGTTCCCCCTGCCCCTGACTGGGACCCTTAGATGCAAGGGCCACATTCTCCTCCTCATTCACACCCTTCGATTCACTGCCACTAATGGAGCTCTTTAGCAAAGCTCGCCTCAACTCCTCCTCCTGCAAGTCGAACCACATCCTGTCCCACTCTCACAACTTGTCTCTGCCCAATATACTTTGGGTAAAAACTTGTCACTCATCTGAGACATTGTTCGGTTCCAACCGTACTAGCTTTGTTGGTTGAGGTGTTGCCCTAAGCGTTGCAAGCTGATCTCGGATCCTCCTGAATCCTGGTAAGGAAGGGATCTATGCCTTCCCTTTTCTGCATCGTGATGCACCTCAGCTTTTTTTCCAAGAACATCTTCTATTGCTCAAAAGTTCCCTGATATAGTTGGGCGAGACCATCCCATATCTCTTTGGCAATATTCTTGCCAGATATATGCTAGACTATATGATATCAGACTCCAACAAGGATCAACTGCTTTGCCTTTGCCATTTCCTTCATGTATTCCTACAGTTGATCTGCATCTTGGGGAACTGCCACAACATTGTCTTTATAGAGCTTTAGGCCATATTCATCTAACAAGAAGGAGTCAAGGACATCCTGGCCTTACAGATGACATAGTTGGAGGAACCCTCCAACCTATCATGATCTCTAGGCACAACTATGGCCATCTCTGATCTGATTTGGAAACTCCCTCTTCCTCTACTCGGTTGCTACTTTACTACTCGCACTCCCTTCTGGAATGCGCAGTTCTGCTAGTTGCTACTGCCTACCTGCAACTGAGAAAATCGGATTTCTTGGCTAGAAACCCTCTAAGAGAAATCTCCCTTTGTGTGTGCAATTTCTCTTCCACCCGACGTTGATTTTGCAACTGCAAAACCCTTCTACGTCCAACCAAAAATCTGCTCAGCAAAAATTTGAGTTGTTGTTTGTTAAATTATGGTATGTTCTATGCTTAAGAGCAATTTACTTCAAATTTTCTTATTAGCCCAATATCAATTTCCAGAATAGCAATCACATTAGCATGATAGTAAAATGCAAATAGAACATAAATGCAAACAGTAGAAGACAAGCCAAGACAAGAGGACACAAGATGTGGCACCAGTCAGGGACAAACCCCAATGCGGGGAAACCCTTGATCAATTCTTCTTATATTCTTCAATAATTCAGTAGAGAAAGAGAGAGAGTACAACTACACAAATCTGTAATTTTATGACAGCAGCAACAAAACCCTAACCAGCAGGGTCAAAGCTGGTCAAACAGGTCATAATTGACCTCAAGTCAACCTCAGCCAACTTGGCCTCCAACAGCAAGAATACAGCCCAAAACAGTCTGAAATGATGGTCAAATTGCAGTCAACACAGGTGTTAGCGCTTGAAATTTCACCTCAGGCTGAGAAAGGTAAACTTCAAGGCAACATCAAACCACTTAGCCTCGTAGCTAGCCCTACGGGGCAGGAGAGGGCTCTCTCCGGTCTATCTCAGTAAAGATCTTCAATGGGCGAGATGACCAATAGAGAAACACTGATTTTAGGCTAGTAAACTGATCAAAAGGTTTAAATTTGGGATTTTTTAAGTTTTGGTGGAAAATTGGGGAATGGCAATTTCGAGTGCGGGGATTGGACACAGTTTTCGCAAGGGGTTCTTTGGGGCAAGGTAGGAAACAGTATTGATGCCTTTGATAGAGATGGATGGATGAGAATGACCGGTGAGGAGTTAAGGAGAGCAAGCAATAACCTTGAATTCCCCTTAAACAGTTGAAAACATTGATATTAAGCAAACTTAAAAGCAGAGCATGACAGTCATGAATTCTACTTTAACACTTCATTTGCCTAATTTGCAGAAGGAAAAGTAAAGAAATGATTCACATAACACACTTACAAGTACAAAGAGAAACACACCATCAATACATGTGACCACAAGAATCCCAAAAAGGACTGCAAAACCCTGGTCTTCCTTTGCCAAAAATTGCAGAGATACAGTGAGTAATACAATAAGAGCTTCTCCCTCAAGAGTCCAACCTTCCAACCTCTGAAAATGACTAAGAAAATACATAATATAGGCAAGCTAACACCTTTCCTTGCCTCTAGGGGTCGAGCTCATCCTTCTAGGAGCTGTTTCAACCAATTCTAAACTGAGCACTAAAATCTAGGCAGTCAAAACAACTTGCCTCTATAAGCTAGGAAACCAATTCATTCATTAAATGTTTGCTATTTCATGAATGAATCTTCTAGAATAGGTAAATAAGTGTCATGTCAACATGAAAATACATTAATTACATCAAAGAGGGTGAAAAATCCCATCATAAGTCAAAACTAGTAAAAGCTGAGCGCATTCCTGAGCTGTAGGTGAAAAATTGTGAAAATTGCCTGATGGGTCGCACGCATTTCCTGGACGGGTCGCGCGCCTTTGGAGGCACTGTTGAGGCACTTGCAGGTGTCCAAATGAGACAAAAGTGGGCTTGTTGGAAAGGTCTGGATGTCTACTTTCCAACCCAAGTGGAATTTTTGAATTTGGTGATCATTTGCCCCTCCAAAACTGCAATCTCCCAAGACTGCTTCCTGTGTGTCAAAAATGTGGCAGAAAGTCATTTTTTGCTTGTTTTTTGACTTTCTGGAGGCCCAAGACTTGGTGAAATTTCTTAGTAATGGCTAAGCAAGTGTAACTTTCCATGACAAATCCAGAAATGCTGAGTTTTTCCAAAATGGAGTTGCCAAACGAAAGGGTCACACGCGGCGCGTGACCCGTCAGGGAGGAAAACCTGTTTTTTGCCAGAAAAATCAAAAATGACCCAAAATACTCAAAAAATTTTGGAATTTGTGCTGGAGTTTGAGTTATCTAGTATCATGCTCCTTCAAAGAAGCCTCAGCCAAGATGTGGAGGGGGTCGGGCCTTTTCCTTCGTTTTTGTGCTTTGGCCAACTTCCTTTGGAGCACTTTCATTTTCGCCTTGCATACATGCATCCGCGCCCAATAATGATTTTTCATGTTCCTGAGCAAGTCCTTATCCTGGTTGGCCTTGGCCAGCAACCTCTCCAAATGAGCATTGACCTGAAGAAGCATAGCCTCTCGCTCAACGGGTACCAAATCGTCGGGTCTCTTTCGAGCCAAGTTGCGGTCCTCATGAATCCTCCGCAACTCATCAAGAGTGTGCTCATCCTCCAACTGCTTGTTGCGCTGCTCTAAGTAGGTGATGGTACATTGTGCCCCTTCTAATCTCTTCTGCAATGCATCATTTTCAGCTCTAAGGTGCTGAATGATCTCCTTTGACTCTAGGCTAGGAGAACTGATATCAAGATCAACAAGCTCTATATCTGGAACACCTGATGGCCCCTCATCAATCTTGGGTTGTTTGCCCCTCTCTGATACCTGTGCTGCTGTCGGAGACGAGGCCCCTTCCACCTGGTGTGGAGATAACACTCGTGGTGCTGATGAAGAAGGCGAGACCCCTTCCACCTGGTGTGGAGAAAATACTCGCCTAGCTGCAGCAAATAGGGCCCTGTGGCCTCTCTGATAAGTGACCAATGGAAGAGAACTGACATGTCTAGCCTCAGGGATATCATGCTGCTGTGATGGTCCTCCCTCCTCATGAACAATCTCAGGATGTGTTGGTGGTGCTGTGAAGAACTCACGAGAGATAAACTCCTCCCATGGGATGCCATGCTGAGCCAACTGATGTATGACCACAAGCTGAATCAAACCATAATGATAGAGGCTCCTATATTGTTGTGTTGGGCTCTTCCTCTGCATCAAAGGCACCATCCTCTCAATATTCTGGCACAAGAAAACCGGGATATTCATCATCCGTACCCGTGTGAAATGCATCAATAAGCGAATATGGTATGAATACACAAGTGAAAATCTGCCCTCACAGGTGAAATAGCGCATGATAAGCCTCATCAAAGGAGCATACTCATTCCTCAAAAATCTGAAAGGAAATACACCCGTCACTTGTCTCATAAATGCAGATTTGATGTAAGGCTCAAACTGAACACTATCCAATATTTTGCGCTTGTTCCACACTTCTCCTACATTTGGTATCCCTGTTGCTTGAGCAATCATCTCAGGTGTCAATGTAAAATCCACCCCTGCAAGGTTCACATGCCCATCATGCAAATGCAAAACAAACAAGCGAGCCAACTCCCTGTGATGCTGAATCTGAGAGATCCTCTCGCAAAACTCATAACAAGACATATAACGGAAACATGAGACTGCAATTGGACAAGCCTGCAAATCGGTCAAAGAGGTGGGCTCCTCTCTCCTATGATCAGTGTTTTTAAAACCGGAACCGGTGACTGGACCGGTCCACCTAATGAACCGGTTTACCGACCGGAACCGGTCTAACCGGGACTGGTTTGGTCTAAACGAACCGGTTTTAAAAAAATACATTAAATAATTAATTTTTAATGAAACAAAACTATTTTTAAGATGTAAAACCATGATTCCAAGCCAATAGAGACAAAATATGCAAAGTTTGCTCATTTATATACCATGTAAAGGTGAATATATCAAAACACCTTTACTTCCCCCCCAAAACCCCTAAACCACAGTCAAAATCCGCCTTTTTGCACTGTCATTACTTGTATTGCTATGGTTTAAGAGCTGACCATTATTTTAAATTAGTTTAGGTGACTAAGGTTGCTGTAAGCACTGATGTGGGGTCCCATAACCACCTCATGGATGGAGACTGGAATAAATAGTCCATGTACCTCATGGATGGAGACTGGAATAAATAGTCCATGTTTATTACTAAGATTGATAGAGTATATCTGCAATTGTAAATTAAAATACTGGATAATGATTGATTGATAAGAATTTATTAAGAATGATATCAACATTGGGCCTCTTGACTGTGTATAGATATACAGTGATTGGTCTCGAGGTGTGTGGCCTTTGACCTTTCATTGGCATAATTAGTATTGTTCCTACTACATTGCCACCCTCTTAAGAATGTTTTGTTCTCAAAGCATAGTAAATGAGATTTTCTCTTGCTGAGCATGCTTTCTTGGTAGCATCATCTTTATTTGGTTGTGGGAGTTTGACTCAGTTCTTGATTTGAGTGATGGTGAGGTTCCTTTGCAGTGTGCACATCATATTCTAAAGTCTTTTGGCCTAGTTATTCAATGTGAAACCTTGATAATCCATGGTAACATACTTTCTTTGTGGTTATATGTTTGTCTGTGTTTCTTGCCCCCTTTCTATTAGTTGTAGATCATTTGTGATGGGAACTTTCAACCCATATAGTTCATAATGTTGTCTTTTCCAGTTAAATTACTTGAACTATTCTTCAAGGTTAATGTTATAAGCACCCCACTGCATCAACTATTCAACACCTAGTACCCTACCCATCTCATTGAGCTGAAGAGCATAGAGTTGTGTTAAATGTTCCAATTCTTGTATTTGAACCATGACTTTATGGAATCTTTTTACTGTCTTGACCTTTTATCGATCAATGATTTTAACTATGGAGTGGGGTACACAATTAGGTTCAGTTGCTTAGCTTAGTTGATGTCTATACAGTTATGGGTACTGGTGGAATCTACAAGTATTCTTTTGTTGCTCTTCTAAGGTGCACCATATCTTTCTTTCTGTTTAAGCCAACAATCACAGCTAAAATTTCTTGGTTCTATGGTGTTTTGGGCTGGTTCTATTTTCAAACAGCCTACATTCATTTATATACCCTTACATTCATTTATATAGCCGTTTGGAGGGAAAACACCTTTACTTCCCCCCCCAAAACCCCTAAACCACAGTCAAAATCCACCTTTTTGCATGTTTCACTGGGCGTGCCTAAAACCGGCCGGTTTTGTCCTAAACCGGCCGGTTTTCACTGGTTAGGGCCTCAAATATGGCGAAATGCAAGGTTGGACCGGGTTTTTTGGCCGGTTCGGACCGGCCAGCTATCTAACCGGCCGGTTTGACCGGTTACCGGTTTTTCAAAACGGTTTTAAAAACTATGCCTATGATGACCGCTTTTTCCACCCTTGTGAGCTCTCCTCTGTACCTCAAACTCTGAAGCTGACTCATGGTCATCACTTTGCTCATAATTGGTTTCGGTTTCTGACATTGTTTTAGGAGCAAAGTGGCTGAAATGTACTGCTGTTTCTGCTTTGAAAACTGTTGATTAAAATGTTGTTTTAAGGGGACAAGTAGCACAAGGGAAACGTTAGGGAAGGGATACTTTAAAGGAAAATCGGGAATAATAATGAAACAGGGAGTTTAGGGGAAAAATCATTGCATATACTCATTATACACTTTTACTTACAAGGATGTTATGGGAGGTAGGGTTAGTGTTTTAATTTTTTGATTTCTTAGGGAGAGGGGTAGGGTTTAAGGCTCTTAGCAAATTTGGAAGGGAAATTTAAATAAAATGATAAGGAATATGTAATGGGAGGTGGACAATAGGAAAGAAAAGGGATACCTCAAAACAGCATAATAAACCCTAGCAATTTTGACAATTTCAAGCCCAAAAGCACAATGGAGACTTTTACTTGCAAAATGAAGACCTTTAAAAATACAATCATGATCTTCTTGAACTGTAGCAAGCAATAATTTTTCATGATTTGAGGGCCTACCTTGCAAAATTTAGCAACTTGTGGTTCCTTGACAGCTTGCTGGCGGTTTTGTGTAGAGGGAACGCTGATGGGTCGCGCGCCTCACCCAACAGGTCGCGTGCGCCTGACGGGTCGCGCCCGTATAAAATTTGCACTGGCGGAGGTGCCCTGACGGGTCGCGCGCCAGTCTCGACGGGTCGCGCGTCTCCCAAACTCACCGAATTCACTCAAACGCTCTTGCAACTGATTTCTCTATCACTTGGATGCACAATGAAGCTTGATGGAGGGAAATAGAGCCTTTATAGCCTTGCTTTGAATAAATTTCATGTCACAACCCATATTCTAATGTTTTTCATGACACTTTTTAAACTTTGAATGCTGCTGACTTTTTGGTTTCCTTTTATCCTGAAATTGGTTGAATTGATGTTTTCCTTGATAATTTTTTGCAGGGATAGCTTCTGAGGGGTCCTGGCAAGGGAGCCAGGGTTGTATGCTGTCCTTTGAATCATTTTGAATTTTTACAATTTTTACAAAATTTTGAGAAATGACCTTGGCTTTAAAAATAGGGTTTTTAAATCCAAGGTGAAAATTAGCTGCACAAGATAGAATCTTTCGAAGAAACACTTTGAAAATCATCCCTCTGGCTTGCTGGGCACTTATTGACCTTCAGAGACATGACCTTGAAGACAAATTTGACCTAAACCCTAGACCTAGAAATTTTGACCTCAAGACAAGACAAGTAACCTTGAAAAAGTTTAATGACTGAAACAACTTGATCCAGCAGTGCCAAGAGGGGAATAAAGACACCAGCTCCTCCATCAGGGTTATGGCATGCCTAATGGAATGCAATAAGATGACACTGATGAGACACCTACTTATGCAAATGCAAAGAGCTTTGATCGCTGATGGAGGGCTACTAGACCGACTCTAACATTAGGGACAGGTTTGTGGTCAACCCTTGGCAGTCAACGTTGGACAAAGGGTGGTCAAACACGGGTCCAAAATGCTGATCAGAAATGCGGCTAGCCTAGGAGAGGTTGCCCAACCCAAACCGTAGTCAAAGTATCCTCCACGCTGGTCAATGTTGCCAAGAATCAGCCTTCCTGCACCTCGGTCAACCCAAGTCAACGCTGCCCTAGTCTACGTCCTCCTTCTTCCAACCACACGTGTGAGAGACCTGCTCCTCTAATGCGTAGGAGAGAGAGAAGAATGAGTGATGAGATGAGTGAGTTTATGCCACAAGGTCTCCTCCTTTATATGCCACGTTGAGGATAAGCTGGGGGTGTAAAACATTGTTTTGCTTGCTGGTCGACCTTGACAAATTGTCAAGAATACAAATAAATGCATATCTGCATGAATACATGTCGGAATCAGATGATCGTTAGATCAATCCTACACCTCTCGATGAGAGGAATCCAAGAAAAATATCAGCTGCCATAAATAAGGTGACCCACATGGAGTTTGGCCCTAGTTGCCAATTTTGACACTCCCTCTCAACTAGGGAGAACTCCATATGTCTATCGGTACAATCTTTTCCATCAATGCACTACTCTATTGAACTAAAAACAAGAAGAAGTGATCGAGAATGTATCATACCATCCTCTACTGACCCGAAGTCAGTCCCAGATAAAAGAGTGTCTAATAGCACTCTTGCTAACCCGAAGTCAGTCCCAATGAAGAGATTGTGTCATACCACTCTTATTGATCCAAAATCAGTTCCAAATAAAGAGAGTGTCTCATACCACTCTTACTAACCCAAAGTCAGTTCCAATTGATCCTAGATCAATATCATCCTAGCATAGGGAGTACGGTAGTTACACGATGTGTCCATCGATACTACTATGGTCCCTATCCTCATTTCCCTACTCATTGGCCAGATCAGAGGTACTTCCCATGAGTCCCAGACTGCATGGGTAGGATGTCTCAACAGGAGAAGGATGAACCACTCTTCCTGCCTACATGTCGCCATAGGGTATCACAGGGGAAAGTTGAACCACTCACCCTGTACACAGTAAACCACTAGGGAAGGTTGAACCACTCACCCTATGGTTGTTCATTGCTCCAAGAAGTACCCCAAGCCCCCCGGAGCTCCCGGAGCTCAATGTACATATCATACAGGACCCTCATAAGAGGGTCTCTCCAAGACTCCTAGTCGTTCTCGGAAAGTCAATCATTTGACCTTTCCCAAGGGCTTTCTCAGAATGTTAGCGACCTGCTCATTAGTCCCAATATGATGGAACCTTATTGCTCCTCGTTGTACCATATCCCAGATAAAGTGGTACCTGATATCAATGTGCTTGAAATGATCATGAAATACAGGATTCTCTAATAAACGAAGCCCACTCTGGTTGTCACAGAGGATCACGGTAGTATCCAGCGTATGTCCAAACAGCTCACTAAAGAGCTTCCGCAACCAAACAGCGTCACAGGAGACCATACTCGCAGCAATATATTCGGCCTCAGCGATGCTCAACACCACCGACTTCTGCTTCTGTTCATCCAGGATATCGAAGCAGAACCCACAGAGAAACAGCACCCGAAATTGCTCTTTCGGTCCACCACACTGCCTGCCCAATCAGCATCAGAATAACCATGCAGCCTCACATCTCTAGCAGTGTATCTTAGTCCATGAGTGATTGTGCCCCGAAGATATCTCAAAAGATTCTTGGCACCAATCGAATGTGAGTGATGAGGCTCAACCATATATTGGCTCAACATATTGACTGCAAAACATATATTTAGACAGGAGTTCACCAAGAACATCAGTGCTCCTACGAGTTGATGATACTCAGAAGCATTTCCCAATACAGGTCTGACAGCACTACCGCATAACTTATTGAAGTTAAGCTCCATCGGGGTAGTCACGGGCTTGCAATCCACCATTCCAAATCTCTCCAATATCTTCACCGCGTATTTTCCTTGAAATAGGAAAATTTCTAGTGCATCAGTCCTAGGTCCTTCATCTCAAATTTGGAAGCCAACTCCCTCTTACATTTGTGAATGAGAGGGTCTGCACTAGTCAGAAAGAGGCCATCAACATACAGCACCAATATGGAGGCTTATCATCTTCAACCTTAATGTAAAGGTTTGGATCAGCTTCACTCCTAGTGAATCCCAGCTTCATCAAATAGCTATCGATCCTCTCATACCAAGCTCGGGTGCTTGCTTCAGCCCATAGAGAGCTTTCTTCAACCTGCATACAGGAGATTCCCGATTATGAATCTCAAACCCCTCGGGTTGTTCCACATAGGCTTCCTCTTTAATCGAACCATGCAAGAACACGATCTTGACATCCATTTGATGTAGGTTCCATCCTTTCGAAGCAGCAAGGGCTATGATCGAGAGGATGGTGGTGTATCGAGCAACTGGTGCAAATATATCATCGTAATCCACACCTTCCTTTTGAGAGAAGCCTCGAGCAACAAAGCGAGCCTTGTACTTTTCAGCACTCCCATCAGCTCCGTGCTTGATTTTGTAAATCCATTTCGAAGTGACAACTTATTTGTCCTGGGGTCTGGGGACCACATTGTTGAAATTTCTAAGTCTAACCCGTTAGAAATTTTCCTGCAATATCTGATTTATTTCACCTACTTGTTTAATTACTGAACAAGTTATTTAACCATATAAATACTAAAATAAACACAATGCAGTGTCAACCATCTACAGATCAACAGTTGAAAGAAATAGACAAACACACAAGGGACACCGTTATTTTTAGACAATCGTCTTCGGAAAAAACCCAACTTGGGAAAACCGGTGCAAGCAGTTCTGAGGGTTTTATTATTAAGCAGATTTTCTCGAGTACAACTGGGTGCCAAACTGGCTCACTTGACAGAGAAATCTATCTGCATTAATACCTCTCTTTGGAAGCAGATATTCTTAAAGTCTGCTCCACGAAACTCTCTCCAGCACCTCTATGAGGCTCAGCGTCATCCCTCCTGGCCTCTGCGTTAGCCTGAAACCCTCTGCGCCAGCCCTCTAAGGCTCTGCACAGCCTCTCTGGCTCTCTACGTCACTTTTGCAGCCTCTGCGTCACTCACGCAGGCCCTCTGGCCCTCTGCGTGGCTCCTGTTGGCTCTGCCTCTGCCTTTTTGCTTCTATGCTGGTCTTCCAGCACTATCTCTACCTCTTTGCTATGCACTCACCGCCCCTCACTACAACTGCGATCACTGGTTCGATTTCTCTTAGCAAACCCCACTCTAGAAAATCGAACTAACTGATCACTTTGGTGTATCTCCAACTGAACCTCAAACCTCCTCTTATACTTTTCCTGTTAAGTCTTCAACAGCCGAAATTACATCTCTAATCAACGGCTAAGATTAGATTTGTCTTGATCCATGTCATTTAGAACCTTCTCACCCAGTTTTATATGAATACCCCTTAATATTTTTATTTTCCTAAGTTTAGACTTAAGAACCCATTAAAAATATTAATTATTTTAATATCTGCTTAACCGGGTGGAATTTCCCCAAACCATTTATGGGTCTTGGAGATCTCATGTGCTTTAGCCTCTCCACCAATTTTCATGGCTAGAGCACATTCGATGCTACCCCAAATCAACATTCCCTCTTAGCGAGGAATGTGCTCTAATAATACTCCACCACTGAGCATCACCATGATCATCCGGCACCAGTACCTGTGCTGATGTTTGGCATTGTTGCCCAACATCCTCTGCACTGTTGCATCCTGTACTACTACCCATGGCTCTACCACTGCCACTACTACATCTGTACAGCAGCTCCCTCTGCATCTGTGTTGCTACTAGTCCTTTCTCCCAACACTGCATCTGCACTGCAGCCCTCTCTCATCATGCTGCATCGTGCTGCCCATAACACTACCACTGCTACTGTTGCACTGCAACTCAATTACTGAGACGATGGTAACTGATCTACCCAACCACTGACATCCTTGTCAAGCTAGAAACCCTCCTGATGCTGAAGCTCTCTCTGCCGCTATCCTGTGCTCCCTCTGCTACCTCTGCGCTGCTGCAACAACTTTGTGCCTCTCGCACTACTGCAAACACCTTTGCGCCTTCCTGCACTGCTGTAACCTCCTCAGTGCCTCTCGCACTGCTGCAACCCTCTCTGCACTGCCAGGGACTACTGCACTATAGCACTCTTTTGCCTCTCGCACTGCTGCAACCCTCTCTGTGCTGCCAGGGACAACTGCACTTTAGCACTCTTCTGCCTCTCACATTGCTGCAACCCTCTCTGTGCTGCCAAGGACTACTGCACTCTAGCACTCTTCTGTCGCTCCATCCGCATCCGCTTCTACCAACATCCGCCATCTTACTACTGTCACTTCGAGGCTCCTGTAGCCGGATATGATCCAAGAGTTTAGGTACCTCAAGTATCCTGCCCCTCATCTCCTGTAGTCCTCCTGACTACAGCGCGATGTCACCCCACCTCATGAGCACTCATGGCACAATCGTCATCATCCTATACCTCCTTTTCTGCCTTAGCTGGCACTGCCTTGGAGTCAGACGCTTCTCTCTTATTCTTCTTCCTAGGACACTAGGTTGCATACTAGCCCAGCTCCCCATAATTGAAGCACTTAAATTTGGAGAGGTCCTTTTTCTTCCTCTTCCCTTGTTGCCCCGCAAATGCCAGAGCCACATCTTCTTCCTCCTCTTTCTTGACCCGGGCTCCTTTGCCACTACTTGCCTTGGTCATTCGTTTGATCTCTTCTTGGCGAAGAGTTGCCCACAATTCTTCCCAATCTAGAAGATTCGATCTGCCCAAAATGCTTTGGACGAATGTCTCCCATCCCTCGAAGACTACGTTCAGGGCGGTCCTCACCATCAACTCCTGATCCGGCATGGCCCCTATGGAAGTCAATTAGTCTCGAATCTCCTGCAACCTGTTGAGGAAGTGATCTATCTGCTCCCCCTTCTGCATCTGATACAACCGCAGTTGATTCTCCAGTAGCATCTTCCTCTGCACAGAAGTGCCCTGATACAATGTCGTCAAGGTGTCCCACATCTCCTTTGTCGTATTCTTCTCGGCAATATGTTGAACTACATGATCCTTGACCCCATCAAGGATTATGCACTTTGCCTTGGCCATCGCATCCTCATACTTTTCGTTATCAGCTGGGTTGACTGGGATAGCCACGATTCTCAAGGTGAAGGCCTTGATGCGATGTCTATCTAGAACAGACAGGATCCTGGCCTTCCAAATGACAAAGTTGGATGCCCCGTCCAGCCTGTCCTGATCCCTCAATCCATTCATGGCCATCTCTGCTCTTCTTTTCGACTCCTCTGAGTCTCTACTTCCCTCCTAGAAGTTCTCTCTTTGACTCCCTCTGAGTCTCTACTTCCCTCCTGGAAGTTCTCTTCTAGACTCCCTCTGAGTCTCGATTTCCCTCCTGGAAATTCTTCTGCCAACATTCGAATCGCACCTCTTCGATCTCCTTTGCTCCTACAACACTGATCTGGATTTCTTGGCTAGAAATCCGCCTAGGTAGCGACTCCCTTCTACCTTGGTTTTGTCCCGTTAGGTACTGTTCTGCCTCAACAACAACAGCACCCCACCAGCTTCACACTCCACAATCTGCCCACAGCTTCCTATGCCCCAGCAACTGAAGAACTGAGCCTCTAGGCTCTACGCAATCCCAACAGTGGTTGAATCGCTCCACTAGCCAATTGCATCACTCCTACTTGGCTGAGCAGGATGACGTGGCTCTTCGTGAGCCTCTTCTACCTCTCACTGCTTCTGCGCTGGCCCCTTCTCTGGCTCAAACTGATGACGCAGGCCCTCTGCGTCACCCCTTCTCTGCTGCTTTCTGCTTAGGAACAACTTCTGTCACTCGGGACAGTTGTTTCTGCTGCAAATTCTCTGATTCAACTGGTGCCTTCAGCTCTCCTGTGATCTGCAACGCTTTGATACCATGTTGAAATTTCTAAGTCTAACCCGTTAGAAATTTTCCTGCACTATCTAGTTTATTTTGCCTACTTGTTTAGTTATTGAACAAGTTATTTAACCATATAAATACTGAAATAAACAAAATGCAATCTCAACCATCTACAAATCAACAGTTGAAAGAAATAGACAAACAGAAAAGGGACACCGTTATTTTTGGACAATCGTCCCCGGAAAAACCCAACTTGGGAAAACCAGTGCAGCAGTTCTGAGGGTTTTATTATTAAGCAAATTTTCTTGAGTACAACTGGGTGCCAAACTAGCTCACCCGACAGAGAAATCTACCTGGCATAATACCTCTCTTCGAAAGCAGATATTCTAAAAGCCTGTTCCACGAAACTCTCTCCAACACCTCTATGAGGCTCAACGTCAGCCCCCTAGCCTCTGCATTAGCCTGAAACCCTCTACATCAGCCCTCTGAGGTTCTGCACAGCCTCTCTAGCTCTCTGCGTCACTTCTACAGCGTCTGCGTCATTCACGCAGGCCCTCTGCACAGTCACTGCTGGCCTCTGCGTGGCTCCTGCTGGCTCTGCGTCTGCCTTTCTACCTCTGCATTGGTCTTCTGGCACTATCTTTGCCTCTCTGCTATGCACTCACTACCCCTCGCTGCAACTCTGATCATTGGTGCAATTTCTCTTAGCAAACCCCGCTCTCGAAAATCAAACTGGCTGATCACTCTGGTGTATCTCCAACTAACCCTTAAGCCTCCTCTTATACTTTTCTTGTTGAGTCTTCAACGACCGAGATTACATCTCTAATCAACAGCAAAGATTAAATTTGGCTTGATCCATGTCATTTAGAACCTTCTCACCCATTTTTATATTAATACCCATTAATATTTTTATTTTCCTAACTTTAGACTTAGAAACCCATTAAAAATATTAATTATTTTAATATCTCCTTAACCGGGTGGAATTTCTCCAAACCATTTCTGGGTCTTAGAGATCTCATGTGCTTTAGCCTCTCCACCAATTTTCATGGCTAGAGCACATCCAATGCTACCCCAAATAAACATCCTAGACATCATTCTTCATGATGGACTTGTATTCTTCATTCATAGCATCCTTCCATACTTGATACTTCACGTCTTTTTCGAACGATGTAGGCTCGTTTGAATGATGGTGCTCATAATGGTCAAGTATCCCTGATACCTGGTCGGCTTCTTACTTTCACGGAAAGTCCCTCTTGGTGCAATATGTCTCTCGACATCTTCAAGAGTCCCCCTAAGCCATGAGGGCCTCTTCCTAGAGGTGGAGGGTTCTTGAGGAGGAGTATCAATAGGATCCATAGGTTCTTGAAAATCAGGCATCGTTTCATCTTCCTTTTCATCTGGCTTCTTGGTGTCAGCTTCTTTATCCTTCCTTAGAATAGGAAGATTGTGAACCTTGCTAAGGGCCATATCTTCGTCAAAGGTGACATCATGACTTATCTCGACCTCCCTTTGACCAACCACATAAATTCTATAGCCCTTAGAATTTTCGTTATAGCCCACAAGGATTCCTTTGTTTCCAGATGCACCCAATTTGCTTCTTTTCTCTTTCGGCACATGAAAATATACGGGACTTCCAAAAGTTTTAAAATGAGAGACATCGGGTTTCTTACCAATGAACATTTCTTCGGGTGTCTTGGAGTCCAATGCTTGATGAGGGCATCGGTTTTGAACATATACGGCGGTATTCGCAGCTTCGGCCCATAGAAACTTCCATAATTGGCACGGACAGCTTCCATAATTGTACGATTCTTTCTTTCAAACACACCATTCTGCTCAAGAGTGTATGGTGTTGTGGTCTCCCTCTTAATGCCAGCTTCTTTGCAAAAGTCATGAAACTCATTGGATTCATACTCGGTCCCATTATCAGTCCTTAATATATTGATTCTCTTCTCGGTTGGATTTTCGATCAAGGGTTTGAAGTGACAGAACCAAGTGAACACTTCATCCTTCTTTTTCAATAAGTATATCCAAGTCTTGCAAGAATAATCATCTGTAAAAGCGAGATAATATAGATATCCTCCTAAAGAGTTTACGGACATCATACCAGATATGTCGGAGTGGACCAACTGCAATATATTTGTAGACTTGCTATGGCTTGAGGGGAATGGTCCCCTTTTGAGCTTTCCTTCGGCAGATCCCGAGAATACACCTTCATGCTCTACTTTGAACTCAGGCATCCCTATCACCATCTGTCTCACATCAGGTAGAGCCTTATAATGAAGGTGGGCAAACCTCCGATGCCATAGTTCAGATTGAAGAGATGTGTCGCAAGACATGACTCCCAATGGACTTCCTCCAACTTGATATAAAGAGTCAACCCAGAACCCAAGAGTAAAAGCATATTTAAAATTCTTTTTCCAAACACGTACCTTGTCATCGATGAATGCCACCTTGTAGCCTTTGTCTTTCATTGCCGAAATGGACACCAGATTCTTCTTGAGATCAGGTACATATAAGACTTCTTGCAAATGGATCAAGTTACCCTGATTTAATTGAAGAGTAGCATTCCCTACACCCTTTACAGGATAGGTGGAATTGTCTCCAAGAATAATCTCCAAGTTTGTCTCCTTCTCTATCAGATTAGAGAGAGCTTCCTTGTAACCAGTGAAGTGCCTTAGGGCACCACTATCAATAAGCCAATTTCTAAACGAGTCTGGAGGAGAGATAGTGGAGAGGGACGATATCAGATAATACTCATATTGCTTATTGTTAATAACATTTGATTCATGCCTGGAGTTCCTTGCTTTCTTGGAGGGTTGACCATTTCCTTGATTTCCCGCATTCCTCTTTCCTTTGCCATTGAACTTGCCATTCCTTTGATTGTTGTTGAAGTTTCCCTTGGAGTGATTTTGATCATCATCATGTGATGTTTCATTTCTATTTGGACACTCCCTCGCATAGTGGCCAATTTTATTGCAAACAAAGCATCTTCCCTTGCTTCCACCCTTCGATCCGGGCTTTCCTTTGAAATGACCTTCAGACCCAGAATTATTTCTCCTTTTGGCATGAGAGGAGAAAGCAATGAGGTTGCCTTTGCTTGAAGGCATTTCTTGCTCCACCATCCTTGTCTCTTCTTGAATGCATCTCCACATCAATTCTTCAAATCCCGGAATTCAATCATTGTTGAGAAGAGTGGTTCTAAATATATGCCATTCACATGAGAGCCCTCCAAGGGTAGTGATAGTTAGTTCCCTGTCAGGAATAACTTCTCCAATTGATAGAAGATCATTCTTGATCTCAGTGATCCTTAAGAAGTAGGATTGAATATCCTCGTCCTTGCCCTTCTTAATATCCTTCAACTTATTTTTGAGGAACAAAACTTGATTTGCAACACTAATTTCAAACAAGCTTACCAATCTGTCGTAGATCTCCTTGGTGGTGTTCATCTCGGAAATGTAGGCCATCAGACGCTTGTCAATTGAATCTCAGATAATCTTCTTCACTTTGACTTCACCCTTAGTGTACTTGTTCTTTGTAGCAGCCGGTGCATTTGATGGAGGCTCCGGAATTTTACCCCTCACATAGTCCAACACTTCTTGCTCTTCCAATGTCAGATCAAGAGACATCTTCCATCCGTGATAGTCAGACTTCTCACAGACCTTGTCTTTGGCCGGGAAGTGGGATGAGTAACCCATTTAGCCTTTTGTCCTTTCCTTTTGTCTTCAGTGATTGCTCTTTCACTCTTACTTGGGCTTTGTCTTCACCTCACCTCTAATACCATGTTAAATTATGGCATGTTCTATGCTTGAGAGCAATTTACTTCAAATTTTCTTATTAGCCCAATATCAATTTCCAGAATAGCAATCACATCAGCATGATAGTAAAATGCAGATAGAACATAAATGTAAACAGTAGAAGACAAGCCAAGACAAGAGGACACAAGATGTGGCAACAGCCAGGGACAAACCCCAATGCGGGGAAACCCTTGATCAATTCTTATTATATTCTTCAATAATTCAGCAGAGAGAGAGAGAGTAGAATTACACAAATTTGTAATCTTATGACAGCAGCAACAAAACCCTAACCAACAAAGTCAAAGTTGGTCAAACAAGTCAAAATTTACCTCACGTCAACCTCAATCAACTCGGCCTCCAACAGCAAAAATGTACAGCCAAAAACAGTCTAAAATGATGGTCAAACTGCAGTCAACGCAGGGACAAGTTTGTGATCAACCCTTGACAGTCAACGCTGGTCAAAGGGTGGTCAAACAGGGGTCTGAAATGCTGATCAGAAATGTGACTAGCCTAGGAGAGGTTGCCCAACCCAAACCATAGTCAAAGTATCCTCCACGTTAGTCAACAGTGCCAAGAATCAGCCTTCCTGCACCTCGGTCAACCCAAGTCAACGCTGCCCTAGTTTGCGTCCTCCTTCTTCCAGCCACACGTGTGAGAGAGACCTGCTCCTCTAATGCATAGGAGAGAGAGAAGAATGAGTGATGAGATGAGTGATTTTATGCCACAAGGTCTCCTCCTTTTATATGCCATGTTGAGGATAAGTTGGGGGTGTAAAACATTGTTTTGCTTGCTGGCCGACCTTGACAAATTGTCAAGAATACAAATAAATTCATATCTCCATGAATACATGTCGGAATCGAATGATCGTTAGATCAATCCTACATCTCTCGATGAGAGGAATCCAAGAAAAATATCAGTTGCCATAAATAAGGTGACCCACATGGAGTTTGGCCCTAGTTGCCAATTTTAACATTGTTGCTCCCTCTGACTACCGAAATTACTATCCTAATCAAATCGACTTTTATGCCAACTTGCCACTGAAAATCTATCCTCTTGCCCAGTAATTGAATTGTCTGTCTGGATACTACGTAGCCTCTGAGAATTTTGGTTTGTTGCTCCCTCTGAACAGTGAAATTCCTTTTTCCGCTTCTGAGCTTTCTGGCTAATCACTCACGTTCGGATACCATGTGAAAACTTCATCTATCACAGCAACTAGAAATTATTTTTCTAATTGTTAATTTATTTGTTGTTTGCTATGGCAAATATCAAATAATTCACACTGTGATTTTCACAAATAAAACTGCGGAAGAAAATAGCATTGGAAACTGAGAAAATCTAGCACACACAGACATAAAATTTACACAGTTATTTTTGGACAATTGTCCCCGAAAAAACCGAACTTGGAAAATCAATGCAGCAGCTGAGGGTTTTATTACTATGCAACAGTGAAGTTCTGAGTACAATCTATGGATGCTCAACTAGCAATTCAAATAGAAAGTATATAAAAGAAAATAATTAGAGAAAATTCTCTCACCCCACAAGCAATCCCGACACTGGCTCCTCCAGAAAAATTGGTTGTCCAAATCCCTACGTAGGCCCTCTACGCAATCCCAGAGCAACCTCTCACACGTGTGGGTAAGTTTCGGCCTTTGGGCAAGCCGTCTTGCCTGCCTATACTTCTGGAAGTGACTCTTCAACCCTCTAGAATACTTTCCCGACCTCTGGAAGCTTAATCGAATTCCTCCCTAGCTAAATCGAAATGCTTTGCTTTGGCTACTATGCAGTCCTTGCACTACTTTTGCGTGGATCACTTTTGTCACTTGTTGTTGCCTCTCCTGATCTGGAAAACTTCCTTCGAATCACAGTCCCTGCCCCTCACTGTCTCTGCTTCGATCACTGGCTCTCTGGAAATCGAACGGCTAAGGAAATCAAACTCTTGAAGTGTATTCTCCAAGTGCCCATTGACTTCTTCTTATAATCCTCTGTTGGAGCACCAATGACCAAGATTAGAACTTAATCAAGGGCCCAGATTAATTCCCTGTCGATTTGTTTGAGTTTCTATAGAATTCTCATCTTGACTTAATTTAATTCTGATTAATTAACCAGTTTTCCTAAGTTTAGACTTAGGAAACATTAAAAAATAGGTTAATAATCTAATTAAGCCATCTCTAGGTGGAATTTCCAGAAACGGTTTTTGGGTTATGGAGATCTCATGTATTCTAGCCTCTCCACAAAGTTTTGAGACTAGAACACATCCGATGCTACAAAAACTAACAATCATGTCATGAATAAACTTCAACATCTACATCAAGGAGCCATCTTCTTCAGTAACTTCTTCGTACGACTTTGACCATCTTTCTCATCACTTTTCTTAAACATAATGGTGAACTTAATCATTGCTAGTCATGTCATCCTCCTTATCATCGGAAAGTGACCTTCTTTGTCATCACCTAGTTGTCCTTCATACTGCTACCTCTTCCAAGTCATTTTCCTTTTAGAATCATCCATCGAAATTATGTGTACTAGTTGTAGGTGAATTTCTACAACCTTCTGCTGGTAGCCCTGTTCAAGGCATATTGTATTTATGCCTTCATGTATCACTCAAAAGGAAGAGTTCATTTTTCTTCAATCATGCTCATGAGATAGAGCATTCTAACCATTCTATCTGCAATTAAGTGATGACATGACTTTTATCTATCTATTAAAAGTTACCAAATATATGCATACCTCTTTTTTCATGTGGTCATCTAGGCTTCCTCCAGTAGCTTCCTTTTCGTTGCTTGAAGATGAAAATGCTTCAACTAAATTGTTATGCTGCACATTTTTGTTATCATCCTTCATCCTTCTAAACTGTGGATCCCACACTAGGTGGAATGTAGACTATCTGTGTAGTACTTGCTTCTTCTAAGTAGTGGTGAACCTTTCCAACAAAGATTCTAATGGAGTATCTTTGATGATCCTTATTCTGCAAATGCTTCTTTCTAGTGAAGATGAGGTGTGATGATCTCTTGCTAGATGACTTGCTTCAACCATGTAAATTGTTGTTTTTGTTATCCCTTCATGCTTCTAGTATGATGTCATCTCAGTTACTGCTATAATGCATCTTATCATAACTATAATGCTTCCTATCATGACTGTTGTCTTTGAAAATGAACTTGATGCATGAGAGACCTTTAATAGTAGAGGTCTTTCACCTCTTCCTTCTTAGATTTTCTCTTTCGATTCTTCTACTTCTTCGATCACATGGACTTCACTTCTTTCTTTCCTTTTCTTGTCGCCCCTCTTGAGTTTAGGACAATTCCTTTTAAAGTGCCCATATTCATTACATTCATAACACTGAATCTTATACATGTCAATTTTCTTATGAAATTTCTTTCGAGGCTCGAATTTTCCAAACTTCTCTTTCTTCCTTGTCATAGCTGCAAATGATTGTGTTTGCTCATTTGATCCAATGTCATTCTTTGCTTTTAATATGGTTTCTTCAATCTTACATAATGCCCATAGATCACTGAATGGAGTAGCTTCCTTCTTTCCATAGATGCTTGATACAAAGTTGCCCCATTCATCTGGTAGTGCATTGAGTATACAAGTGGTCATCTCTACATCTGACATTGTTTCTCCTAGCTCTTGTAGTTGATCTCTTAATTGAGATACTTTCATAAGATATGAAGCTACCCCTTCTTCTTTTGATACTTTCATCTTGTGTAATTCAGTGCTTAAAGATATTATTTCCCCGGTTGTACTTACAGAGTACAACTATACCAACTTGTCATGTCATGGATCTCTTTCTATGTCTTCAATTTTGCTACAAAGGGAATGAGAAAATCCTTGATAGATTCAATGAGGATTCCTTGAGCCCTTATTTCTCATTTCATATATTTTGATGATGCTTGAGATCGTTCTTGAGGAGGCTTTGTGATGGAGCCCTTGACATAGTCAAGAACTTCATTTTCTGTGAGAATTAAGTCTATTCTCTTCTTCCATGCAAGGTAGTTTGATGTCCCAACAAGTTTATTGTTCTTCTTGCAGAAAGTAGTCATTTGATTTGTAGGTTGAGACATGAATATAAAGTACTTACTTGATAAATGAAGATGCCTTCTTGATGATGATGTCTTCCACTAGATGCTTCATTCACGATGATATCTTCTTATGAGCTTTATAAAGAGGGATGATCTTCCTTCTTCAAAATGACAATGCTTCTTCTCTTCAATATGAGGGAGATCACTTTGAATCCTTTGATGATGATGAAGTGCTCTTCTTGCTTCCTTTGGATGATGATGTAGCGTGTGGAGGCTTCCCAAAATACTTCAAATGTGTAGGGTCCTTGAGGTCTTCTTTTCTTCTTCCAAAAGTTATTCCTTTAAGATGATAGGGTTTTTGCAATGTGATGACTAGATCTTCTTGATGCTCTTCCTCTTATATTTGGCCCTTATGTATCCTTTTTCAAATTGAGTGATCTTCAGGTTGCCTTTCCTTGTCACCTTAGCTCTGGTACCATGTAGAGAAATCTAGGGCAGCTACAATAAGGTGATTTCTCTCTACTTTGATAATTGCTTGTGATGTTCTTTACTTCAACTTGTAGTATTTATAATTAATTTCTTCTTCTTTTGATTATTATAGTGTTCTTATCATCAAACAACTACCAAAAACATGAACATCAATAGAACAAATGGACACAAGATGTAAGCTGCTAGCCAAGGCCAAAACCTCTCCTAGAGAGGAAAACCACAAGAAATTCTTCTCTTCTTATAGAATCTTCAAATGACGGATTCCAAGACCTTTTAGACCCAACACTGAGACTCCTCCAAGACCAAGTCAACTTTCCTTCTTTATGTGCTTTCCTTCAAAGTCAGAAAAGCTTCTAGCAACAGACTTTCAGTGCTCCAGCTACTACAGCAACTTCAATCTCTAACTAGTACTGCAACTTCGTCCTTCAGCTAGTATTGCAACTTCGATCTCCAGCTACAACTGCAACTTCATCCTTTAGCTAGCACTGCAACTTCGACTTAGCAGCTTCGATATATCAACTTCTACTGCAACTTCGATCTAGCATCTTCTACTGCAACTTCCCTCTCGCTCTCCTCTCTCCCTCACTCTCTCTCCATCTCTCCCTTATCACTCCCTCTCTCTCTCCACTTTTCTCCCTCAATGTCTTTCTTCTTCCCTCCCTCTCTCTCCCCTTCCAACTCCATCTCTCTCTCCTTCTCTCTCTTGAGTCCTATCTCTCTTCCTTCTTTTGTTTGTCATTCTCTCCCACCTCCCTTTGTCTCTCCGCCCCCATCACTCTCTCTCTCTCTCTCTCTCTCTCTCCCTCTAACTCTATCACTATCTGCCTCCCTCTCTCCCCTCCACTTTTGTGTCTCCCTCTCTCTGTCTTCCCCTTCTCTCCCTATCTCTCTCTTCTCCTCTTCTCTCTCTTCCCTCTAACTCTATCACTATCTCCCTCCCTCTCTCGCCTCCATATTTGTGTCTCCCTCTCTCTATCTTCCCCTTTTCTCCCTATCTCTCTCTTCTCCTCTTCTCTCTCTTCCCTCCTCTCCTCTCTCCCTCACTCTCTCCCCATCTCTCCCTTGTCACTCCCTCTCTCTCTCCACCTCTATCTCTCTATGTCTTTGTTCTTTCCTCCCTCTCTCTCCCTCTCTCCATCTCCCCTCCTCTCTCTCTTCCTTCCTCTCTCTCCCTCTCTCTCCCCCCATCACTTTCTCTCTCTCTTCCCTCTAACTCTATCACTATCTTCCTCCCTCTCCCCTCCATCTCTGTGTCTCCCTCTCTCTCTCTCCCCTCCTCTCCTCTCTCCCTCACTCTCTCCCCATCTCTCCCTTGTCACTCCCTCTCTCTCTCCACCTCTATCTATCTATGTCTTTGTTCTTTCCTCCCTCTCTCTCCCCCTCCAACTCCATCTCTCTCTCTCTCCTTCTCTCTCTCCCCTCCTCTCTGTCTTCCTTCCTCTCTCCCCCCATCACTCCCTCTCTCTTTCTCTCTCTCTCTATTCACCCTCCAACTTTGTCACTATCTCCCTCCCTTTCTCTCTTCCTCCCTCCCCCCCCCCCTCTCTCTTAAATTTGATTCCATGATATTGTGTTTAAGAAAGTATCTAAATTAAAAAAACTCAATTGGTTGTAAAATATTAAACCTATATTTTGGATCAATCATGTCAAAGAAAATACAATAATGAAAAACTTAAAACAATCATGCACTATATTTCCTCTATTATTGTTAGTCAATTTGTTTGTTCTCATCACTTGGATCCTTAGTTAAGATGGATCTATGCTAGTTCTTAATAATATTATTTATATTATATAAATTTCACATCTTTATATATAAAAGTATTCTCATTTTTAATTTTATTAAAACCTTGATTTAATTTCTATGGGAATCTTTTTAGTAGTCATGAGGATAGAGGGTTTAGATATATCTCAAAAGTAATTATAACATTTTTCCTTTTAGATTTAATTAAAAAATGTTATAAAATTAAATTAAAATAAAATATTTTGATTGTGAAATAAGTTATGTTTTTTGAGAGCCCCAAGGGATAGCTCAGTTGGTCGAGTTCCTATTGCTAAGTACCTCGCCTATCAAGAGGTCACGGGGTCAAATCTCGTTGACGCCCTTGGGGTTAGGCCCTGCTAGTTTGTTCAATGGGTAGATCCCTTCAGATTGATCTACCTGGATTTTCCCGTGGATGTAGCGGCCACTTAGTGTCTGTGAACCACCCTAAAAAATGTTATGTTTTTTGGGCATTTAGTATTAATAAGCCATGGTATAGGCCCATGGTATTGTAACAAAGCCTATTTAGATGTTAATAATATCCAGAGTAAAGTGGGGGTGAATATCCATGGTTAAGAATCATGTCACATTGTTATAAAATACTTTGATTGTGAAATAAGTTATGGTTTTTGGGCAAGTGGTTTCGATAAGCCATGGTATTCGCCCATGGTATTGTAACAAAGCCTATTCACAAGTTAATAACAAAATCAAAATATAACAAATTGACTTTAACTTTAACTTTTTATTATTAATTGAGCCAATATTTAAATGTTTACACACATTGGGTTTTCTATTACTTTTAACTTTTTGTTTATTATTACTTTTAATGTTTCATTTTTTTTAATTGAGCCAACTTATAAATGCTAAATGTTTATGTTAAATGTTAAACATTTATGCCTACACATATCTTTAATTGAGCCGACATTTAAATGTTAAATGTTAAACATTTACGCCTACACATATACCTCTATACTAGGCAGACATTGACATTAGATTAAATTTGTTAAATGTTAAATGTTAAACATTGACGTTTGATATCTACCCCATACTGGTCTATAGAGCGCCTCTCGGTGCAACAATGTCATACCTCACTATTATATAGATAGATGTCATACTTCACTATCTAAGAAACCGGATTCGACCCTTACCCCCTGCATGTCCCGAATTGGGTGAATTGGACACGATTCGGTGGGACATGTGCCCTCCGATCGTGTCCCAATCGAGTCCGTCGTGTCCCGATCCTGGGACACATATCCCCTTGAACGACGTGTCGTGTGGCCCATAATGGGTGTTTTTGGGCTATTTCACCCTCATTGTTGAGTGTCTATCTTGCTGTGAGTGTGTGGGAGCAAATAGAAAAGGGTTTGGGAGCATTTTGGAGGTGATTCAAGCAACAGGTAAGTGCATTTTGTTTCTATTATTTTTGCATTTTTATTACAGCAATTTGTATGTGCATTTTTTTTACAAGTTTGTGCATTTTTTCTTTATTTTTTTCAGCATTCATGGCTCAATCAAGGGCAGCAAGGAAGGGACAAAGGAAGGGGAAGAATGGCCCCATTGGATATGCCCCTCCTCTTCCAATTTCATCAAGGTCTGCAAGTGTTCCCTCTATTGGAAGTGGGGCTGCAACAGCAGCTTCAAATGTTGAGGGAAGACAGCAGGCTCAAGATAACAAATATCCCTTGTGGAAGTATGTCACAAGAGAGCAAGGGCCAGGCAGCAAGTTGAAGGGAGGAGGCAATGTTGCTTGGAAATGCAACTATTGCAACAATCATTTCATGAGCACATATTACCGTGTGAAATCTCATTTGTTGGCTTTACCAGGTTGTGGAATTGCAGCATGTACACAGGTGTCTTTAGCTAAGAGGAAAGAAATGGAAAAAGAGGCCAATGTTGGTATGGCAAAGGTGGCAGCAACATCTAAAAAACCAAGAATGATGATCCCCTTCCATTCTTGAGGAAAAGCAGCAACAAATTTCCATTTGAGAGTTTTGGTGGGGGACAAGTAGCAAAAAGAAAGGCAGTGGCACTTGGTCCAATGGACAAGATTTTTCAGAAAGAGAAACGGGAAGAGCTTGATCTCACCATTGCATTCTTTTTCTATCAGAACTTCATATCCTTTAATGTTGCACACTCACCTTTATTTATTGAGATGTGTTGAGCTCTAACTCAAGGGGCTCCATCAGGGTAAGTGCCTCTTGGGTCAGAGAAGCTTAGAACTACATTGTTGAGTAAGGAAAAGAAAGAGGTGGACAAAATGCTTAAGCCTATTAAATCAACATGGCCAACATCTCAGGGTAGTATTGTTTCTGATGGATGGACAGATCCAGCGCGCCACCGACTCATCAACTTCATGGTCTCTTCCTTGAATGGTCCAGTTTTCTTGAAATCAGTGGATGCACTTGGACAATACAAGGATGCACAATATATGGGTGAGTTGTTCATTAAAGTTATTGAAGATGTAGGTGTTGATTCTTGTGTGCAAATCATTACAAATAATGCACTTGTTTACAAGGTTGTTGGCATGATTGTAGAAGCTAAATATCCACAAGTATTTTGGACACCTTGCATTGTCCATTCCTTGAATTTATCACTTAAATCTATTGCTTCTAATGTGCTTTGGATTGGAAGTATTATTGAGGATGCACGGCATATCCACAACTTTGTACAAAATCATACAAATGCCCTCACAATCTACAAGGAGTACACCAATCTATCATTGTTGAAGATTGCAGATACACGGTTTGCCTCTTCATTCATCATGTTGAAGAGGTTGAGGGAGGTCAAGACCGCTCTTGGGGCCATGGTTATTTCAGAGTTTTGGTCTTTTTGGAGAAAGACAGATCAAGCAGCCTCAAAAAGAGTGAAGGACACAGTGTTAGATGATGCTTGGTGGGAGAGGGTAGATCTACTTATTAAGATCATGGACCCTATCATTTCTTTGCTACGATTTGCAGATACAAACCAACCCATCCTAGGAGAGGTTTATGAGGGATGGGATTCCATGATTGAGTCTGTGAGGAGCATTATTTTACAGAGTGAGTGCCCCGAGTATGAGACATCATCAGAGGCCTTCTTCACCACCATACAGGATATTCTTGTCAGCAGATGGGACAAGAATTGCACACCTTTGCATTGTTTGGCTCACTCATTGAACCCAAAATACTACAACCATGAGTGGCTGAATGGTGGACCTTCCTGCAGATTCCCTCCTCACATGGATGGTGAAATTTCACAGGGGAGGAAGGATGCATTGAGGCGGATTTTTCAGGATAGAGCATCCCTTGATGAGGTGGAGGATGCCTTTGCAAAGTTTTCCACTGGCACTGGTCGATTTGCAGGATATGATGTGATTAGAGACAGGGGGGCTAAGAAGCCCTATTCTTGGTGGGCAACTCATGGGGCAACAAGCCCTCCTCTACAGCAGTTAGCCATGAGGCTCATCTCTTAAGTGACTTCATCCTCTTGTTGCGAGAGGAATTGGAGCACATATGGGAATTTGTATAGTGTCAAGAAGAGTAGGCTTGAGCAGTCCAGGGCAAAGACAATGGTGTATGTGCACACCAACCTTCGTCTTATTTACAGGCAGAGGGATGACACAGATGTGGGATGTCTTTCCTAATGATATGGGTGTCTGGACAGCAGTGTTGAGTTGGCATTGGCCAACTTGGATCTTAATGATCTAGTGCTAGAGCCTGTCACTTTTGATGATGGTGGTACTGTAGAGGGGTCATCCTCCACACCAGCAGATGCAGAGATGACATTGGATACAGAGGAGGAGGATGCAACAGAGGAGAGCAGTGGTGACCATGATGATGACAGTGATGTTGATTTTGATGATGATGATTGATGACTCATGAGCTACCTACTGCCTTGAGGCTTGTAGTTGTTTTGTATTTTCTATTTTTATTTGCCATTGGCATTGCTACTACCTATGTAACACATTTTGATTTTGATGACTTAATGAGAAAACTGCAGTATCTTGTCTTTCTCCTATTGGATCATTGATGAATATGTCACAATTGTATTTGTATGCATAATGTTACTTTGTAAAACTTACATCTAGATGAATATCTATGTTTGAATCAATGAATTTGTATCATGAATGAAAATTTGTGTAAGAAATATCTAATTTTTAATATATATATATATATAATGTGTCTAAACATGTCCTGTTCTAGGGGGTCAACGTGCCCGTGTCGGACACTCGATCCTCGTGTCATGTGTCCCTGTGTTAGGTGACTTAGCTCACTATTATATAGATCAATGTCATACTTCGCTATTATATATAGATCGATGTTATACCTCACTGTTATATAGATCAATGTCATACCTCCAAGTAACAACGCGAGCCATAGAGATACAATGCAAACCTCAGAGAGATGTGAGCCTCAGATAAAGTGCGGACCATAGAATGCGAGCCATTGAAGAGATTGTGAACCACTACAAATATGAGCCACTATATAGAATGT
This sequence comes from Pinus tabuliformis, assembly GCA_031772625.1. Lineage (NCBI taxonomy): Eukaryota > Viridiplantae > Streptophyta > Pinopsida > Pinales > Pinaceae > Pinus > Pinus tabuliformis. The sequence goes on from CM062817.1 coordinate 501,935,496, forward strand.
GATCCACGAATGCAACCCCCTACAGAGTCGATCCATTGTATAGAGTGTGATCCACAAATCCAAACCACTGTATAGAGTGTGATCCACAAATCCAAACCACTGTATAGAGTGTGATCCACAGAAGCAAGCCACTACAGATCCAAGCCATTGTATAGAGCGTTGCCACAGAGCCACTGCTAATGCGACGTCATCAAGCCATTGTATAACGTGATGTCACAAATGAAGCCACAGGTCTATCCAATTCAATGCCACAGCTGTAATGATTTGATCTATGGAGTATAATGATTCAAGCCATACAATGCGAGCTACGTGCCATACAATAAAAATCAATGAGTACTGTAATATTCGAGCCACAAAGAATTGAGCCATAGAGAAGACAATGCGAACCATTGTACTATAATACGATGCCCCAAAGTCAAGTGATGCCACTGTAATTCAATTGCATGCCTCAGATATGTGAGATCTAAATTCAATGTCAAAATGACGGAGGATTGGTGCCGAATTTATAGTTGTATCAATGTGTGAAAGGACACAACTATTAGGGGCAAGACGACTTATGGAGGGAAATATTAAATTCAAACTTGCTCATAATAACATTTAGATATATTTTCTTTGCTTGCCCAAATTTCTTGTCACATTAAATAATAATGAGAAAGTGTCATGCCGATTTGAATATATCAATAATAATTTTTTTTATCCAATTCAATTTCTTCCTTGGGACAAGATGTGCTTTCCTTTTGGAGTACATGGGTTCCCATGGGAAATTCGTCCCATAGCTGCCCAAATTTCAACAATAAGTCGAAGTTGATGTTGATGAAAAGAAATTTAAGACAATTATGAATGTCAAAATGCAAAAAGAATAATAAAAGAGACACATAAAGCCACAAAAGCCAAGGAAAATTTAGTAATGCCCCTTCATGTGAGGCCACCACCTCTAGTTGTATGCATTGCATCTACCAAAAAAGGACTGATGAAGTATCCTAATGTCCCATGCAATAAACTGCACATAAACAGTGGACCCAATAAACCAAAATATAAATGTATATTTATACACAAGCATTATGAAATGAAAAGCAAGATGCCCCAATCAAATATTGAGGAAGGGAAAAGAAAGGTGGAAAGACAAAATGAAAAGGAAAGGGTAACTCAAAGCATCAGGGAAATCCTCCATAAAGGCGCTCATGGGATGAATATTTATTGACCTTACTTGACTATGCAAGACAACCAATGAACCCTTTCTATTTCCCCTTTACCATACTCATCTTACACTTCACATATCCCTTGATGCTTTTTAGGACCTATTTCCTTCCTTGGGTTTTGTTGCATGTGATAAGGGTAGGTGATGGTTGTACAATATATGAACTTGGTAAATTGTATTGAATATTGAGCTATTGTGAAGTTTGATGAGGATTCTTGGTGTGATCTAACCTAATGACCCTTGTATATAACATGACACACTTATTATGTTGTTTTGAAAGTATTTGCCTCGGATGTATGATGATATGAGCCCACATAAATGATGAAGACCTTCTTACTATAATGATATGAATACACTCTCCTTCCATGATTCTTGAGGACATTCTCCTATTTTGATGATGATTTGGACCATTCTTGAGGATGTTGGACTTTCTTAGTGACCTTGTACCCCTTGAAGAGGGCATGACACCCTCATGATGGTAGTGTACATTCTCAACGGACATTGAGCCTTCTTTTGATGATGATGGACATGATGATGATAGCACACTCCTTTGGAAGGGTCATGGCAACTGCTCCCTTGATGACGTCATGCCCTAGCTTAAGGGCATTTCACTTATGATGGGACATTTCACTTAATGATGATGTATGACTACTTTTGGAGCCAACCTAACATGATGAGGAGACACTTGGCACCTTTCGATGATGAGATGCGACTTTTGGTCCTTGGACAATGAAACATGACCTTTGATGAGATGTTGCACCCTTTCGTTGAGAGACATAACTTATGGAGCATTATACACCACTTTAGAGGATGATGTCATCCTTATTTCACTCACTCACAAGTGTGACTCCTGGAAGACATTTATGGATGTCTAGCATTTTTGGCATTTTCAACTCATTGATGAGGCATCTTTTAAGGGTCGACCTTGACCTATCCGCCTTGTATCGTGGATTTATTGCATTTTATGGAATTTGCTTCATTTAAGCTATTGTACAAGCTAGGGCTTGGTTTCCTCCTATTATAGAGGGAGCACTACCTCATTTGGATTATTGCACATCATGGAAACTTCTCTTCTCTTGCCTTCTATGTCTTTTCTCTTATGCGCTGTGGATGTCTAAGTAGAGCGACCTCTTAAGGAAGACTTGTTATGTGGATGGTTCTCTTTTCTTGGACGATTATTGGTGAACTTTGATGGATGCATACTAGTTGAATAATTCATTCTTCTTTACCGTGTTTATGTTGACAAATAGTGGTTATTAAGTATTCGTCAAAGTAATTACTAGGATTTTTATCTCATTATCTTCCTTGGACAAGATTTTCATCAAGTTCTTTGAGGTGACTTATGTGAAAGCTCCCTTCCTTATTTATCCTTGAAATTGTAGGACACCTAGGTCAAACCTCTAAGAGACATAGGTAATGTTTCCCTTAGTCTTTGAACCTGCAACCTTTCCATTTCCTTTTCAAGTGTGTTGATCCTTGACTCCATGCCCTATGTAGAGAAAGGCACTTGTCTTCTCCCTTGTGACAATCATTATTTCATTAAAATCCATTTCCTTTATTGTTTTAGGGTATCTTAGGGTTTAATAATAACAAATTATTCAATTTTCAGTATTAAATAGCTTGGACGTCTTAGTCCTAGGGTTAGAAAGTGTCTTGAAGTATATTATAAAATACAAAATTGTCAACTTTAATGCATTGTTCAGCCATTTTCTAGGGCTAACGTCTAGGTTTTATAATGTTGTTATCTGCTCTTTTACTAGAGAAATTTGTTGTATTTCATTCTCTATTTTTCTCACGTTATAGCCATTCATTTTTCACTTTATTATCATAGGTCTTGGGGCTATTTATTACTGCTATTGTAGACGAGTATATTGCTGCAATTTTCTTTTTTATGGGCTAGTTTCCCTTCAGCATTGTGTAATTTCTTGATTGTGTGTATTTGGAGACCATCCTTGAGCTCATATAGGTTGACCTCAACCATGAGAATAGTCATAGGACCCTTTGAACTCAAATTTGTAAATTACATTCAAATCCACCATAAACCCTAATTGTTTGATCCTCCTAATTGGTGGTGATAGAAGTAGAAGCCTTAGGGAGCACTTGACTTGGTTTGAACTTTGACTAGGCCATTAGATCCCTAAGATCTACTAGGGAAACCTCCCTTGTGTTAGATTGTATCCATCATTAAAGTGAGGAACGTAGTTGCTAAGGTGACAATGGTACTCTCCCATGTTACTCATTGTCGAAGACACCTAATGAAGCTTTGCACTAATGTTCTAGATTTTGTTGTAACGGGCCTTCCATACAAGATTGAGGAGATAAAAAACGTTAAAATACTGTCCATCCAATTCTTTCTTGATGATTTGTGAAGATTGATTGGGGAACAATGCTTTGGATACACTAGCTAATGTAGCATTATTGGCACCAAAGGGCACAAGCAGATAGGATTGTACAAGGGGGCAAAGAATCCTCACTGCAGCAGACAGGAAGGAATTAGAGAGGTTAATGAAGGAAGAATGGAAATGTTTCTTGCAAGTTTTCTTTTAAGGAAGAAAGGGGCCAGGGTAAAAAACAAAAAGAAGAAAGAAGGGATTCGGACCTATGTTTGCTTTGACCCCCACTTGAACGTCTTAAGGATCTGCAAAAAAGTAAATAAGGATGAATTGTGAGAATGCAAAGGTGTGGAAAAGGGAGACCACAAAATTTAATTTGGCAAAGCTGCACATTCACAAAATCGACGAAAGCAGAAGTTGAGAAGTGGCAAGGAATAAGCTAGGATGGCCTGCAAAGTCTGACTGCAGACTAAAGGGTCCTGCAAACACAAATCATGGGATGACGAAGTCCACAAAAATAAAGTGCGGGTTGATGAGAGCTGCAAAGCCAATATTGTGGGCCGCAGTCACATGAAGATTTGAACTGCAGGTCAATAAGTACAGACATAACCTGCTCCAGAAAGATAATTGAATACTCTAATTCATATTACACAATTTGAAACTTTCCAAATACCCTCAGGTTTGGTATTTTTGATGAACGACTCATATCCACATGTAGTTGGCCTTTGGCCTTAAGTATGCATAATTCCAAATTTGCCAAATACCACGGGGTTTGGTATTTTGTTTAAGGGCCATATCCACATGTACTTGGTCTTTGGTCTTGAGTTTGCAATGCACAACACAAAGACCAAATAAGACTAAATCCAATACATAACTGAAGATCATAGAAATGATAAATTTAGAAATTTTGCATAGAGCTACGGAAGAAGTATAAATTTCTGACGAAATGCAAGCCCTGAGGAGGATTTCCAAAAAGCGTTTTCGACATTTTACAAGAAAGAAAAACCAGCATAGTGAAAATAAAAACTACATAATATATAGTAATTGCCAAATACACAATAAGCATTGGCAGTGATTGGGTTTCTCTATTAACATTCCCATGAAGATAATCATAAGTAAGAGAAAATGAAAATTACCTGTGAAAGAAGCACTTCCTCACATGGTGGTGGGTGCGGGGGCGGATTTTCAGTGAACTCACAAACACTCTGCGAATTGTCCATGGATTGAAATAGACCCTGAGGTAAGCCAGCAAAAAGCGAAGGCGTCCTCGTCGCCATTTCCTGTGTGTTTTATCTGGGAATCGACACCGGAACGCTTTAACAATCGAACAAATGGAATATTTTAGCAGAAACTTCTAAACAAGACATAGAACAGAGGCTTTGAATTCGAGTTGCGGGCTTTTTATTGCACCTTCCACCCGCGGTGTATACTGTAATCACTTTCGGCCAAATTGATTTTACTTCCACAGTTTGACCTTTTCGATAAAGTTCCGTAATAATTTATGTATCTTAAATTTGATAACGATAAAATATTTTTTAAATTATTATATATGCTCTCAATGTGGACTGATAGCAAATTATCTTTAATTTTATATTAATTTAGGTTTTGATTAAATATTGTAATATATGCTTTATTTAAATATTTTATTTATAATAGTTATATATTAATAAATTAAGTTTATTTTTATTATTTCGAAGTTTATTTATTTGTTTTGCAATTAGTTAGTTATTTAAATGTTTAACTGTGGTTATACTAGTTTTTTAATATTTTTTAGAATTTTATTATTCAATCACCATAATATTATATAAATATAACAAGATTTTGATTTTTTTCATCAAAATCAAATTTTATTTTTTTTAAAGGAACATGTAGCTTTATTAAGCTAACTGTAAACACATCAGCACCTTTATATTCAATAGTCAATAGTAAAGTTTCATCCATGGTCTTTTAATACTCTTAAAGCCAAGGCCTTCCTGTAAACTAAGTTTTCTTCACTAAATATCTAACAGAGTTTATCTTATAGGATCTCCAAAAAACTCCATTATAAATAACAAAATTGCAAAACATTGCATAAGATAAAGTTGATGGAAAAACTACTCGTTGCCCTCCTCCTGGTTTCCATTAAGTCCATCTATCACCATGTGATTAACGCCCATTTGCGGTGGTGGGTCCGCTACAACTTCAAACCCCATTTCCATCTATTGTGCATCCCGCTCAACATGCAGTGGTGGATTTTTTGAAGCTCCACTACCCAATTCCTCTTGTTGTTCATCCTGCGCTCCAGTCTGATGGTCGTTAAGGCCAAATACCTCCTTCAGCACATTTACTATGGTGTTTTCCACGAACACCTCCGCATTATCCACCTTGTAGTCTAGTTTTTCCAATTTATTGATCAACAAGTCTATTGTTGCCTAAAGGCACTCGGCGTCTTTCTTCAAATCACCAAGCGGATTTGAAACCAAAACAAAGTGGGAACGAGCCTCAGTGACAACCTAATCTCCTATTTTGGAAACTATCTTTGATACCTCCATTTTTATTGTGTCCATTTGCTCTTCCATGGACTTGCTAGCATCATTTCTGCTTATAAAAGCCACGTCTCTCGCACTTCATTTTCTAATACGAATCAACTTTAACTTTAACTTGAGAACTCGACCCTTTAAAGTCTTGTCTAAATATGAGATGACTACAAGGGGACCCTTATCACATTGAATGCTTACGTCTTGTCCTAGCACAAATTGATCTCGGAGATCCATTGTTGTACTCGCCAATTTGGGAGCACACGTGAACAAAGTTGGTTATTTCAATTCAGATGTTGTACTACCCAGTCTGATCCTAATGTGGGGAGTTAATACCTTTTTGTCTTTATTCCACCTATCTTGATACCTGGCAATGTGCCTCGTGTATTCCCATATGGTCGCTTGATTAGTGGACTCCCTCTTCCAACATTGGCGCTCTTCAAGGCTCTTCCAGACCTTGGAATTAAAAACATGCTTTAGTGGGTTGTCAGACCATAATTCCATTTTAATGAAAACCATGGGAACGATCATCCTTTGAATGAGAGCATTAATGGGATATGACATAATTTTGGATTGTTTTGATCCTCGATAAGCATTCCTTCAGCTATATTTTCCCCAATATTAGTCTGCTCGTTGGCTAACTAATTATTTTCTCTTTTTACATGATAGAAATCATATTTTTCAACTTTATCTAGAAGTAGCTTTATACGGTGATAGTCTGGAGGCAAATCATTCTCCATGTGGTCTTTAATTTTGTGGCATTTTTGTATGATAATCAATGAATCACCAAATACACTTATATGGTGGATACCCTTTGCAGATGTGATTTTCAATCCTTTGCCAAACACTTAAGGCTTATGCCTGATTATTCAAGGTGGTGCCTAGTCCCCAAGAAAATTTTATCTTTGTTTCTCCATCGGGGCGAAGAATAACCCCTCCCACTCCTGCCTCCCCTTATCAAAATCAAATTTTAACATATTACAAAAATAAAAATAAAAAAGTATTTACTTAATATTTGACAATAATATGATTCCAATTTTCTTTATCAATATAACTAATATATAGCCATTTAACTCCAAATATGCCAAGCCCCTAGAAGGATCAATTTTCGCAACATGCAAATCTCTTTTTTAGTTCGAAACACAAGGAAAGATTTGAACTAAAAAGATTTGATTCCTCTTAGCTTTTGGTATATCCATCATTACGATGAATCTATGTTAATTCTAAGTAAAATATATATATATATATATATAATTATTAATATTTTTAAAATGATGCATATCAACTTAGTATTATGTTATTTAATATGGACATTGAATATTTTATTTGTGGCTAATAGTAAAATTATTTTCCCCCATGGGGGTGTTAGTAGTCTTAATGAGTGTGCCTTGGAGGTCGAGCCTGTCACCCTTCGATGTGATGGTCATTTATGTTAAGGGGGCGTGGCCCACCCCAAGCATGCATGAGCATGCAAGCCACCAAATGGCTTCCGTTGGATTTAAATGTGCCCCTATGATGGAGCTCTAGGCATTAGACGATGAGGTGAAGGGCAGAGGTGAGGCTGAGAACTCGACCTCCCTGATACTAGTGGTTAACCTATTTTGCAAAGTATGGTTCAATTCGCTTGGGTTCAAGTGTGATGTTGTGAAGGAGAGGAGATGATTAGTTGGTTTCTTATGCTTGAGGTGGTGGGAGAGTGATAAATTTGGGCATGTGTAGGTAGCCTCGTGAAATCTACTCCCGACGTTCGATGATCTGAGGAGCACCCCATCTTCGAACCACAATGAAGTTGTGCAGGTCGTCTCCCCCCTTTTTTAGCTTTGTTGGTTGTATTCCCCATTTTCTAGCTCTGTTGGTTGTATTTTTGCCTTAGGCTTGGGTCTGTGTATTTTGAAAATTTGTCTTTGAGGTGGCACTACAAGGAAAGTATCTTCTAGTGGAGGTTATAAGAGAGGTTTTTAGTGTTATAAAATTGGCAAAATTTGTCAAAAAAACATCCACTAAAACATCTCTTTGTGATAGCGGAGATTATAATGGAACTTCATCACAATTGAAAAAATTTGGGTGGCCAAAGGTTTTAGCAGATGTTTTTTGCTTGCAGTGTGTTTCATGGAACAAGTAGCATCGGTGTGCTATATTTATAAACGCACCGGGAAGCATACATAACTAAAAGCACCGAGGCGTTGAATGCAAAGAACACTGGTACCTGAAATGTTTATCGCCTCGGTGATTTTATATCAATAAAAGTCTTCGGCTTTCTTTTAAGGAACGACATCGAGGCACAAAAAATATAATTGCAGACCTGGTGCTTTTGTTTAAACTCGCAGCATTGATGTGTATTGTTTGTTTAAACACATTGTGCGTTAATTATATAATAGGACCAGTACTGTTATTTTTAATAATGCATCGGGGTTGGAAATACTATTTTGTAGGACCAGGGTATTAGATCTATGAAAGCACTCGTGTGTTAAGAATTATAATGCATCGGGGCGTTAATTGCAAACAATACTGATGCTTGAAGAGCTAAATGCCCTGGTGTTGTCATTTTCCGAAAATGCACCAATCATGCAAAAAGATGTTGTCACTGTGATTTTATATAACATAACACACCGATGAATTTTTGTGATGTTAATGCACCAATTTTTTTATGAGATTTTCTCATTTTTTGTAAACATTGACCTGTGACAATGCAATTATTGTAATTTTTTAAATCCGCTATTCATTAAAAAATCAACACATATCTTATAACAGTATTCAAATAAATTAAAATTTGATTAGTGCATTTGTATATGATGTTTGAATTAATTTGTTATATTATCATATTTCACATCTCTTCATTATAATATTTAATCATCTATATATTTAATTAGTGGTTTAACATTTCACATCGACATTGGATAACACAATGTCGAGGCTCTTTCACATACAAAATGGGATTGTTATTGGTAACACTTTGTCTTTCAATTGGAACACTATGTACATTACATTAAACAAAATGTCTGATTTTTACAGACAATTATTTCAAAAAATACAAGAGGTTGCATTGATATCCAAATAGATCATTATTCTTCATTGGAACTATTATCAGTGTTCGAGCTACTTCCATGACTTGGGTTATTTGGAGGAATGTTTTGTTGATTGCATCGATTGTTTTCGTCTTCTTTATCTTGTTCCATCTACAAACATACAAATAGTGTAATGAGTGTATCTACATTAGTAAGAATAATGAAAATTGAAATAAATAATATACATCAATGTAAATCGAATAGCAATGTACCATAATAAGAAGTGACCCATAAACTGTGCACATGGTTTCAAAACCAAGTCTCATGCCTTGTTGCAACAAGTTTTTTGTTGGCGTAGTTCCATACTTTGTTTCTTGCATGTTTCAAGCCCCACTATAAATCATATATTTAATATAAAGGATTTTTTTGTTCTATTAATTATAAACTCAAGGAAGTAAAAAAAATAGATACTTACAAATTCCACAATTAATTTTTTATATGCCAACATATACTCACAACCCATATTTAACCCAATGTCAGTCAATTCTTCTGATGGCTCTTCTTTGTATGTTAGCACATATTTGAAGACATTCAAGGATGGTTGTTGTAAAACAACTTAAAATATACAAAAATGAAACCTTGAGTTGTTATAAAAAAATATTAACAACTACTCACAAACTTTTATATCAACCATTTTCTTCCTTGTCGTCTTGTTTTATGTGTTGAATGAGTTCTATTTTGTTTTCTTTTCTGCAAGAAAATACTTGAAAATTAATATTTAATGCTAAATTATTTTTTTATATGTACAAAGTCAATCATGATTACATACATTTGAAGCACGTTGTTGTTGAGATGGATCCTCCCGTGATGCAATTATGTCAATTTCTTTGACCATCTCCTTGTACATTTTTTTGGACATTCCTACTGACATGTTTCGCATATCAACTCATTGATCATTTGAGATTTTCATAATCTTCTTGAAAAAAAGTAATAAACTATTTTTATATTGATATATGAAAACTAAATATAATAAAATTGATATTAATAAATGAATGGTTTGCAGTAATATATACATATAATTCTAGAAATACGAATATTACTTTTTGAATGATTTTTGTTGTTGTTGTATATTTTTGTTATTGCAAGTCTGACATGTCTCATTGACCATTGCTCTGGAAATGCTTCCTGTAGTTTAGATATAATTTGGTTCTTAGAATAATTGGATTGATTTTTGTATTGTAAGTGGAAAGTATATCTATATGTTTGTTCCACTAGATCCCTCATAGTTTTGTAAAAAAATTATCCCCTTTCATTAACCTCCAACACCACTCCAGATGAGTTAAGGACTAATTCATCGTCATTTACATGTTTTATAATTTTTCTTTTCTTAGAATGGCATTGATCTTTTCCTTCGTTGTTGCTCCTTGTAGAACATTAAACATATATGAATTAATAGATTGTTTGAAACATATTATCTAATATTCTTAAGTATATTATTAATGAAAAAAAAAAGAATAAATAAATAAATCATATTGAATAATATTTTTTCATTCACATGATTCATCCTTCTACAATTTTTCTATCAGGATTTTACGCTCTTCTGCACTTAGATTAGAAATAATTTTATCGGCCTTCTTAATTTTGTGGCTCTGCATGACACACACTAACCAATACATATTAGTAAAACTTACATATAGTTCAAACATATTAATTTTGTAAAGAATTTACAAACAACTTGTCTTCTCTGATTTTTTCGATGCGTTATCATTGTGTCGATCAATATTTTTGTTATTTGACACATTCTTAGACATTTTTATCAATATACAACCTGTACCATTCGATACAAAAGCCATTAAAAACATTTTATACATAAACCAAATAATTTTCAGCCAAAAAGAGTTATGGTAATCGGTGTGGTTATTTAAACCAGATGTCTCGATGTGTTTAATCTATTAAACGCACCGGACATTTAATTGTTCAGCACCAGCAATGAAAATAAATTTAAATTATGATGATGCAATTTGTGACAATAAAAGAACTATCATCACAGTAAAAAAAGAACACATAAAAAATTAAATACAAGTCACTTAACAATGTTATTTGGCAGAGGTGAGTCGATGCGTTATATTACACCGGGTGCACCGATAAACAGATCACGTTTTTTAAAAACGAACAATGTTGATAGGATTTGATGCGATAGAAGCACCACTAGGATTGATGCATTAGATAACATAGGGCGCCTGCGAAACAAATGTTGTTTAAAAAAAAAAACAGACCGGGTGTTTAATTGTTCGACACCGTAAACAAAATTTATTTTTTAAAATAATTTTAAATTATAACGGTGTTAATTGGCAGAGGCGCGTCGATGCATTATATTACATCGATGGCGCCGATGAATAGACTGGACATAATCAACAATGTTATAATATACATATGCATTATATTACATAGGGCACACTGGTGCGTTATATTACATTAGCGCAACACAGAACATATATCTGTTTTTTTTTTAACAGCCAGGGTTGATAAAACTTGGATCTAATTCAATAAGTTATCCTCATACTTTACATGTCAAATTCCCTATATATAATAAGTACACAAACCCATTGCATATAAAATGCTTAAAATGAAAAACTTGAATTGTGAAGTGGTAGATGGAGTTAAACCCTAAGGTGAAATTTTGCAGTCACATAAGCAAGAAGAAGCAAGGGTTTAAAGTAAGTATTGATTTTTCTTTTGAATTTTAATTAAATTTAAATAGGAATAGAGATCATAAAATTTTTACTAGTAAAATCAATAGTAAATTTTTTGTTATATAGGGTTTTTATTTTTATTTTCTTCTGAATTGTGAATAAATCTAACAGAAATTGTAAAAAAAAATTACCAATAAAATTTTAAAATTTTTATTATCCAGGGTTTTGAGTAAATCACCATACCTTTCGAATTCTGATCTTTCTACTGTTCCAAAATATTTTGTTCATTCACAGTGCTCCCACCATGTCTCTCTTACGAATGGTCTCTCTTTTAATTAAGCCCTAACAGAAATTGTAAAAAAAATTATTAGTAAAATAAGCAATAAAATTTAAAAATTTTACTATGCAAGGTTTTGAGTGAATCACCATATCTTTTATCTTCTGATCTTTTGAATAATTCTATTCCTCCAAAGTATTCTATTGTTGCACAGTGCTCTTAGTATATCTCTATTGCAAATCACTCCCTTGAAATTTTGGTAAAAATAATGAAATATTGAATAACTTTTTACTATTTTAAAAACTTTATGATTTTAGATTTGGAAAAATTCAATTGCCGCCCTTAACATCATTGCATTCGATAGTAAAGTGCACCGGTGCATTTATAAGAAAATCACACCGATATTTTCAGGGCACCAAATGTTTTCAACGCACTGACATGATACATATTTTTTTTTTCGAACATCGTTGCATTTGATAGGAAAGTGCACCAGTGCATTTATAAGAAAAGCACACCGATATTTTCGGGGCACCAAATGTTTTCAACGCACCGACATGATACAATTTCTTTTTCAAACATCATTGCATTCAATAGTAAAGTGCACCAGTGCATTTATAAGAAAAGCTCACTGATATTGCCGGGGCACCAAATGTTTTCAACGCACCGACATGATACAATTTTTATTTTTATTTTTTATTTGTTTATATTTTCTAAATTCTAAAAAAAGGTGCGTATTGGTGCTGTTTTTTTATTTATTTATTTAAATGCATTGGGGCATTTTGGTACAAGGGCACTGATATGATAACATATTTTATATTTTTTAGAATGCCGGAAATTGGTGCAATACTATTTGAATGTCCCGATGTTGTTATGATTTAAATGCATTGGTGCAGTTTGTTCTGATAAGTGCACCAGTAGGGTTTAAAAGCTATCTGAAAATTTATTTTCACATAAAATGGCATATTAATCTCAAAATATCCTTTAGAACGCATCCACATGAATTACATTAGTTCATAGTATACATTTTCCACTTAAAGTTGCCTTATTATCTGAAATCGGTTTGAAAACTATATTGAAATTCAAATCATGGTTATACGGTTCTTGAGATTAATTTTAGATATGCACACAAAAATTTATTTCTGATTTTTCTCAAATGCAAGGACAAAATCTCAATAATATCAAATGGTCAATTCTTCAAATTATAGCTCGTTCCATATTGTTGATCAAAGCCCTTTGCGGAGTTCTCCCTTTCCATCTACAGTAAGTTCAGATTTTATTTATATTTCGATTATCTAATTGATTTTTTTTAATCCATGTCAATTTTTTTATCCAAATTTACAAGATCCTGATTTAGAACCAAGTTCAAATGCAAAAAATATTCCTCCATTTCAAAAACGTTGGAAGTTGCAGTGTATCACAAGTAGTTGGTAGATGAAAATGGACGACCTCTTCACCCTACCAATTGGAAGATGGTATCTTCCGGCCACAATCCTAGATCAACAATGGTAATAATTGTTTGGTATAATGTAATTTCAAAAAACCAATTGCATTGACATGCTTATTAATATCATTGATATTGTATGAATGACGTTCAATATTTTTTGAAATTAGGATGCTAGTGATAATGAGCGACCCACCTACCATCTTCCGGTGCACCCCACTACAACATCAACTCAAGAGAAAGATTCATTAAGAGAAAGACTCAGAGAGGAAGCATACAAAGAATGGTTGAATCAACCACCTATTCAATTCCCACTACGTCCAAATTCACCAATTAGGAATGACTACAACAATAGTAGTTCTTCATCACAAGTTTACAATGAAGGCAATTAAATAGAGGTTGGTATGGATGATTACTTATGCGATACAACTGCCATGGAGGAAATGTTGTTAGATGCATTCCAGAACTATGAGCTAGGGGATGATGCTCATATCACTGGTACCTTATTCAAAAGCCTTTAATCTGCTTCCACCACCCCTCTCTTTGGACTTGGCGGCAAGTCAAAGTCTAATTAATTAATTAGGGAATTAATTAATTGTAGCTCATGGATACATCATTAATATCCTTAGAATATCTATTGACGCATCCCCTGATGATGGAATCACTTGGTAGTCCAAAACGTTGGGTTCATAAAACTCTATAACATGTCATTCCTCCTCTATTTAAAAGTCAATGTCTACTCAGCTGGGGACAACGATGTTGTTGAAAAACTTGAAAGAAAATTTTGGCTTGTCGAATACATGTTTCTCGACAATATTGAGGTAATTCACTTGCATGATCCATCAAGTCCCTTATATTTTGAGGAATCTTGTCACACAATCAACATTAAAAATGGTCGATTTTACGAACGTTAAATATTAACATTGTACATTTATATTCCCCACCAACTGTAGGTTATTTAAAGATAAGGTTCTTTTGAGTGATAATTTATTGTCGAGTTGTTGCAAAGAGGCAAAGCAGTTGTTGAAAATGTTGGGTGTTGAGTACATATCATATCATGCATGTCTGAATGATTGTATTCTATATAGAGGAGAATATGTAAACAAAGAGATATGTTTGAAATGTGGGCATGACAGGTACTGTAATTAAAAAAAAGGGTAAATCACATGGTCCTCCTCATAAGATATTGAGGCACATGCCTATAATCCCAAGGATTCAAAGACTCTTTCATTTCAAAGAATTAGCTATGTTGCAGGGATGGCATACCTCACATAGAAGTGAGTCAGGAGTTATGCGAATCCCAACAGATTCAATAGTCATGAAGCATATAGAGGATACATGGCCTGGAAAATTCAAGGATGAAGTACGAAGTCTACGACTCAACATATCCATGGATGGTGTCAACCCATATTCCCTCCAAAACACCAACTATTTTGTTTGGCCAGTAGTGATCAATAACAATATCCCCCCATGGTTGTCCGCAAAGAATAAACATCTTATGTTGGCTCTCATAGTCCCTGGTAGAAGACAAGTGAATATTATGGATATCTACTTACAACCATTACTGGATGAATTGAAGGAAATATGGGAAGGGATACATGTGTACGATGTATCAAGACCCATCCCAACAAAGAGGAGTTTTAAGTTGTATGGCATATGTTATTACACCATATATGTTTATCCATACTTAGAAGTTTTATCTAGTAAATTACATTTTATTGATTTGTTTATATACATAACAATATTGTTTCACATATTAATTTTATTTGCTGCAATTATTCTTATCTTCATGGTCGCTAACATGTCGACCTGTATATAATAATTTTGTAGGTCTTGTAACAAAAGGGTATCATGAATGTAAATGTTGTGGACCTTCTTTGAAGGCTAGGTGGTCCGACCACCTATGAAAACCAGTGTATGACTACTCCAAGGTATTCCTCCCAGAAGAGCACCCTTATTGAAGAGAAACATTTGCTTTCAATGGTAAACCAAAGAGAACCCAAAGGCCCGCAATAATGAAACTAACTGAATAACTTGGAGCATATGGGAGAGAAGGAGAAGGAGTTTGCAAAATTGTTCGATTCAAATGGGGAGACTATGTTCGATGATCCAAAGTTATTCGACACCTATGTTGAGAAATTTCCCATTGGGATGAAAAGGAAATCTGTATTTTATGAGCTCCCATATTAGGAGCTTCTTAAGATTGCCCACTTACTAGATCCCATGCCTATATTTAAAAATGTTTCATCTTATTTATGGAGGAACATATCATCAAAAGAAAGTTTCACATTGGTTTTTAGGAGAGACCTTATTTCTTCAAAAAATAAAAAGAAACATTGGCTAAGACAATAAACTGGAGGAGAGGTTGGTCCCTCTTGGTCTTTTAAAGAAGGTGATGTTCCATGTATTTTAAAGAAAGATGATGTTTCTTTGGCAAAAGAAGTTATAATGAGTGTGAGAGTGTCTTCTTTATATGGGTCTTCACTACGGTGTTGCTTCACTATGGAAGACCGTTTGTCAGGGTTGAAATCACATGACCATTTGAACCTTCTAAGAGTATGTATGTCAAAAACATGATTTTATTATTTTTATTTTTATGCAATGAGATATTTTATAATTAATTTTTGTATAATGTACTATTTATTGTGCAATGTCATTATCCTCTGCTTGTGCGTGGGTGTGTGAACCATGACTTCCCCCAAGACCTACGACGTGCCATATCTAAATTATTTGCATTTGTATGTTGGATCACATCAAAGGATATTCATATGGCTAGCATTCCATGATGGCATCAAGAGATAGTTGAGATTGTTTGTATGTTTGAGAAGGAGTTATCGATGAGTTTCATGGACTTGTAGGTTCATCTTCTAATTCACCTAGTATATGAGGTTGAATTAGTTGGGGTGGTTTCTTGTCGTTGGATGTTCTTCTTAGAGAGGTACATGAAGAAATTAAAATATTTTGTTCGACAAAGGGAAAAACCCGAGGGGTTTATGGCAAAAGGGTATATATCATATGAGTCTTCCTATTATGCCAGTGAGTACATCAAGCAAATCAAAAACACACACCAGGAGTGACGATTTGGGATGACTAAAGGGATGAAGACAAAAGAGAAGGGGAGCTTCTCGAAACGAATGGAAAGAGGCGCATGATAAAGAGTAAGTGGCTTATCATTTGTCAAATTTCTACACAGTAACTATTCACACTGAATTTCATATTAATACATATTTTGATCTCATACGTACGATATATATATATATATATATAGATATTGGTTTGATTTCATCAACGAATTCAAAAATTGAAGCTATCAACAAATTCATTCTTTACAATATGGAAGCGACACAACCATGGGTCACATTTTACGAATAGAAGAAGAGGAAATGGGATAGTGACAAGAAATAATTCAAATGGTTGAATGGTAGAAGTTTGCCTTATATTGATCATTTAAAAGAAAATATGCCAATGGCATGCCCTAACAGTTGGGTTATTGATCAAGTCAGAGAGAAATACGGTGCATCTAGTCGTTATCTGTGTGCTGAAGAGGATGCGCTAAACATAGGGATTGGGTGCAACAACTCGATAATTATAATCTCCTTATGTACATTTTTAACTTCTTACTACAATATATATATATATATATATATATATATAATCATGTTCGGGTTATTAGACACATGACACTGTGATTTTTTCACTTTTTATAGGTGCATTTGTTCCCATCTATGTGGGCATATGGAAATCATTTTCACACAGAGGATATTGACGATGGATGCATGACACAAGACTATGGAGTGGAAGTCGAGTTTGACCATCTAGTCATGCTAGCCACCATGATCAAAACCTAATGCAAGGGACGTTAGTTTACATTGGAAAGATACAAAATATTATTCAAGTGGACTTCTCTTTATTGAAATGTGTTATTTTTAGGTGCAAGTGGTGGGACACCTTTGATCATAATAATGTAAAGGAAGATTGCAATAGTGGGTTGATATCTATCAACTCTAGAAGGATGTGGCATGAAGCTAGGGAGCCTTATGTTTTCCCACAACATTGCAACCAAGTGTTTTTTAACTCAGATGTGTTGAATAGGGATTGGTGATTTATATTAAGACACGATCCTATATAAAAACATATTTTTGAGATCAATAGTGTTATCATGCAAAGCGAGGAAGATAATCAAGCTGATGACAACGAAGAGTGATATGCAGTTGTGTTATTTCATCATTTATACTACTGTTGTATGTTTTTGTTTTATTTATTTCGCTAATTATATTGTTTTTTATTCATCTTGTTGACATTTTATATAATTGGTAAGATTCACAAACATTTTTACACGTTTTTTGCAGTGGAAAATTTTTACACTTAAACTAAGTATTTCCAATTGTGTACAGTGTCTATGATAATAACGATTCAAGGTCACAATCCTTCTCAAATAGGAAAATAAGAAGAATATAACCAAAATGAGAAAATAGTGAATTTAGAAACACCATTGAAGATTTAGTCTCGATTTAGATGCTTATTTGTTTATTAATCAGTTCACAAGTTTTTTCTTCTTATTTAGTTCAAAATCAATATAAATCATATAGTGATAACTCTATAAGGACTTTAACAATGAAAAATTTGTGCATTAATATGTATGATTAAATTCTTGACATGAGAGATAAAGTCATGTTTATTATATTTAAATTACAGTTATTGCAACATTATGTAAACTAAATTGGAGGGCTATGCATTTATAAAATATTGATTGCATCATTTTATCGACCATAAGAGAAACAAATGAGCTTACATGGATGCATGAGAGGTTTTAATTTTTTCTTCATGGATAATGAAACAATTTTGACTTTTCTTTTCAATGGTAACTATAAATAAAAGTTTAATTAATAAATATTTTATGGCTAAGAATTAAATGATAAATAATGGGATGGTGATTAAGAGGCATTTGTTTGACTTTCAAATAGACTTGGTGATGCATTTTTTCTTTCCTATTTAGATTATGTAATATATATATATATATATATATATATAATCTATTTATAAGTAAATTATTTAAAGTAGTCTTTATCATTGTGAAGATGATGTAATTTTAGCTAAAAGAAATGTGAAAACATGAATTTTAGTGACTATGTCATAATAAGCATGTGGAAAAATAATATTTCTTGGGTCGTTCATTAAGAAATAATCAATTTTATTATTTGTCAAAAGTTTAAATCTAATATAATATGATTTTTGTATTAATTAACTCACATTTATTATTAAAAAATGTTAAATTTAAAATAGTACAATAGCAAATAAAAAACCAAAATAGCACCAAAATGTTATATCTTTATTACTAGAAAAAAGTTAACTGTCTCTTTAAGGGAGAACTTCCAATAGAGCAAATCTCCAACTATAAGAAACTCCACAGGCCTTATTTTACATTTCTTGACCCTGAGAGAGAAATTTCTAATTTAAATTGGTAAAAGTTGTTATAAATATTAAATTTAAATTTCTTGAAAATCTCACAACTTTAGTAATAAATTAATTAATTATATATATATATATATATATATATATATATATATATATATATATATATTAATTAAAAAAAAAATTGACTTAAGTTTTCTAAATACAACAATAGATTGAATTTTATAAACCAAAATTGAATTGGCTAAATTGTATTTTTGAATAATTTATTATTATTATTATTTTGTATTAAAAATTGAATGAGTTACACATTTTCGTCTAATTAAGAACTAATTAAATTATTTTACCTTTAATTATTTTTTCCATGTGAGTATTGAAATATTTTACTAATTACGTTATAATGAATATGAATGAACTATCTAAGCAATAGAAAAATATTTATCGTAATTTTACAATCCTAATTTCAACTATACTAAACTTTATAATTTATAAAAATATCTTTGCATTTTTTTAAAGTAAGTCGTTTGCATGCAATTTCATATATAAAAGTTTGATATAATTTCACCAATATATAATCTATAATAAATATTATTTCATAAAAATAAATAGTATGATGACAATCATCTAACAAATATAAATATCATCTAAGATACACATTCAAGGTCACTACCATCATCTAATTATATACACCTCTAACACATATAAACGTCGTTAGCTAGAACACAAATCTAATAATCTAACAAGGCATCATCATCATGATCACATCTAACAAAATAAAAACATTGTAATATGACATCATCACCACACACAACCTCAAATTAATATACATCTCATGTCAAATAACTGCTATCACATACACATCTATCTGCAAGCACATTAAATGAAGATATCTAACATGATCTAACCATATGCATATCAACACCAACATACAAATTAAGTACATAAACATGAATAAAAGAATGCACCATATATATATATATATATATAAAAACAAGACAAATAACTGCAATCAAATATTTGATACAACAAACGTAGTAGTGCCAACATGGACTGCAATAGAAGACGATGGATGGTCAACTACTGCCTGAACGTGTGTCGAACTCTGAGGTGGAGGAGGAGGTGGTTGGTTTGGTTTGTCAGGAGAAACATAAGGCACATGCTCTAGCTTTGACATCTCATCATCAAGCGACTTAGGAGGAGGTGTACTACTAGAAGGATCACCAACTCCCTGACCATGGTTTGATGGGGTACTACTACCATAAGCATCATGATCACCACCCTCATCTGACGTATATGTCGTTGCATGCACCACATCCCTCATCATTGCTAGTAGCCTACTAGCTTCGATGATATGACGCATAAGAGGCGTCATCTCGTGCAGGCAGTCCCAACCTAGGATTTGTGCTAATATCTCGAGCCCTCACAAGGTAGACTCCCTTCTCAACCAAATCTATGGCCAATATGTTGTAGTAGTCCATCCAAAATCGTAGACTAGACCTACAACCTCGGACACCCATGAGCCCCTGAGGATGTGCCTCACCCTCATGGGCCTCGTCTATCTCCTCATATCCTCCATACGGTGGGGGAGGAGGCATTTCCTCATCAAATGTGCCGATGTTTACAAAATATACAGTATGCAACAATAATTAGACAATTTAATAAAACATGTTAAAAAACGTTATAGAATAAATTTTATTATAATTAATTAAAACACTAAAATCAAACTAGATTAGTTTAGAGAAAACACTAATATTAACTCTATCATCTTGAGGCTTAGCCGGTGTGAAGAGGATGTTGGGACATTGTCTCCAATCAATCCCCATGTACAGAAATGACAGCAAGATAAACACATGGTCAAACTCACTAGCCAGTAGCACCAGTGTCTGAGTGGAAATCCTTGTCAGATACTCTGGTAGGCCTCTATTGGGCATCATCTGGCCCGACATGCGCATCTTGACCTCAGTGATTGGCCTAGGAGGGCGATGGTCAAATGCAGGCCTTGTCTCTAGAAACCTCTCAAAAATTAAACAAAAAAACTCTTAAGTGAAAGGGAAGCTCACCCTCCCATGTATCATTGCAAGACATCTATCTAAAGACATACAAAACTGCCTCAAAAAAATGGCAGACCATTTGATATAACATGGTGCCTGAATCAAAGAATTGACATAATACAAAATAGGGCAAAAAATGTGTTGCTCATCACTACTAAAGTGTGCAATTGCGGTGATTAATAACGAGAGGCACCTAACCTCCTGTGCTACAAAAGAAGAAATTTGTATTTATTCACCATGCACCTAAAAATCTATTAGATGGACTACATGAGGCCCAACATATCTCTGAGAGTAGGCAAGATGACTCTCTATTACAACTCCATGGTAGACATCATAGAACTAGGGAAAATACTCCCCTCTCCCGGATAGGCCAGTGATGAAGTATATTTTGTCCTTAGAGGTCCTATAGCACGCCCTAGGACCGACATGGAAACTCTACACCCGGACACTCCATCAACAGATCAGATGCACCAACAAGATAGAGTGCGCCTTCAGGGATGTAGCCTCCTCATAGTACTTGAGGAGGCCTACATTCTTAAGAGTGCTTGGGTCGTTGTAGTAATAAGGCGAGGGTATAAATCCCTCTCGCTCCCTCTAGCCTTCCATGGTTAGACTGTTATCACCCAACCATTCTTACTAGGTAGATCGAAATACAACATGTAGGATTACTTTTACCATGGAAAATTCACTTTCACCATAGGAAATAATTTAGTAAACCATTTTTCCTAAATTATTTCTCATTAAAATTCAAAAAACCCCATGAGAATAATTAAATAAATCAATATTTATTTAATATTCTCTAGAAATAATTATTAAATAATTATTTGATAATTATTTCTTGATTAGGGATCAATATTTTAGCTAAAAAATGAAAGTGCTCAGAATTGCTTCAAAACTGAATTAATGGATATAGTTTGTCTCCAAATTTCCAACACCGTAAACGGTTCAAAAAACCAACATCGTATGCAAAAGTTAAAGCTTCTGCAAGTTTGGTAAAAAGAAAGCCCCCCGGGGCCAGCGCCCACCCCATGTGACCAAGCGCCTGAACCAGGAGCTAGGGGCCAACTGTTAAGTGGGATTAGTGTGCCACTAATCAATTTATCATTTAATTAATCCGTAATTAAGTTGGCAGAATTTATGGCGGAGCCACTAAATCCGGAACCGCCACCAAACTTGGCAAACTTAACTGGTAGTTCTCCATATTTAGAGGAGGTTTTCTAGGAAACACTGTTTGAGCCATAACTTACTCAATGCTCAACTAAATTTCAAAAATTAATAGTCATTTTTGGCTAATTGGCATGCTGGGAATTCATTGGAGCAGGTTTCAGAGGCAAAAGAGGTCATCTACAGGTGTTTTTGTTCACTTGAAGATTTTTGAAGCCTAGGGCCACCAGGTGTTGGAGACCATTCCCAGAGCAGCTGGTAACCAAATTGAGTAAACAAATAGTCATTTCTGATAGATTTGAATGTTTTAAACTCATTGGATCAGGTTTCAGAGCAGAAGAGGTCATCTACATGTGTTTTTGGTCACTTGAAGATTTTTGAAGCTTAGGGCCACCAAGTGTTGGAGGCCATTCCCAGAGTAGCTGGTAACCAAATTGAGTAAACAAATAGTCAATTCTGATAGATTTGAATGTTTTAAACTCATTGGAATAGGTACCAAGAGCATTGGATGCATGTAACATCAATTTTAGCACTATTGAAGCTAATACAAAGGCCCACACTATGAAGCTGGACCAAGGAGATGTAGCCCAAGAGGGGTGAACTCCTTCAACAAAAAATTGTGTATTGAGCTCTGTTATTTGTGCTTGCTGTGTTTTTATATGCTATTGTTCAACCATTTAAATTCATGCTTTTAAGTTCATGAAAAACACTAAATTTCACCAAGTTAGATGAATTGACAATCACATGCTCATGGATAAACTCTCTATGGATAAGAAAACCAAAGCAAAGAAAATTTTATATCTGGAAATGATACTAGCATAACATTAACTAGCAATCAATTTCAGATCATTTCTGTTCACCTTTGACTTAATCACCTTGGAATAATTAAATAAATCACTATTTATTTATTATTCCTTATTTTTATTTTTGTAATAATTGTTAAACCATTATTTAATAATTATTTCAAATTCACACTTTTCTTAATTCTCACAAAGTGATTAATAAATCATTTTTATTTGTTAATTACTTCAACCACTTTCTAAATAAAGATATTTGACCATTTTGAATATCTTTTCCCTCTCAAAAATATAATAAAGTATTCACAATGGTTAGATTTTTTTATTTTTTTTTGTAAGCTTGGCATGACTACATCTTTAACATGTCCAATATATCACCCTGATCGGGGTGGGGAATTGAACCAGTGACTTCACATGAAGGAGTGCCTTAACAAAGCACTCAATCAACGTCTATCCAAGACCCCGTGGACACAACTAGATTTTGATTTAGTCAATAATATTTTATTATTTTCTAATTCCTAATTTGGCTCAATACTTTGTTATAAATAGATGGGTTTTTCCATTCATTCTTCACCTTGATCATTCTCATTGTCACCACTATCATCTCATCACATTTGAGCTCCCACTTGAGTTCAAACTATTTTTTATTTTTGCCCATTGCAAGTTGAGAGAGAGAAACAAATCGTTGAAGCACAAGGACATCAAAAGGACCCATCCCACAGAGGGGGATCTATAGACCCAAGTTTATAAATTATCCTCACCAGGTGTATCATTTATATTAATAAAATTTGTTTATTCATATGATCCATTAGGTTGCTACAATTTTATTTTTGTTGTTATATGTTTCTGGTTGCATATGATCTTTTGCTGCAGGGTTTTTCTTCTTTTTTCATTGCAGATCTGAAGCATAGACAATCATATTTTTTTGTTAGGGTCACTTGTCACCAGTGACTTAAGTGAAACATTTTTTTCACACTTATCTGAAATCTTTACACTAACAAATGACGAATTCGCTGGGGATTTAGCGATATAGTCGCTAACAAATGGCGACTCCACTGGTGTAGTAATTCAGAACCTTGGTGACTGTTGTTTTAGCTATCTTCAGTGTTTTTCCAGCTATTTTTAGCCCTCTCAATTTCTATTTTTAGATCTCCTTTATTTTTTTGGAAAATTTTTTGTTTCTGTTAGGGTTCCACATCTTTCTGCAGGTCACAGGTACCTGTCGAGCAGGAGATGATACATTCTGGGTCAGATTTTTCGAGCGAGAGAAGCGGGAACATAGTGCACTTTTTGGCCCAATGACTATGGCCAACACACTTTTTTACCGAATATCTACTCCTAACACACTTTTCAGGTCAGTTTCTACACTGCAATTTTTCAAAATTTTCCAGATTTTGTCGAGAGTGTTGCGTGTGTGTTGGGAAGGGATTCTATTCTTTCCTGAGTCACCCCTATGCCTAGATCCACTTAGTAGTTTCTCATTGAGGAATGAAAAATCCCCATAGGGTTTAGAGTACACCTCCATCATTTAGGAAAATAATTGTTGAGCTAAGAAGTCTAATGTGCAAAATTTTCAACCACTATTGTTTAGGGTTTTGTCCATTGTTTTGCAACCCTCTTGGATAGGTTTCTTCAACATTTTACTCCCTTTATAGTTTATTGTTACCTTTCCCCCTTAGGATCCCCTTGTGTATCCTCCCTTTCTTCCTTATATGAGTAGTTTGAGCCTCCCTGATTTTAGCCAACTCATCAATGATCCTCTTCTCCATAACCCCAATTGGCCTCCTATGCCTACCAAGCTTCCTTTCAACATTCCCAAGTTCGAAGGTAATCCTGGAGAAGACCCCACAAATCATGTTCGCTCTTTTCACATGTGGTGTTCATCAAATTCCATTACTAAAAACTCCATTCATCTTCGTCTCTTCCAACGCACCCTAACTGGAGCTACTGCCAAATGGTATGTGGACCAACCACATGCCTCCCATTCCACCTTCGCGACTCTCGCCAAAGATTTTATTTCCTATTTCCAATTACCTCTCCGATATGACACAGGTACTAAACTCTTGACCTCTTTTCATCAAAGTTCTGCCACCCGCCTTTCTGACCATGTACAAGAATGGCGCAGAAGGAGGAGCATGTGTAGAGCCCTTGAGTTTGAAGATCGTGTCTATATGGATTGGTTTTTAAGAACTCTTTTTTCCCCCATAGGTAAAGATGTCACCTCCCACTTCCCTCATACTGAGGAATAAGCTCTCCAGATAGCCTTGAAATATTATCTAATCTATACTCAGTTAGGTTATGTTTATACTAGCCACCTCAATTTGCCTCGGCATGGTGCTGCTAATGCACTGAGGCCATCTCATGTCACTAACATCATTGTTGGATTTCTTTCCCACAATCAACCTCCACCATATGCTCCACCTCCTATGTGTTATGCTAAACCCTGGGGGGGACCAATTCTTCTTACACCTATCCCCCTTCTGATCCTTCACGTGTCAACTTACCAAGGTAACAACATGTCATATGCATATCCCCATCTGCATCAGTGGATGCCAGAGCTAGTTGTTGCTCAACCTGCTTATTCACATGTTGTCGTGAATCCTTACTATCCTTATGCACCGCCTAACACTCCAACCCCGCTAACACCAATGCCTCATCCTCCCATTCCTCCCCCACTAACACCAATGCCTCATCCTCCCATTCCTCCCCCACCTTTGCCACAACAATAAACACCCCCTCAAGGTTAAGTGTATGCTCACTAGAGTACTACCAATCCCCTCAACCCTAAGAGGAGGAGAAAGGGGAAAGGTAAGTGATACCAACAATCTCAAGGTAACCAAGGCAATCAAGGTACACAAACTAATGCCCTTAAGGGTGACTAACCTAATCTCGCAACCCAACAACAGGGTAGACAACCCAAGTAGAACAAGGCTCTCAAAACAAATAAACCTTGTGCATGTTGCATAGTTTTTTGCCATTATACTCATGAATGTTCCCTTTTATCTCCAATGCGTTAGGTATGGGAAGTTCGAGCAACTCCTTCTACAGGACCTCAGCCCACTACTCCACCTCCTGCTTCATCACAACTGAAAATGCTTACTAATACTTTTCCTCATCAAGGATATGTGGCTGCCCAACCCACACAGAATATTGTAGCCACCCAACCTTCACAATCTAGCCATAAAAATTATCAGATTCTCATGATGAATGTCGTAGAAGTCGACACCGAACAAGTTCACCTGTAGACTCAGTCATGCCAATATGACAAACCTCCTTCAAAGTTAGCCACTGAGTCACAACCCAAAGTTTCCACTTAGCCCCTGTCGTCACCAAATGGCACCTTACAAATCCCTTCGCCTAAGGTAGAGGTCCCTCTTAAGACCCCCAAAGGTCCATTACATTGAAATGTTGCTCTATCTAAAGCTGCCCATACATATAACATAGTAGATGACTTGACACAATCTTCTACTGCCATGTCAATGCTGGAAGTCCTCTAGACGTGCCCATCTCGACGGAAAGATCTATTGTCTGCTCTAGGCACTATGGTACCTCTTGATGGTCATTTGATTGTCTTTGATGTTGTTAAAGCAGAACATCCCCCCTTCCTTCATTTTTTCTTTTCAAATACCAGTATCCATAAAGAACGCCACTGTCCAATGGTGTATCATAAACGAAGTAACCTCCACCTATGTGATGGTCGCTAGTGTTTGGAAGCAACTTCGTTCCCCAGACTTGTAACCATCCACTATCACTCTTCGTGCTTGGGACGATCACCCATCGTAGCCCCTCAATTTATATCACAACTGCCCCATTACCATTGCTGGAAAGACGGTCTTGTTCGATATTTAAGTCATTGATGCCCCTTTAGATTATAACATCTTGTTGGGTCATAGTTACACCTATGCCATGTCTGTTGTCTTTCACAAGATATTCTTTCCTCACAATGGAAAGATCGCCACTATTGATTAATTGACTTACTATGACCCTCAGCCTCAAACCTCTCCTCATACCATTATTTCATCTATGATTGGAAATAAGGTCGTTCCTACCTTTACTAATGTTTCTCCTGGATTTTATAAACATTCCACGTTGCTTGGGGCTTATTATGGCCCACCCCCTACCACTTATTACCCTATCTCTTCAAGTGTTTGCATGCTTCAAGTGTCACGGGCAGCTGCCAAGCAGTCTGGTATGCCTTCACAGTAGCTAGCCCCTTTGCAACCCCTGCTCGAGACCCAACTCGTCTTTCAGGTACAATTCCTCCAGTCCAATTTCCTTGTTCTAGTATCTCTCCCGATCCTTTCCAACCAAGAACCATTCCCTGAGATCTTAACCATCCAGGAGCAGTTTCCCCAAGTCATTACCCCTCTGATTAGATACCTTTCTTATTCCCACCACCAGGAATCTTTTCTACCCCTGTTATGGCTACGTTGAGTCTTCCTAACATCACCTTGGGGATCCCAGTACGGTACGTTGATACTCCCGCAAACACTCCTCCCGACCAATTCAAACCTTACACAACTTTAACTCTGGTTCAAATTGTTGTTCCTTCCCTTTCCTTTGCTTCAGTTCCACAACAACATCAACAGGAAGCCACTCATGTTGCGAAAGCATATGGTGAGGGGGGTATTGTGGCCACAACCCCCCCATAATATTTCTAGAAAATTATTAGGACCCTTATTCTTTTTCCAACCCCCTTCTTTATTCGCGTTTAGCGGATTTTGACTTTTCTGATCCTTATCATTTGGCTTAGGGGTATTCAATCATGTTGGCTTTGATCATTATTTTACACACCCTTCATTTTGACCATTATGATTAACACTTTTGAGTTTTTGCACCTCTTCGCTATCTTTTGCGTTCATGACAGAATTTTCATATTGGTCATGAGAAGGCAATACGACACCTTTGGTTGCCACATCACCTTACAAATGACATTAAGGGAGTTTCCTTTTCCCTCTTTCAAATTTTGCTTACATTCTATTGAAACCGATTGTTGGTCTTATTCTTAAAAGTTGATCTTTAAAAGTATTGCAGATTAGTTTTAAGCATGATTTGCAAAAGAAAGAAATTCCCACTAAAGCATACAAATATAATCCTTAAATCATTAACTATGCTTTAAAATAAGGAGCTTTATTAACAAATCACTTTACAACATAAAATCTATTGTTTTAGCATAATCATCATTTCATTTATATTTTTATGTTAATATTTTATTTTATCTTGTAAGATTTCTCTCATGGCTTATGCTCTTGATGGATTTCTTTGTGGTTTGCTAGCATTTGTCTTAAATTTTTCATTTAATTTGGTGATTGTCTTTTCATTTCACTTTTTCAATAAAATGGGGGAATATTTTTATTTCTTTCAACTTGGCATAATCATTAGGAAAGTAGTTTTATGCTCTATTTTCTATTAACGAAACCTTATCCTTAAGGAATACTTCAATGAAGATGATTTCGTTATGCCCATTTTCAACTTTCCTAACCAATGAAGTCCCTGGTTTTGGTTCTTTGTGTTTAAGTCTTTCTGTCATTTTCTAATGAACTATCTTTTAACCTCATTTTCAAGAGAGAAAAATATATTTATCATAAGTTATTTAAGGTCATTAGTTCTTGAGGGACAAGGCTAATCAAGTAAATATTAGTTACCTTAAAAAAATTATGCCATCCCTCACTCTTAAGGAGCAATTTTCCACCCCATCTATTAAGTAATCTTTATGAGATTAACAATAACCATAGTTAAACCTAAAAACAAGAATGGTGAATTGAAGGATAAGAGGTCTCATCACGAGCCGGCCTACCATGATCATAGGTTCTAAAATTGTGACATTACCATTATTGGTCACCAAGCCAAGGTAATGGCTTTCGACCATAAGGTTGAAGGACAAGAGGTCTCATCACAAGCCAACTTGTTCCCTATGTTAGATCTTATGAATGACATTGTATTTAACTGGTTACCAAGCCAAGACAATGATCTTCGGTTGACATCCAAATAACTTTTGAAATCATCTTGTAACTATGCATTTATTTCTAATAGATGGGACAATGGCATCTAAAAGGGTTAAAAGGCATCCTTGTCGAGGCTATAGATGCCTGCTGGCAGTAAACTAGCATTTGTTTCAATTTGGTGATTGTCTTTTCATTTCACTTTTCCAATAAAATGGGGGAATGTTTTTATTTCATTCAACTTGGCATAATAATTGGATAAACGATTTTAGACTCTATTTTATATAAACAAAACCTTATATTTAAGGAATTTTTCCTTTTAAGATGGTGTTGTTATGCTCACTTTTAATTATCCTAAACAGTAAAGTCCCTGGTTTTGATTCTATGTGTTTAAATCAACCATCATTATCTAATGAACTATATTTTTTATCCCCATTTTCATGAAAGAAAAATATGTTTAACAACAGTTACTTAAGGTCATTAGTTCTTGAGGGGCAAGTCTAATCAAGTAAAGATTAGTTACCTTAAAACTTTTTACGCCATCCCTCGTTCTTAAGGAGCTAATCTGCCACCCCATCTATTAAGTAATCTCTATGAAATTAAAAATAACCATAGTTAAACCTAAAAAAAAAAATAGTCAATTGAAGGATAGGAGGTCTCATCACGAGCCGACCTACCATGACCATATGTTCTAACATTGTGACATTACCTTTATTGGTCACCAAACCAAGCTAATGGCTTTCGACCACAAGGTTGAAGAACAAGAGGTCTCATCGCAAGCCGAATTTTTCATTGTGTTAGATCTTGTGAATGACATTGTCATTAACTACTTACCAAGCTAGGACAATGATCTTTAGTTGTCATCCAAATAACTTTTGAAATCATCTTGTAATTATGCATTTATTTCTAACATATGGGACACTGACATCTAAAAGAGTTAAAAGGCATTCCTGTCGAGGCCATAGACGCTTGCTGGCAGCAGTGGCCATGCCTATGGTATAGAAGTTAATTTGACACTATGACTTACTTGATTACCTTGTTTACTTGGAAATTGATGGCCAACGAAGTTGACTGTTGCATATACAATTTGTTGGAATACACTGGATTCATAGGGTAATTTTTTATAAGTTCATGAACAATGATGGATGTGATTTTTATCTGTTAACAATGCATGACAGGGACAAAACTGCTATGGTATCTGAATTTGGCATTTTGAATCATCTAACTATATTTCCTTCATTTTAACAGGTTTTGTATCTTTAAACCAGAGATAACTGCTTCTTCCCAGTGAGTCGCCATTGTTGTGGCCACAACCCCACCATAGTCTTTTTAGAAAATTAGGGGGACCCTTATTCTTTTTCCAACTCCCTTGTTTACTGGGTTTGGTAGATTTTGACCTTTCTGATCCTTATCGTTTGGCTCAGGGGTTCTCAATCATGTTGGTTTTGACCATTATTTTGCACACCCTTTGCTTTGACCATTATGATTAACACTTTTGGGTGTTGGCACCTCTTCGCTATCTTTTGCGTTCATGAAAGAATTTTCATATTGGTCACGAGAATGTGATATGACACCTTCAATTGCCACATCACCTTACATCTGGCATTTGGTTTCACTATTTGGCATTCCCTTTAGATAATTTGGCACATCACCTCACATTTCACTTTTGATCGCATTAGTTGTTTATCTCCCCCACTTGACGGAATAACCTCCATTACAAAACAAAATTGGATATTAACATTATAAATACATAAATTAATTATTGTATATATTTTGTAATATATTTTTATATTATAAAATTTACATAAAAAACAAAACCAAACGAATGGTATATATATAATACGTAAGAATTACAAAATTTAATCTTGGTATATAATAACATCACATAGAAGAAAACATATATATAATAATGTACCCAATGAAAAAAAAAATATTATCATTTTTATTGTAACATTTTAAAATAAATAAGCTGTAACAACTATATATTAAATGAAGTAAGATATATAATAAATAGAACACACTTCTATAAACCCATCCTAAATCCCTAAGATGTATTATACCTAAACAACAAATAACATAGTGAACAAAAAGTGAAAACATAAAGACATTTTTGAATTGGTAAATTAAAACATACAACAAAAGTGTTGTAATATAATATAACAAAAATTGTAATAAAAAGGGGGAAATAACCTATTGTATATAAAAAGTTATGTAATCAAAAGGCTCGAGTCCTAGAGCACTATAACACAAGCCAGACAACCGATTCATTACCATTGCATGCATACAAATTTTTATTTTTTTTTAACTAAAACGGTTATATGATTTTTATTTATCTGGAAGCAAATGGGACTTTTTCATGTTGTCCTCCAATACAATGCAGATCTCTGAATACTGCCTCTTTTCCTCTATTACAAAATTCAGGGCATTTGAACAAAACTATTTTCGTTAACGAAGATAAGCCCTTTCATGATTGCACTGCCTTTGTTTGCCATTTTGTCCGCTTCACTGTTTAAATTTCTGAGTATATGATAGAATTTGCAGCTGTCAAAGTATTGGAGTACTCTTTTCAGTCTTTCCAACATTTTGTTGAGGCTAGGATTGTTGAATCGATCCCCCAGGTTTAAATTTTTTATTATTAGCTCTGAATCTCCGAAGACTTGCAGCTTTTTCACTCCTTTGTCTCTTGCAATTTGACAGGCTTTGAGAAGTCCTAATAGCTCAGCCTGATTATTGGACTTCTGTCCTAATCCCCACTAGAAGATGTCTTTAGTGTCACCGTCCGGTGAGTAGATGACTCCCCCTGCTCCAGCTGTCCCTGGATTCCCTTTTGACGCCCCATCAAAGAAGACTGTGTGTATTTTTTGAGACCTCCACCAGTTTTGGAAGTAGTCCTCTTTATCTCTTAATCGCCATTCCTGGTTGTTACTTTGTGGTTTAGGATAGTTTCTGCTCATGCATACAAAATTTTAACATGTTACCTTACCAGACAATTTCAC
This sequence comes from Pinus tabuliformis, assembly GCA_031772625.1. Taxonomy (NCBI): domain Eukaryota; kingdom Viridiplantae; phylum Streptophyta; class Pinopsida; order Pinales; family Pinaceae; genus Pinus; species Pinus tabuliformis. The sequence goes on from CM062817.1 coordinate 501,967,321, forward strand.
AATAACTCATTTGGTAGTATTCCCTTGACTTGCGAATGAATTGCGCGCCACAAAACTTAATCAATAATCTAGTTTAATAATAGTAATAACTAGCATTTGCACCAGATGTTGCAAAGGAAACGCCGTAAGGCATAAATGTAAATGGTCATTGAAAATAAGAATTAATAAAGACATCTTTTGCAACATTCACAGCAAGAACCTACATTCCAATACTCTGCAGAATAAGTAGTTATGCACACACCTTTGAAATGATCAAAAAAGATTCTTCAAACTCTAAATAGCAAGTGATTCCCTAGAATATAAAGTGGTTGCCAAGTTCCTGAAGTATAGCGATAAAGTTACTCTAACAGAACCACCAACAACAACCTGTCAAGAAGACATCATTCCCAACAAAAATCTGCATTTCAGAAACAAAATAGAGGCGGACAGATATTGAACAAAATTGAGATTGTGAATCAAAAAACTAAAAAATTGCAAAAGTACCATTCAGAGTCAAGGACTATGCACTCAACTTGGTGTGATCAAAAGAGATTCCCCTAGAACCTATATGGTTACCAAGTTCTCTATGCACTCATAAGTTGCTTCAACAACACCACCACCAACAATTATCTATCAAGAAAGCAAGCATATCGACTAAATAATGGAATTGTAGATAAATGAAGAAATCAATATTTAAGAAGATAATAATTTAATCAAGCCAATAAAGAAAAACTCTATAAAAGCTCAGATTTCTACATTAGATTCCATTGTCCTCCTCACAGTGGATAAAGGTGTCGTGCATAGAGCATTCCATCTCATCTAGCATGTAATCATTAGCACACCTCATAATATTATGGAAACCTAATTTATCACACATGTGACCAGTGATCTTAGGCAATTCCAGACTACCTGATTGAATATAGTCATCACTATTTTTAAAATCTCTTTTTAGCACAACACTAGTAATGGTGCACAACCCAAGAAGATAATTGTTCTTTCCATAAAAAAATTACAACATTAACCAGTTTTACTAATCTGGAACTATGTGATCTATTGATCAAAATGACATCAATCAACAATGTGCTCCTCTTCAACCTCACCTCCATATCCAAGGAATGATGGATCAAATGTTTCACCCCATTCCATATTAACAAGTGTAAGAACCTACAAAATCAATCCAGAAATTGGAGAGATACTCACTGCAAGGTAAGAGAATGAAATACTTAGGAGACAACATAACTAGTTTTACCAACCACTCTTGAACCCTTACTTCCTTTGATCATAATGCATCATCATCAACAATGTGCTCCTCTACAACTCCACATGCATACCCAAAAAATGATGGATTGAATGTTTCACCACCTACCATATCAGAAAATTTAAGAACCTACAAAACTCGTGAGCAAGTGAATGCATTATCTAGGAGCATCTCCTAGGTATTATCCTTCCATAAACTATAGATATGTTGTGGGGAAATGCATTGCTATTATCATCATCTATTGTTCATAACTAATCAGAGGGATATACACGCCATATGTATGCACCATAAACTCAAGCTTTCCATTAATCCATTACTCAAAAAGAAAATCACACATTTGGAAAAATCCAGTGGAACAAAAAATCAGAATAAACGTCAAAATTAAATCCTTCAAATCCATATTCTGTCTGCATTGCATGAATGCAGAAAAGAGTGCCAATATTGTTAATTGTTAGGAATTTTGCATTGATTTCAGACTGTAAATCATGATTTTGTGTTTTGTGACCAATACTAGAGTTCTAATAATTATGTCCTCTTCTTCTTCTTATTTTTGATAAACTACCAGAATCAGTTGCATAATCTTGATCTAGTGCATCCCTGACTCCTTCAATATAGTTTGAGGGTCCATGAGCTTCTGTGCAATAACCTGCATTCCCTTCTTCACTTTCAGGTGCATCAATTATCGACCATTCATAGCTAGCTAATGCTTTTCTTTGAAGCATGTTATGCATATACAGACCAACATATTCCCTAAAAATACCTCGACAAATGAATCTCCCCTAGTTGGCCATCTCCAAAGCAAAAATAAGGGCCTTCTAGCTTGAAGCAGCACTCTGGAAATAGATCTTTCAACTTTAGCATCCTATGGATATCCATGATTTATCCATTTCTTCGATATTCCTTCTCCCCTTGCTGCACTTGATAATTTTGTAAGTTGGTACTCATATGCTGACCCTATTTTGGTGGTCAAAAGTATTGAGAATGTCTTTGCACCAAATGTTTCATTTATAAAAGTAGGCCCCAACACACTAAAAGAAACATCATTAGGTGTCATATGCATAAACCACTTCCACTTTCTTTGGAATAACTATCTCTCTAACAGCAGACCATCCTTGCTAAGGAGAAAAGTGACCCTGAACTTTCTCCAACCAAACTATGCAAAGTACAACCTCTAGATGGTACCAGAGAAATATTTTTTGTTCATGGTTTACCCTAAATATGTTTCTTCCATGATGGCCTTAACTTCATGTCAAATTCATACAACTCTCCAATTGTACTCACAATGCATGTTACCTATGATCGCAAGGTCCCAACATTAGCAATACCTGCAATATCACCATGATGTCAACCATGGTTTATCCACTTAAGATGATGCAATTATGAGAGCTCTAAAAGTGATCCATCCTCTGTTGCAAAGTACAATAACGTGCCATTTGCTGATGGAATTCCAGATCTCAAACGCACATTTCTATTTGAGTCTTCATCTGAATTATCTATGCTTGAAGATGATGGGAATAATGGCCCACTTTCAACCCACAAAGGTTGTTCGTTAGCATCTACTGTCAGCTTGTTAAAAAAACACCC